>CM053508.1:119814005-120029005 GCA_028627145.1 Eidolon dupreanum | reverse complement strand
GATTTTACAAATGTAACTTAGGTGAATGAAGCTGTTATTCTGCTATTATTTATGTGAGATCAATAAGACACAACACAAATGTTCAAAAACAAGACATTTACAAAACTAGGAACTGAGAAAGATATGATCTAGCAGAAGATTTTCCATCTATAATTTCTTAATATTTATGGGGAAAATAAGTTACTAAATATAAAAGGATAAAAAAGTTAAATGCTAGCACACACTGATTGTACTTAGAAATTCAGTCTTCTATAAAACCAATAGATGAGGCAAAAAAAAAAAAAATCAGAAAGACAGAAAACAAAATTCCATACAATCCTATTAAACACCAATTGTGGTTCCCTTTGTGGCTAACAAATAAATAAGTATTGGGCACAAAGACAGAAACAGAACTGACAGGGAAGTCAGACACTGAAATAAAAGGCAAGGGCAGACACTAACTGGAGTTAGTGGATGGAGACAGGCCTGGCAGACAAAAACAATTCTCTAGATTAGGGACCAGAAGAGGAGGCCCCAGAATCTGATTAGTTCTGTTTAAAAGTATGTTGGAATAAGCATTAGGTGTGGTGAGAGTCTGTCAAAAAATTCTAGGCCAATTTCTAAGAACCCTCATTTTGACCACTGTGCCTCCATGTTAAAACCAATGCAGGATTTGGTGGCTGAAGGGAGCGAGAGTGAAAAGGCGAGGCTAGGAATAGGGCAGAGTCAAGATCATTGACAGAGCACAACTTGGCCAACATTTCCCAAAGCCCATGCAGGAGGCCATGCTAAGCACTCCGGGTGATGAGGATCAGTGCCTACCCTTCAGGAGCTCACCACCCTGTGGGAGAGACAGACGTTCAGAGCTGAACATAATGGTCTGCAGGCAGGTAAATCCGGTGAAGTGAATCCTGGTGCTCCCAATTACTAGCTAGGGAATCTGAAGCAACTACTTCAGATCCTGGAACCAGTGATTTCAGCTGTAAAATGGGGATAATAGGCCTCCTTTTAAGGTTGTAAGAATTAGAATTCATGTCTCTAAAGTTCCAAGCGCAAGGACTTGCATATGGTGGGTGCTAAATAAGAGTCAGTTTGTCAGTCTCCCCCACTAATGCTATGATCACTTTGAGGCCCAGAACTGTGTCTGTCTTGTTACTCTTCCATCACTGAGGCCTAGAACAGAGAGTGGCATGTAGTAGCTCTGGCATGTAGTAAATTTCTGATGAATGAATGAATAAATGAATGATAACAATAGCTAATTCTTACATGATACCTGTTAAGTGCGAGGTCTGGTTCTTGGCATATTATCTATAATAATTCACTTAATCCTCACAACAGCACAAGGAGAGAAGTGCTATTATTATCTCCAATTTGCCCAGGGCCACACAGCTACTAACAGGTAGAGCTAAGATCCAAACCCTGGCAGCCTGACTCGGAGCTGATGTTCTTCATTAACTACCATACTATTCTGCCTCTCAAAGAGGTTATTATTTTCTCTACTATGAAGTAGGGAGCATAAAGCACATATACTGCCTACCTTACAAGTTCATGTGGGATTGAAAGAGATAATGCATGTGAGAGTACGTTGTTATCATAAGCAAAGTGATATATAATTCAAAGTATTGTTGCTATTATCACTCCAACATTGGGTTTAATACCAAAGGGCTCAAAAAAAAAAAAAAAATGAGGGGAAAATCACAGCTCTGAAAATGAAAAATAGAGAACAGAGAGCAGAAAAAGAGTGGTCAGGAAGATGAATAAATGAAGGGGAGTTAGAAGAAAAGGGAAGGGGTGTAAAAGGGGAAAGAGATGTGCTGTCGCCCATTGGAACATGGCACCAGGGCCAGACTGGGCACCTGATGACCAGGGACACTGACCGTGCTGTCCCCCTAGGCTGGGAGCAGTGGGAGGGATTCTGCTGAGCCAGCAGAGGAGCCCGGTTCTGAAGCCTTGGAAGTGAGCTGCCTAAGATAATGGGCAGGAAACAGACTGGGGAAGCAGGATGGAGATAGCCAATCCGGAGCTCATTCAGGGCGCTCTGGCCTAAAGAAGAATAAATGCTTTCCTGATAAAACCCAAACCTTTACTTTGATAGGTCTATTAAAAAGAAATGAGGGCCGATTTAGACAGAAGGATCGGGCTTTTGAGACACCTCCCTAAAGTGCTGGCAGGGTCAGCAAAGAGAGAGAGGGTTACTACCGTCTGAGAGATGTCTGTCTCTGCCTGACACAGAATCTCAAACATGCTGAAATTCAGGGTAGCGTTATTATTAACCCGAGGTTACTGAGCTTTTCAAAAACCTTTTATTTCCAAAGTATTTTTCTCTGCCTGACCCAGAGATAAATGGCATTTTTACCCTTTCTGGATTGTGTCTGTCTGTTAAATGGGGAGGGTATCGAAAGTGAAAATTGGAGATGGGTGAGGAGGGGATGAGCAGGGGTATTGTGTATGATTTTCATTGAAGAATAGGGGAAAAAATTTAATTGGTCAAGTGCCAAAAATGCTACAGGAATATAGACAGGATGGGCAGGTTAGGGACAAAAACCAAGACTGTCACTATGGTTAACACCTGGTGGGGGTGATGGCTCAAGGGTCTGAAACAAAAAGTAGGTGAATGTACTTACTGACACCTAATTGTGTGTGGCGCTAGGCTAGATTACGCTGAGGCATGCTGCCCAAGGCTTTGAGGGGTGCGACACCAGCGTTACGGGGGCTGCATCCAGCTCGTTGAGGCAGGGACTGAAACAGCAGCTGCTCTGGTGCTAGGAGCAGCGGTGGCAGCATCTTTGAGAATGTCTTTAAATAGCAACCTGAGGAAGGCAGCAGCTTTTCCTACACTCCCACAGGCACGGAAATAGAACAAAGAAGGCAGGAAAAATGGCCGGAGTATGTGCAAAGGCAGCAGGCTGCTGCTTGTGAGAGAAATTGGGAGCTTTGTCCTTAGAAGGTGATTACAATCCCAGCTTTCAAACTGTATTTCATCACCACGTCTGGGAAAAAGTTCTCCATTTTTCCTGGCCCCTGAAGCTCCCCACGCAGCACTCTGCTGAGGGAGCACAGTCCTACTCTCTTTCCGCACCTAACGTGCTGGCATGCGATTAGATGGCACCAGCAAAAGGCTCACTACCATTTGTTGAGGGTTTACTACACTTCCATCTCTGTGCTAGCCCTTCATATAAATCATCTCATTCAATCCTATAAGGTAGTTACTAGGCCCAGTTTACAAATTAAGGTAAGGGGATTTAGAGAGGTTTAGTGATTTGATCAAGGACATTGCTAGAATTCAAACCTGTGTCTGCAAATCTTGCTTTTAAATATATGTACTTACTAGGAAATCCAATATGCAAAAGGAAGCTATGGAGAGAATGTGATGTTTTTCTTGCACCATCAAAGCTGTTTATTTGGATGAGGCCTGGTTAGGGAGGGGTGAGTACAGCCACCAAGCTATTACTGGCTGACAGCAAGGTTTGGGTTTCCTTTGGGGCACTAGTTTATGGGTCATCCTGAAGGGTCACACAGCCTCAGGTTTAGATTGAGTTGGCCACAGGGGTAGTGCAGGCCACTCTCCTTAGGGCATTTGCTCAGTGGAATTCAATGAAACAAGATGCTTCAGAAACAAAAGGTTATAGAATTAGACCAAAGGCCGGAGAAAAGCAGAGTCACTGACACTTCAGAGGCCCTGGGAGGGTTTACTTTATGTGCTAATATGTACATGATGTGGTTAGACATAGACTAGACTGGAAAAAGCAACTCGCCCACACACATGTCTATCTACACAGCCTAGACTTTGCCTGAGTAACACCATCTAGTGTAGTTCTAGTGTAGTGATTCTCCACTCTTGCTGCATATAATCCACAGGGAACTTTTAAAATGCCTGGGCCCCCACCTCAGGCATCAGAATCAGAATCTTAGGGGTTGGGGCTCAGGGCTTAAAAAAAAATATTTTTTATTATTATTTCGTATTATTTATGCCTACAGCACCTGGTCTTCCTAGGTGGTCTTCCATCCAAGTACTAATCAGGCCCGACCCTGCGACCCTGCTTAGCTTCCGAGATCAGACGTTGGGCTTGTTCAGGGTGTCATGGCCATAGACCATGGACCGTGGCTCCACTGGGGCGTGAACCCAGGACCTTCTGTGTGTAAAGAAGACGTGCTAACCACTACACTATGGAACCACATCCAAAAAAATATTTTTTTATATTTCTTTTTATGTTCTCCAGGTGACTCTAATAAGCAGCCAGGATACAGTAGTTAGGATACAGCATGTTAGGAAAAAACACAGGATAGACTTAGTAAGAGATATTGCCACAGTTTCAAAGATAGAAATCACTGTTACAACTTTGCCTCTGAAAAATCTAAGTGCCAATAACAAGCGATGTGATTTGGACATAACCTATTGCATTCTCAGAATTTTCTAAACTACCAACTACCAGGTTTTCATTTCCCAGAAAGGTGACAGGGTCAAAATCATTTTTGATCCATAAATTAAGATAGTATCTTTTTTCCAAAATATTTTAAAAATTTCTTAAATGTGTATATATGAAGTGTGATTCTGAAAACAGAGAAAGTTACAGGCTATCAATGTGTACTCTGCAAGACAATAAAAGGATAAGCTAAATACAGCTGCTTCTGTTGCTAGGTTAGCTGGAATTATAGCAGAAAACTCCTCCCAGATGGGAGGCAGTAAGGGAAGTACTTGTGGGGTGGTGGGGGAGAGAAGCCAAGTTTTGAAATGCAGATGGTTCCACTACACATCAATATTCATTTTTACTCTGCCTCAGGACTTCTCCCAACTGATTTGGGGACAGCATGTGTACAACCCAACGCAACAAAAACTTAGGCTTTTCCTAGTAAGGGAGGTAAAATTCCCCCAAGTTGAGAGAACTTGTTCAGACAACTTCTGCTCTTGGGAAACCTGAACACTGGAAATGTTTGGAACTCTCGGAGTTTTCAGTTTTAGATCTCAGAAGTCTATTTATTGCTAAGGCAGGTATAAAGAAATTCAAGGGACGTGTTCATGCCTCTTAAAGAATTCACGTATTCTTTCAATAAACATTTATTAAGCACTTATTTTGTGCAAGGTAATGTGCTAGATTTTTGGAAATGTACAAGTGAATGGAATGAGGTACCTAGGGGAGTCCTATTCATAGGGACAGACAGAATGGTGATTGCTAGGGGCTGTGGAGGGCGAGGAATGGAGAGTTATGCTTAATGAGTATAGAGTGTCAGTTCTCCAAGATGAAAGAGTTCTGTGGAGGGATGGTGGTGATGGTCACACAGCAATGTGAATGGATTTAAATGCTACTGAACTGTAACTTAAAAATGGTTAAGATGGTAAATTTCATCACAACTTTTTAAAAAAGTGACTGGTGTGTTCAGGGGCTCACAGTCTACTATTGGCATCAGGCGTGAACAAAGTTCTACAATATCTGCTCTAGTCCTGTACAGACTGGAGACGCGAGGACTAATTTTACCTGAGAAATAAGGAAAGGCTTTTCACAAAGAGTGTAACACTGAAGTAGAGTCCTAAAGGATGAATAAAAGCTTAGCAGATGAACGGATAGTGGATAGACAGGTAGAAGATGGGGCAGGCATTTGAGGCATAAGAAATAATATGGACCAAGATGTGGAGGCAAGAACTAGTATGCAGGTTATCTGGAGCTGGCCTGAGGTTCTCAGGGTATATGAGGAAAAGTATGGGAGAGACAGTTACATAAGTTGGGTGGGATCCAGATTATACATGGCCTTGTATGTCATGTTAAGGAGACTGTTCTGCATGTTATGGGCCACAAGGAACCAGGTAGAAAATGTTAGCTAGGTACTAGACCTCAGCAGATGTGCAATTCAGAAAGAACTCTGTCTGCTCTCTTACTAAACTGAGTAATTGAATACCTATTGATCCTAGAGAATTAAAGAGTAGAAGAAAGTCCAGTGGTTAAGAAAACAGCAGCCCTAGGAACCTGAGTTTGTCCCAATATACTTGTAATAGTTCAACTCTTTCTCAAGTATAATCTCAGGCAAGTTTTAATGAGTTCCTTTAGAACAGTCAAGCAATAAGGTAACCTGGGGTTGCACCTTTTACGGGCTGTTTGACCTGGCCGTCTAAATGTAAACTTTCAGACCTCAATTTTCTTATCTGTAAATAGAGTTAATAAGCATATTTATCTCATAGGATTGTTATCAATGAAATAATGAATGTAAAGAACTTAGCAATTTGCCTGGTGTACAATAAGCCCTTAATAGATGTTAGTTATGTTATTATTAATACTAAATCTCAGAAGATAAGGAATTTATTTGGAGATCTGCTAAGAGCAAATAAACCACGATGAGCAATGAGCTGGAACAGACCTTAGAGCATCAATCCTGTCATTTTAAGTCACCCCAAGTAAAGAACATTTAGTCAGAACTCCCTTTCAGAAAACGGAGCAAAGATAAGTGGGTTTTGCAACCCAGAGGCCCATCTGATTTTCAGCATAATCACTCTCAGGAAGAAACCATTCCCGATCAGGCTGCAGGGTAGGAGAAAAGTCCCAAGCCTCTCATTCCCTAGCCTAGCAGTCATGAAGGTGTTTGGTCCCCGCCAGTTTTTCTCTGCTCCCTGCTTTTTTCAGATCTGTGTACACATGGGAAGGTGCTGGATAGTGTAGTCTATGGTTGGATAGAGCCTTTGGCAAAGGATCGTGGAACATGAGGAAGGGTAAAAAGGAAGCCAGGGTTGTTTCTTGTCTCTGCTTTCTGAAGATTTAACATTGGCAGATCCTGGGAGGGCCGGGCACCTAGGTCCAAGGCTAGCCCAAACACTCCTCTCACTGTTCGTCATTCTCCAGAGTAGACAGTAAATAAGCTGTAAGGAGGTAGTCTGGCCTATTTTCCTTTGGGGGATCATGTCCTCAGGACCTAAAGCAGCCTTCTGTTAAACACGAAAACGCCCAAGTGACTCAGGTCCTGAGCCCTTCAGATGACAGTCTCAGAGTGTGTGAGTGTGAGTTCTGGAGTCCATGCTGCCTGGCTTCACCCACTCTGCCACTTACTAGTTGGTGGACAAGTTACTTCTCTTCTCTGTTTCAGTTCCCTCATGTGTAAAATGGGGATATTAATCATACCTCAATAGATTAGATTATGAAGATTAAGAGGATTAATATAAAGCACTTAGATATAATTGCTATCATATAGTAAATGCTCAGTAAAAGTATTTTTGGGGGGTTTTAACATACATTTAATTTTTCAGGAATGCAACAATTGTATAAATTCAGAAAATATAATAATTTGATTTGTCGGAATTTTACAGTGTAGCTTACCATTCTGGAAAATCAGGCTACTCAATGTACTTCTGAGTTGCCAGTATAAGATACAAATCTTGGGTCTTACCTAGAGGAAGGAAGCTGACTGATTTCCCCAAACCTGGTGCTTAACCTGTATTCCAACTCACCTTTGTGATGTTACCTAAGATACACTGGATAATAAGAGAAACATTGTTCCAGGTGAATAAGTGACTTAGATAAGAGGAAGAGAAGGGAGATACTATGCTTTCATTAGCACTTGGCCAAAGTAAGCTACCAGGAACAACTGGGAATGACTGCTAATTCTTCCTGGCATTAGTTTTGGAAAATGAACTTTATTTCCTCATTCATAAAATAAGATAGTTGGAATATTTCCCAAAGTATGTTCCATGGAACATTATTACTTGGCAGGCTTATAATGAAAAAAGGGTTCCTTGGTAAAGGACGTGAGGAAATTGTTCATTTTCTTTGCTGCAGGACTTCTCAGACTCCCTACGAAGCTAACATGCACCTAATCTCCAAGATGGGAATATATGGCTGTATGCAGCATTTTCCAAACTTATTTGACCATAGAGACCTATGTCAAAGGGGCAACTCTTGAGGTTAATAAGCCGAGGGAAATTTTTGTGAAATATAAATTGGTTTCTAAGGCCTCTTCTACCTCTAACATTCTAAAATTCTGTGTTTAGTATTACTTTTTTCTTGGCCATTGTAGATTAGAATAAGGGTAAAAAGAAAGCTATCCTACAGAAAATAAAATAGCGTAAGTCTGGTGCAGAAGAGGAACACAAACCAAGTTCTAAAATATGTAGATCTATGTAAATGATATGCAGAAGAGGCAGAAAGGGAGCAGTTTTAAATGTTAGGGCTTCCGAACTGTCACTAATGTTATCACTAGGAAAGGCTGAACATTTATATTTTCGCAGTTACAGTAAGGTGCTGAGTCCTAATCTTTCCTGCTTTACTTCTCAAATTTACCACTAATGCCATAAGAATTTGGCCAAGTTACTGTTGAAGAAGTCTATGGGACTATCCTCTACTCTTAAGCACTGACCCCCAGGCTCTCCTCTTACAAACAGCTATGGTGGAGGCTGAACACGGTTTTCCACAAACAAGCAACCTCGTATGCCCCACCTGCCCAGCCAAGTTAGTGGATATGAGATGGGTATCTGATTTTAGATGGAACATTACGTTTCTTCCCTCAAATGTTTGCATTTGAGGCCAGAGAGGGAATTTTTGAGTACTGGATGTGAGAGGCAACACTGGGCAACTGTCAGCGGTCATGTTACTGTCATAGGAAGAAATCTGGACTCCAAGGCAAGAGAATGAAGGTAAATATAGGAGAGGCAGAGACAAGAGATGGAGCATTTCAGTTCCTGAGTCCAAAAGTCACTGATGACAAGCTCCATCCCAGCTTTTCCCACAACATGGTTGTTCACTCTTCTTTGGATTCAGGAGGCTAAAAAGTCCTCTTTGTTTAAGCTAGTTCAGATTAGTTTATGTTCCTTAAAACCAAAAGAGCTCTTACTATATAGTCACATATGTCCCCTGCACCTACTTTGTCCATCTATAAAGAAGGGAAAATGGAGGCTGCCTTCTGAAAGCTAGCGGATTGAACACATGTACACAGTACTGCTCTCTCCTGAAATCCCACTAAAGTGACAGTAAAGGGGAATAAATGGCATTAAATTACTAGAACAAAAAGAACTAAAAAGGCAATGGCAACAAGAGCTTAGATGCTAGAAGCAGTTGGATGAATCCTGATTTGCCCAGATTAGTATGTTTTACATCTGCTACACTGGTGTAATTATTAATAGTGTCCTCTTTCACTCTCAAATATGTCCCAGTTTGTATGATAAATTGATTCATTAAACCTAAGAAGCCCAGAAGCAAGCCTAAGGCACCACAAAAACTCAAAATTAAGTTCAGGAGTTGATGATACTTCTTAAAACGGAGGTGAACAGAAACCCTGGTTGGAGGTATGTTTGAGTAGTTATTAAGTTCCCTGATGCCTTCAACTGTGTGTATCCAGGCGACTGTCCCTCCTGAACTACAACAGAAGTCTGGAGTTTTACCCTATGAAGAGTCTAACTAGAGAGATTTTGGATAGGTGGACATCAGGTACAGAAAAGGATGAGGCTGCCATGTTGAAAACGGAAGGATTAAGTGAAAGTCTACTTATGAAATGGTGACACTGCCATATTCCTCCTTCCACTCATCTTCCAGAACCCTGGCCAGCCGTCTAGGTGGGAGTCCCTTCCCCACAAAAAAAAAGAGACATCAGAATAAGTTTCCCAATGAAATGACCTGGCCAGATCATCACCCTGCTATAAAGTTCACCAGTCCATAAGTATCACCCATGCACACAGAGCACCATCAGCTTTTAAGAACAGTGCTCTGTTCTTAAATCTTGCAGTAGGCTTAGAAAGTAAACGGTCCAGATAAGAGCAAGTGGATGAACGGTTGTAGGAGACATGTCTCTCAGAAGATGAAGCTATTAGAATAGTACTTGATGTGCCTGAACCTTTTAAAAATTTCATAAACTTTAAACAGAGATTGGAGATGCACTGGTAACTGATTCATCGAAAAACAACAAATGTAAACTGAGACGTTTATTAACTTCGGAGAAAGCCAAAATTCATACAAGAAAGAATAAGTAATCACAGTATATTATATGGCTCAGCTATGGATAATACAATCATAATAATATAAACACTAAATACCGATACAGCAAAAACTATAACTACATAGGGAGAATGGGGAAGAAAAATGTATGTATTTATGGGGGCATGTTAATAATAACAACTAATACATATTGAACTTTCAGAACCTATAAATTCTAAACTTTACATAAGTAAGCTCATTTAAGTCTTACAATAGCCCTACACTATCCCCATTTTACAGATGAAGAAGTCGAGGCACAGAGAGGTCAACTAATTTGTGCAGGGTCTTATTGCCAGTAAATTGCAAAGCAGGGATTCAATCCTAGAAATTTAGCTCCATTGTCCATGCTCTAAGTCTAAGCTACTACTCTGTTGCTTCATTCCTTCTCATTGTTAGCCTTAGGAACATGATCACTGAGTGAGGCCCACTTTTACATATCAGATCTAGTCGGCAGTCATTAAGTAAATTGAAAAATCAAGAAATAGCAGTATAAGCATGATGTTTACAAATACGGAAGGAAACATTTAAGAAAACAGCTAATCAAGTTGAAAATGGTTGCTGCTAGGGAGTGGGAATGGCGGGTAACAAAGGAGGATGGGGCTATGGAGCTCTGAAACAAGCCTTGTAAAATTATTGCTTTTAAAGTAAAA
Source organism: Eidolon dupreanum (assembly GCA_028627145.1). Lineage (NCBI taxonomy): Eukaryota > Metazoa > Chordata > Mammalia > Chiroptera > Pteropodidae > Eidolon > Eidolon dupreanum. The sequence goes on along the minus strand of CM053508.1, from coordinate 120,018,432 downwards.
GTTATATAAACAATCGTTCTGAAAATAAGAATTAAAAAACAAATACATTAACAATAAAAAAACAACCCAATTAAAAAATGGGCAAAAATTCTGAATAGACATTTCTCTAAAGAAGATAGACACGAATGGTCAATAGCTCATGAAAAGATGCTCAATATCTTTAGTCACCAAGGAACTGCCAATCTATATCACACCACTTTACAGGCAGTGGGATGACTATAATCCTGGTAAAGGAAAGACAAAAAGTGTTAATGAGAATGTGGAGCCTTTAGAACCTTCATGTACAACGGATGAGAATGAAAAATGGTGTAGCTGAAAGATAGTCTGGCAGTTCCTCAAAAAGATAAACAAAGCATTACTATATGACCCAGCAACTCCTCTCCTAGGTATGTAACTAAGAGAACTGAAAACATATGTTTGCACAAAAGCTTATACACAAATGCTCATTAAAACACAGCCCCAAAGTGGAAACAGTTTAAATGTCCATCAACTGATGAATGGATAAACAAATGTGCTTTTTATCCATACAATGGAATATTATTCAGCCATAAAAAGTAACAAAATCCTGATACATGCTATAGTATAGACAAATCTTGACCAAATTATACTAAGTGAAAGAAGCCAGACACAAAAGGCAACATATTATAAATTCATTTTATATTAAAAGTCTAGAAAAGACAAATTAATAGACAGAAAGATTAATGGTTGCCAGCGGGAAATGGAAGAGTGATTGCTAATGTGTACAGGGCTTCTTTTTGGGGGTAATAAAAATGCTCTGGAAGATGATGTTTGCATAACTTTATGAATATGCTAAAGACTTTGTATTGCACACTTTAAAAAGATGAATTTTATGGATATGAAATTCTCAACCTAAGAAACTATGTGAGAAAAAAATATAAGGTAAGGGGGAGTAGAGGCTAAAGTACTGTTGATGAACAGAGTATACCCATTTTACCTCCCTTTGGGTCAGTAGCAGCAGCCTTCATCTGCTGGACTTAGCGTTAACTTTCTTTCTCTTATTCACCCAGTTCCCTCAGGTTGGGTCTGTCTCCAGCCTGGCACCAAGTTCCTCTCCTGACACACTTCCAACCCTGCTCTCACTCTGGCTCAGATCCTGGGACAAATATGCCTCCCAAAAGCCTTTGATCATGTCTAGGGTTATCTAACTGTAAACCCTCTTTAACTCAGGGACTTAAGGACATGACTTCTGAGTTACTATCCCATGTACAAATCGTGTATTTGATGGGAAGTAGAGTTCCTTGGAAAAACAGGCATCGACTAATGACTAAGCATTCAGTTTTTAATGCATGCGAATGAACATTTGAAAAGTTGTACTTCTGGTCTGACTGGGTCTTAAGAAGTAAAATATAGTAAATTATGTTGGGCTTGAGACAAAAGAGAATAAGACAAGTTTCCAAATATATATAAAACAGGTGTAAAAGTCATCACAAGTTTTTTGGCAACACCTTGCCAGAGAGAAGTGCTGAGAACTTTGTTATTTACAGAAAAAGTATATGGCTAAACAGGAACTGGAATTTGGTACACATCTCTACTCTTAACTAGAATGTCACTTTAAATCTCCTCAGCAAGGGAAATTAAACTGGTGACTGCTTATTGTATATTTTTACCCATTGTTGGTGTAATGCTTTGCCTTAAAAATAATCTTGATTTGCCCTTTCTTTAAAAAATAAGCAGTCTAATAAAGTTAGGTAACAGTAGAGCTAGAGAGAGCACTGGCTTTAGCGACACATAGCCTTGGTTTAAGCCTGCCCTGCCACTTGTTAGCGGTGCGATCTTGAGCAGTTCGCTTAACTGCAAGGGGCTTCCTTTAGTCATCTGTAAAATGCAGATAACACCACCTACCCCTCAGAGTTCTTGAGAGAATCAACTGAGATAACACAGCAATGCGCCTAGCTCAGTTCCTGCTTTATGAAAGCACACAGCATTATTATTTTGTGGTACGATATCCACTGCTTCCTAGTGGTAGGGAAGAAAAGGAGGAAATGATAGTGTTGAATGTCAAATCAAGTTCAAATATATGTTAAGCACTTTTGGTTCAATAACTGTAAAGCATCTAGGTTCTTATATGTTTTCCCAGCTGAGCTGGTATCCACCACAAGGAAGAACGAGGTGGCATATACAACACGAGAGCCTTGTACAGGGTCAAAAGGCTGGATTCCATGTAATAAAGTCTTCCAAAATCTGAGATGACTGATGATGAGAGCCTGGTATGATAAAGTATAAGGCTCTAAAAGCTCCAGCCATGAAATAAATTGCTTATTCACTTAGATTGAATATAAAATTATCTTTGGTGGGTTTTAAAAAAAATCATTAAAAATCCCCAGCAATGTGATGGTGATTGTAGCAATAACAACGACAATAACGATTATTAGTTACCATCATCACTGTTGTCTTTTATATTTACAACTCTTTATAATTTGAGGGGTTTTATATGTTACCCCATCTAATTCTTGCCACATCTCTGTCAGGTAGGTAGGACTGATATAAAAATGAGGTTCAGAGAGGTTAAGAGATTTGAACCAAGACCAGAACTTGTATCAAGTCCAATAGTCCAAAAAATTATTCTATGCTCCCGCATTATTTTCTCTATTCAAGTGTCAGAGTCCACTTCTTTCAGGGTAAGCATGTCAGAAACGCTGCTCCATTTTCCCTTCTGAGGCTACAGGAAGTGGTACACATACTTAAAAAGAAGAGAGAGTGACAGAGATAGAGACCCCGCCCAAAAACAGGCTCTTCTCAAGATGCAGCAATAATGAACAGATAGAGAAGCATAAGCACAAAAGAGAGAGGACAGTAGAATCTTAGGGACCTCCCAGGGGTTGAGTTGCGTCCCCTCCTCCCTTCCAACAGATGTGCTCAGGTTTTAACTCCTAGTACTTCAGAATGTGACCTTATTGGGGAACAGAGTTGTTGTAATGTAACTACTTAAGATAAGGTCATAGTGGAGTAGCGCGGGCCCCTAATCCAGTATGACTGGTGTCCTTATAAGAAGAAAGCTACATAAAGGCATTGACACACAGGTAGCACACATGTGACAACAAAGGCAGAGACTGGAGCTATGCAGCTACAAGCCGGGAAATGCCAAAGACTTCCAGCAAACCACTGGAAGCTAGGGAGAGGCACGGAAGAATTCCCCTACAGGAATACAGTCCTGTCGCCACCTCAGGATTGGACTTCCAGCTCCTGGAACTATGAAGCAGTACATTGTTGTTGTTTAAGCCACCCAGTTCATGGGCCTTTGTTACATCAGCCCTAGGAAACCAATACAGGGCCTAAGAGGACTTTTTTCTTCTAAGACTGAAATGGAGCAACAGCAAGTGGGATGTCTAAGAGTAAGTAAAAAGGGAAGTGTTTGGAGAAAAGAGATAATTTATAAACTTACAAAGGACACAAATAAATAAAATCAGGGATGAAAGAGGGGGAAATTACAACTGATAGCGCAGAAATACAAAAGATCATACAAGAATACTATAAAAAAATATATAACAACAAATTTAATAACCTAGAAGAAATGGACCAGTACTTAGAAAAATACAATCTTCCTAGACTGAATCAAGAACTGAAAAATCTAAATGACCAATTAATCAGCAGCATGGAAATTGAAACAATCATCAAAAATCTACCAAAAAGTAAAAGTCCAGGACCAGATGGCTTCACCAGTGAATTCTACCTAACATTCAAAGAAGATTTAATACCTATTCTTCTCAAACTCTTCCAAAAAATCAAAGAGGAGGCAATACTTCCCAACTCATTTTATGAGGCCAGTATTACTCTGATACCAAAACCTGGTAAGAATAACACAAAACAAGAAAACTACAGACCAATCTCTCTCATAAACACAGATGCAAAAATTCTAAATAAGATATCAGCGAATCGAATACAGCAACATATTAAAAAGATTATACACCACGATCAAGTTGGCTTCATCCTAGGGGCACAAGAATGGTCCGACATACGCAAATCAATTAATGTGATACACTACATAAAAATATTAAAAAAAAAATCAGATGATCATATCAATAATGCAGAAAAAGTCTTTGACAAGATACAGCATCCATTTGTGATCAAAACACTTCACAAAATTGGTATAGAAGTTAAGTACCTTAACACAATAAAGACCATCTATGACAAACCCTCAGCCAACATTATACTTAATGTTGAAAAACTAAAGACCTTCCCTCTAAGATCAGGAACAAGGCAAGGCTGTCCACTATTGCCACTCTTATTCAATACAACCTTGGAGGTCCTAGAAAGTGCAATCAGACAAGAGAAAGATATAAAATGTTTCCAAATAAGAAATGAAGAAGTCAAACTGTCACTATTTGTGGATGACATGATTCTCTATATAGAAAACCCTAAAGACTCCACAAGAACACTATTAGAAACAATAAGCAAATATAGTAAAGTCTCTGGATACAAAATCAACATTCAAAAATCCATAGCATTCCTATACTCTAACAACGAAGTGTCAGAAAAAGAAGTGAAAAAAATAATTCCTTTCACAATTACAACAAAAAGAATAAAATACCTAGGAATAAATTTAATGAAACATGTGAAGGACCTATATAATGAAGACTATAAGACCCTATTAAAAGAAATCGAAGAAGATATAAAGAAATGGAAAGATATTCCGTGTTCTTGGATTGGAAGAATCAACATAGTTAAAATGACCATATAACCTAAAGTATTATGCAGATTTAATGCAATCCCCACCAAAATCCCATCAGCATTTTTTAAAAGAAATAAAACAAAAAATCATCAGATTTGTATTGGAAGCACAAAAGACCTCAAATTGCCAAAGCCACCCTGAGGAAAAAGAACGAGGCTGAAGAAATCACTCTGCCTGACTTCAAATTAAACTACAAAGCAACATTAATCAAAACATCATGGTATTGGCAGGAAAACAGACACACGAATCAGTGGAACAGAATCTAGAGTCCAGAAGTAAATCCATATTTATATGGGCAAATAATTTTTGACAAAAAAGCCAAAAACATACAGTGGAGAAAGAAAAGCCTCTTTGATAAATGGTGTTGGGAAAACTGGAAAGCCACCTGCAAAAGAATGAAATTAGACTGTTGTCTATCACCATACAGCAAAATTAATTCAAAATGGATTAAAGACCTGAATATAAGACCTGAAACAATAAAATGCATAGAAGAAAACATAGGAACTAAACTCATGGACCTTGGACTTAAAGAGGATTTTATGAATTTGACCTCAAAGGCAAGGGAAGTCAAAGCAAAAATAAATGAATGGGATTACATCAAACTAAAAAGTTTCTGCTCAGCAGAAGAAACTGTCAACAAGGTAAAGATACAGCCATCCGAATAGGAAAATATATTTGCAAGCAACATCTCCGATAAGGGCCTAATATCCAAAATATACAAAGAACTCATACGACTCAATAACAACAAAAAAACAAATGATCCAAACAAAAAATGGGTAGAGCACCCGAACAGACACTTCTCCCTAGAGGACATACAAATGGCCAACATACATATGAAAAGATGCTCAACATCGCTAGCTATTAGGGAAATGCAAATCAAAACCACAATGAGATACCATCTCACACCTGTTAAAATGGCCTATCATCAACAGGACAAGTAATAAGAAATGCTGGAGAGGTTGTGGAGAAATTGGAACCCTCATACACTGCTGGTGGAACTGCAAATTGGCACAGCCACTATGGAAAACAGTATGGAGGTTCCTCAAAAAACTAAGAATTGATCTACCATATGATCCAGCAATTTCTCTACTGGGTATTTACCCCAAAGACGTGAAAACTCATATCTCTAAAGATATTTGCATGCCAATGTTCATAGCAGCATTATTCACAGTGGCCAGGACATGAAAGCAACTGAAGTATCCTATGATAGATGATTGGCTAAAGAAGCTGTGGTACATATACACAATGGAATATTACTCAGCCATAAGAAGAGATGAAATACTGCCATTTGTGACAACATGGATGTAACTTGAGATAATCATGCTAAGCTAAATAAGCCAGACACAAAAAGTTGAAAATCACATAATATCACTTATATGTGGGATATAAACCTAAAAGCAACAAATGAGCAGGACAAACAAACAGAGACTCATGGACGGGGACTATAGACTAGTGGTTACCAGAGGACTACAGAGTAGTGGTTACTAGTGGTGTGGGGTAGGAGGGGGGAGATAGATGGGGTAAAGGAGGTCAAATATAGGGGAGTAGGGGGAGGGTGAAATGGGTAAAGGGGATCAAATATATGGTAGCTAAAGGAAACTAGACTTTGGGTGGTGAACACTCAATAGACAGATGTCAATATAATGTACACCTGAAAATTATATGATTGCTTGTGTTAACCAATGTTACCCCAATAAAATTAATAAAAAAATAAAAAATAAAAATTATAAACTTACCATGTATTTTAAAGTCTCTTTATGCCTCTGACAATGTAAACAATGTCCAACAAATGCTTAATTCTTATTAAATGCCTTTTATGAATCATGTCAGTGCTGTAAACACCCAAGCCCTGGCCAGCAGCAGAAGATGATGAACAGAATTCCCTCCTCGATCAACTGGCCGCAAGCTCCTCATTCTCAGGAAGGGGAGATGTTCTTTAATTTTAGTTCTGGAATGGCTCTCCCAAGCACTTTTCAGTTTACAGAGGAATAATTATTACCTGGATCCTCGTCATTTTTATATAAATGTTCTTTTCATTTGCTTCTCACATGGAGCCATCAATTTGTTAAAAGGGAGTAGTGTCTGTGAAACTAGCTCTGGGAAGGAAACTGGGACTGTTTGCTGTCCTGATAGCACAAAAACATACCAAATGTTGTCAAAATAACTTTCAGGATGAGACAAAACCAATAAAAGGAAGTTTCCATTTAGTCTGTCCATTTATTTATAACTTGCCATTTGTGCTATGTCAGAGATTAAGTATCACATCCTCCTCAGGTCCTAGTTCCCAGTCTGGATAGACAGGCACAAGGTGAACCTAGGACACACACACTAAACCTTTTGGATGGACAACGTATAACTGCTGTAATTAAAAAACATAACGTCATACACAAATCATTTCATTTTTTTTTTTTTTTTAGCCAGGGTCTGTCTTCTCTCTCAGCTGCACAAATGTTAGTAAAATTACTATTCATAATGTTATTAGGAAGGGTCTTCCGTTATTAGAGTCCAACACTGGATTCAAAAGAAGGAATTAAAAATCACTCCTGGGTGGAGGCCTGGGTTTGGCTCAGAACCTGACTCAGCCATCAATTAATAATTAATTGCAAACTCTTCCCCCTGAAGATGCTTCCAGGTTTTGCTTATTTTTGAAGCTATGACCTGGTGTCAAGACTTGTTTATCATCTTGAAAGAATGAATTCTAAAGACTACTTCTTATCTCCCACTAGACAGAGTAGAAAATAGATTATTCTTTTGCCATCTAAAATTAGGGATCATAAAGAAGAGCCAAGCTCTGGGAATTACCTTTTAATAATAAAAAGCAAGGAGAAAAGTTTCAATATAAAATGCTGCCGTAAGTAGTCACTATAAACCCATGTGTAAAGTGCTCAAGTACTTCACAGTTCTTCCGAGATGTCGGCTTTCTGTAAACTATGTAGAAAACGACAGTAGTGGTTATCTAGATAAATCTAGAACTATAGTCAACCCTAGATCATCAACTTTTATTTCCTATTGTATATACAGTAGTCCCCTTTTATCGGTGGTTTTACTTTCTGTGGTTTCAGTTACCCACAATCAAATGTGGTCTGAAAATATTAAATGAAAAATTCCAGAACTAAATAATTCATAAGTTTTAAATTGCTCACCATTCTAAGTAACATGATGAACTCTCTTGTCGTCTCGCTCCATCCCACCCTGGATGTGAATCACCCCTTTGTCCAGCGTGTCCATGCTGTAGACGCTACCCACCCAGTTAGCAGCTGTCTCAGTTATCAGACTGACTGTTGTGGTATCACAGTGCTTGTGTTCAAGTCGCCCTTACTGTACTTAATAATGGCCCCAAAGCACAAGAGTAGTGATGCTGGCAATTCAGATATGCTAAAGAGAAGCTGTAAAGTGCTTCCTATAAGTGAAAAGGTGAGTATAGTATAACAAGCTATTTTGAGAGAGAGACCAAATTCGCGTAACTTTTATTACTGTATATTGTTATAATTGTTCTATTTTATTATTGTTGTTATTAATATCTTACTGTGCCTCATTCATAAATTAAACTTTATCATAGGGATGTATGTATAGGAAAAAACAGCACATATAGGGTTCGGCACTATCCTTGGTTTCAGGCCTCCACTGGCAGTCCTGGATCGTGTCCCCCAGGAGTACAGGAGGACAACTGTACAGCTGATTCTTGTTACTCACAGGAGTTACATTCTATAAAGTCAGCAACAACATTGAATTAGTGGATAGTGAGCCATTGCTTAAAGGGAAAACACAGGTTTACTGAGAACCCCTGGTTACTCCAAATCACTCACTTTTCATTTCTATTTTTTTCCTCTTTGTTCTTCACATTAATTTCTATTACTCTAGCTTCAAATTCTTTTATTCTTTCCTTTGTCGTCTCCATTCTTTTAATACCATTCAGTGATTTAAAAAATCTCAGATATTACAGTTTTCAGTTCTAGAACTTTCATTTAGTTTTTTAAAAATTGTTTCTATTTCTTTACTGAGATTGCCTATCTTTTTATAAATTGCAGGCATATTTCTCTTTTACTTCATTGAGGATAAATATAATAGCTGCTCTAAAATCCTTGCCTAATAATTCCAACATCAGGATTATCTTGGAGTTGGTCTCAGTTGATTTTCTTTTCTATTGAGACTATATGTTCCATTTTCCTGGTTTTTCATATACTGAATTATTTTGGATTGTATCCGGACATTATGAATGTTAAATTCTGGAGACTCTGGATTCTGCTCTTCTCCAACTAGTGCTTTTCCCCTTTCCCTTCACCTTTTAAAGCACACAATTATCGTGTTTGGTTCAAGGGTCAGCCAGTGATGCAGGCAGACAGAATTTGGGACTCCTCTGTCTAGATCTTTCCCTTCCAGAATTTGTCCTCTCTGGCAGCTATAGCTTCCCCAGATTCAATCTTCTGGTTCTACAGCCCAGAAGGACTATGACTTCTCTGCCAGTGCCCCAATGCATTGCATTCTTTGTCAAATGGACTTGTCTCTGAGCTAAGAGCCAAGGAAATGAGAGCTCACGTTGTATAGCGCCTCTCCTCTAAGCATGGGCTCCCCGTAAGAAGAACCCGCCTGCTTCAGACCTCACTCCAGCGTCTTCCGGTAGCTGCTCACTATGTTCCATCCAGAGTTTTCAGTTGTTATCTGAAGGAAGGCCAGTCTGGCAGGCTACCACTCAGCCATGTCTTTGGAATGAATTTATAAATATGGATGTTCTAAACATTTACAATACTTAAATAAACAAACCAACAAGTCACCTTGCAAAGACCTAATTCGGGAAAAGCTGGAGAGTTAGCCACAGTTTTCTCATTCTGTTGCTCAGCTCATCTTCTCTATGTTGAGGGCCATTCTTAACTCTGAGGCCAAGAGAGGACACAGGTCTAAACACAGCTCCTCTCCTGGGTGCCCTAGTAAACCTAATGTTCAGCAAGGGTAGGTGGGAATGGGTTTAAAGGAGGGTCCTTCTGGCTTCTCCTAGGCTTCGGGCTATATTGGGGATGAGTTAACAAACAGATAGGGTCATAAGGCCAAAACAAGGCTGAACAGAAAAAACAAGTTTTTCGATAAAAAAATGGATGCAGGATTTCCCTCCAATGTGGACATTGTGTTGACTGAACAAAATTCTGGCTACTTTTAGATGGGAAAGAGGTAAAAAACTACCTCCTGAGTTGGGAGTTGATGTCTTCCCTTTCTGATTCCAATCTATCACCTGATCTTCTGAACCTCTGCCTCTGACTGGACTCTCTGCCTCCTTTTCAAGCTGCACAGAGGTCCTTTGCCGACACATTTATGAACAACAGAGAATTCACTGAAACCTGGGATTATCTTTTGGCACTCTATAGCTTGAGAAATAGTGATTAGATGGAAAAAAAACACTGAACTTCATTAACAAAGTGGCATTTTCATTTCAGCTGTTCCTGGGGGCAAAACAGAGCAGTAAAGAGAAATCCTAGATTGAAAGCTTTGTGGTTACCTCCGCTTCTCATCAAAGTGCCCCTGATTATAATCATGCCTACGATTACAAGATTTAACACACCTGGTCTCAAGGATGCCACAGGAAGAGGCATCATATATTCATTCCATCCTATTTCCTTCTCTTTATTCACTGAGTAAGCACAATTTATAAATTCCAGTGAGTGCAGACTACAGTTGGTTTAGAGAGTAAGAGAGAGGTTTTTTTTATTCACGTGGCTTTTTTGAAAGTGATGAAATCTTCTATGGCCACAAATTATTGTAGTACCGGTGAGACAAGCAGTGTTGCTTTCATTGGCTACACGTGGATGTGAGAAATCTGGATAGAATTTCGAATTCTTCTTTCGCTTTACTAACCAGACATTTTGCTCTGCTTCTCCTCTTTCCCTCTCCCTCCCTTTCTCTCCCTCTTTCACTCTCTCTAAGTATGTTGAGCTTACAAAGTTTTGTAGATTTAAGTATTGTAATTCATATTTTTAAATTTTTATTTTGAAATAATTTTAGATTTACAGATAAGTTGCAAAGACAGCATAAAGAATTCCTGTATACCCCTCGCCCAGTTCCCCTATTGTTAACAACTTATGTAATGATGGTTATTTGTCAGAGTTTTATTGATCTTAACAATGGTTGAAAAAAACTCATTCTTTCTTAACTCCCTCTTGTACAACTGATTCTCAAGAACAGTGTGTACCCTATAGCAATTTATTTAATTGTCTGAGTTATTGAGTTATGATCTATCCATCCCCCACTCCCTTCAAGGTCCTGGATAATAGCTAGGGGATAACTAGTGAGTCCATGCTTGTACAAAAATGGTGTAAGAAACATGATATGGCAAAATTCTAGTATGAATAAAGCCTGTGTGTCTGACAAAACAACCACCCTTCTAATGGCTTCACTGACACTTAGTTAAATACTGATGTACCAGCCATAGATCAGCAGTAAGTGAATTATTAATGCAAACTCTTTTTATAAAGTCAACTGGGAATGAATGTCCATTAAGATCAAGAAGAAAATTAATTTAGAGGTCACTCATTCTCAGCTCACAGATGGACATAAATATTTTCTTCCTGTATTGGCCATACGCTGGGGGGAAATTCAGCCAAGCCCACTTGGAGGAGGAAAGAAAGTTTAATTTCTGCAGCAACTAAAACCTTATGGATTGAACTCACAGCCAGAAAGAAAACACTTCAAATGAGGCCCTTTAGTAATTCAGTATAAACTATTATGAGTCAAAAAGACAAGTCACTATAGTTCAGGCTACAAAGGTGGGCTTAGTGTGCTCCAGCTAGCTAACCTTGGAACCTGTCCCCCTGAGGAGAACACCAGGACTCAGAATTTTAATCTATAAATTTGTGCTCTGGTTTTTCTGGAGCAATTAGTGTGTTACAGAAGAAACAGAGACTCTTACTGAAGATGCAAATGATACAATTTTCCTGAGTCTGTCCAGGGAAAAGGTTTGAAGCCTGCCCTGGTAAAAGGAGACTAATGAACAGACAAAAACCAAATAGGTAGAGAATCTGCAAATGGTAAGAGACTGACTTACCTCTGTAGCTTTCTGGCTGAGTCCCCTAAGCAGCAGCACAATCACGTGGATGGCAGCTCTGCGTACTTGAACTTCATGGTCTGTTTTAGCCACAGCAATCAGACAAGCTGTTACCTAGGAGAGTGAGGGAAGAAGAAGTCAATAAAAATCAGGACTGCACAATTACATAAAGTCTTCCAACTAGGTTCTACTTTCTATATGTTCATCGAGAACATTCTGGCTTAGAGAGGGGTGGATAGTTTCCTCATTCTCAGTAAAGCGGGAGAGTTCTAGTGGCAGAGATCTTGATTTAGTCTGGCTTTTCTGAAAAAGGACAAAATCTGGTTTGGAATTTAGGATAAAAATTAGGGAGTGAGAAGGGATACATGTATACTGTCATGTGCCGTTTATGACAGATGCATTCTGAGAAATGCATCGTTAGGCAATTTTGTCATGCGAACATCGAAGAATGTATACTTCCACAAACCAAAAGGTAAAGCCTACTACATACCTGGGCTGTATAGCATACTACCATCTTATATGTGGTCCATTATTGACTAAAATGTCATTACGTGGCACGTGACTCTATAATAAAGGCATGGTCCATTGCAAATATTTCCTCAAAAGTGGGAAGAACTGTTACTTGTCCCCCTTTGGGGACATCAAATTGAAGGAAGAAAAGATGGTCCAAATACAGCAGCATCTAGGGACTGAGATCCATGGAGATCTGGCTAAGTAGGCTTCAGAGTTCAAGGCCAGAGTTCAAGGCCCGGCATGAATATGAATGTATTACCGATGAAAATTTCTGCCCACGGTCAGAGAAATACATAAACATTCAAATGAATCTTCTTCAGCATATCCAGACCTCCCAGTCCTACAAATCCAGCTTACACCCCACGTGAGTCACTAGGGGCCAATTTCTGAGGCTCCCTGCCTGGACTTCTTCATTTGTGGAACATATCTTTCAGTGCTCATTTACTTTAAAAGATGCCTCTGCAACAGAAAAGACTGGAAATTACTTGCAAAAAATGGTGCTAATAATTACATGTTATATAATGAGAGTTTTCTAAACCCTGTACTGGTCACCCTGCCCCCACCCTGCTTCTGGTAGGCACAAAAATATTCTAAAATCTCAATGAAAAGTTACCTCTAAAAACAACAGCAACAAAATTTTCAGAGGCATTTGTGCAAGATTTAAAAAGAAAAAGCAAAAAATTTGAAAGTGTGAACAATGGCAGCAAAAATTGAAAGGTAAGACTAAATTATTCAATTGGTCTCTCACATACTTTGTTTTTGATTTACTGCATAAGTGTATTCCTTTGCTAACTGTGGAGGGATTTCTAATCATGATAAGAAAATAGCCAGATTGTGTGTTTGGAAACACGTATAAATATATCCTGTGTTTAAAGAATGGTTTTTAAAAAGGTTTAAAAGATATAGGCACAAATGAGGACACAGTCTTGTGCAGAAATTTTAAGAATGCAGGTTGTATTTTCCACAGCTTTCAAACAGTTGGGCATGGTTCAAAGTGTTTAATTAATCAGTGATGGCAAAGAGATGAGAAGAAGTAGCTTGTTTTTAAATATAATTGCATCTGTGATGCACTGGCATTTAATCAAGTTGTACATCGATTAGATAAACTTTCAGTTTGTAAATGAAGGGAAATCCCAGAAAAGCTCAACTCTTTGGGGGCTGTTTTTCAATAAGACCCAGCAAGCTGCTTCTGCTTTTGACCTGGGACACCCTGACTCAAGGCCATCCAGTGGTTTCCATGTCTCTGGCATTAATGGTGGAGGTAATTCAGTCCTAGGAAGAATTCCTTGGGCGACTTCCAAACAGGCAACAATATAATAGCTACCTCCACTTGCAGGCTTAGTATTTACAAGGTAAGAGCTGAAATCAGAGAAACAAGTTACAGCTAGGTCTGAGTCCTTCTTGACACATGAAAATTCAGCTTATTCAGTCTGATAACTAAAGCATGAAAGCCAGCACAGGCCAGGTAATGTGCAGATGCTCCCAAGCCTTTCTGCCCGCTTCCCTCTAGGTTAAGTTTTGGGCCCATGTTTCCACATTTCATTCTACCAAGGCTTCCTAGCCTAAAACCCTGGTGGCATCCAGCTCTGCCACCTCTATTCTGCTTCACTATGCTGAGTGGACCACACCTCTGTCTCAGCTCTCAGTGTCAGGCCAGCTCTAACTCTGACATTTATTCCATAATTGGGACAGGCAGAGGCGTCCTGGCTAGAAAAGGGCTTTCCCTGCAAAGCTAGTTCTTGAATCACCATGCCACCTTGAAGGTATAACTAGAGAAGAGCTGGTTATTACAAGCCTTGCTGAGATCAGACAGAACGGTTTTCTGCTTGCTACAGGCTGTTAGTAATTTATGCACCAGACTGGAGCCCATCTGCAAGTAGCCATCCAGGACAATCAGCAAGGGTCCTGTGAACAGAAAAGTGTTCATGAACCTTCCTCAATATTTCTGCCACAAAAACCAAATGTATAATGGCTTGTTATGCAAAATATTTTTAAAGCATCAAAATTTTAATATGATCTTGTAGATACCTAGAGGTAGGAACAGCCTTCTTTTCAGGTCACACTCCATAACCAACTTGTAATGTTGCTCTATCGCAGGCTGGTGGGATAGACCTCTCGTCAAACACTAGAAGCAGGGCCACTCTCATCTGTTCAGTCTGAACAGTCACTCCCATGGCTAGTCTCTCTCACCTCCAATCCCAAGGACATACTCAACACTGTCTTCCACCCCTAAAAGCCTTGGTGAATAGACAGATAGATGATGTAAGGTCTTTACTAATTTACGAATTGGTGTAATATTTCTATTCTGTTTCTAAGTCCTCCCAGAGGGCAGAAACCCATTCTATGTGATCTTCATGTTGCCTGCCCTATGGGCCGATGTACCTATTTTAATAGGCCATACTATGTAAGGCTTTTTCTTCATTGGCTAAATTATATCATATCAACTTCTGAAAGCCATACAGAGAGAAAGATGATGCTTGCTTTGGAAACACTAAAGGTCAGTTTAAGTAATTTAACACTTGATAGAAGCCAACATAAATAAGGAAAACATCACTCCTCAAACAGCTGGCACACACCAAGCATAATTAGAACTATATAAATAAAGATAATACAAGTGGTAAGATCACACACACACACACACACACACACACACGCACACACACATGCACACACACATGCACACACACACACTCCCTTGGAAAATTCCAAAAGAGAGGTACCAGATTTGAGGTATGTATCGAGAACACATGATTTCAATTTTCTTTTCAATCTTCATCCCTTTCCCTAATGCTTCCTTTGTTAAAATTCAGTCAGTATGCTAACTTGTCTGAAACTGGACCATCTGTCCTATTTTGTAAACTAAGAAACCTTAACAGCAAAGGCAGTATGGCCTCTAATTCACTTTGCTCATTTAACCTGCCATGAAAGAGAACTGTGATGGCTACTTCAGCTTTATGGAGGTTTCCAAGGTCATATACCTGAGTCCTCATCTCAGGAGTCTATGTACTCTCAATCTGCCCATGCCCTGCCACTTAGAAAACTTCACTGACTGTGGAAAATTGGTAATCACTTTGGATTATTCAACTGGACCAGAGGCAATCACTTTGCATCAGACCTCAAAGCTCAGGTTTGTGGGCATTACATTTAAAGTGAATTGCTTCTTCACTTGTCACCTAGGGCATATCTTATTTGCTGTACTGAGGATGGGCCTCTCAATGCAGTTCACTTAAATCATATCTACTTCTCAGAGAGAGTGATAAAGATCAAAGAGCCTATCTAGATTTGACTTCAAGCAACACAGCTCTTGACAAGAAGAAATTGGGAAAAATAAAAATGCTCTCCAAACAGGTTAAATCTCGACACCAACATAGAGGAAAAACCTGAATTCCCAGTACAGAGAATGTGGAAGAGCTGATCCTATCCTTTATATTACTTCCTTGCCAGCATGCACTGTCACAGCGCGGACACCCACAAATCTGGACCACCCAGCAGGTAGGACAGATTTCTTTAGATGCCCATGGGCTATAGCAATGATCCCTAGATCAGATCATGTTAGATTATGCTTCTTCTCTTTCTCTGCCTGGCCAACACGTGATCAACGGAACATCCTTGCTGCCCTGACAAGTCTAACTAAGGGTCCCAGCTCCATGTTCCCTCAGCACCTTGTGCTTGTTCTACGACATCACTCTAATCTTATTTATTCCTCAGTATTTCACACTCCACTGAGATGTCCCTGGGGGAAGAGATTGTGTCCTTTTCTGTGTCTTCTAATATACCTGGCACATGACAAATGCTCATGAAGAAGTCTTTCAGTTTGCCCAAAGTTAAAGCTCCTTCTCCAACAGTACATGCTGGGGCTAAGCCTTTTGCAGTCTGCAAAAGATGTCCAGAGCTTTCATGGGACACTGAAGGAACTGTCATAGAAGAGGATACAATAATCTTTTAAAATAAATTAGATTGTTTTATTCTGCTCTGGCTTCCCATCTCACTCACAGTAAAAGCCAAAGTCCTTCCAAGGCCCCACTTGGACTGCCACCACCTCTGATACTTCCCCTTACCCTCTTCATTCAAGCTACAGTGGCCATGCTGTTTGGCAAGTCAAGTGTGCACCTGCTTCAGAGCCTCTGTACTTCTTTCTGCTCCCTCTGCCTAGAATGCTCTCTCCCCAGGTATCTGCCTCGGTCAACCCTTATTTCCTTCAGATCTTTGCTCAAATATTACTCATCACTGAAACTTTTCCTGTTCATCCAAGTTCACATACAAGCTCCCTTCCTGCCCCTTACCTTACTAGATTTATCTGATTAGCACTTACTCCCTCTGACCACAGCATACATTTATTTACTTGTTTGCTTGTTTGTTACCTAACTCTCCTCTCTAGAATGTCAGTTCCACGAGCAGGAACTCTGCTGTGTTCAG
Source organism: Eidolon dupreanum (assembly GCA_028627145.1). Lineage (NCBI taxonomy): Eukaryota > Metazoa > Chordata > Mammalia > Chiroptera > Pteropodidae > Eidolon > Eidolon dupreanum. Next base: position 120,001,783 of record CM053508.1, on the reverse strand, counting down.
AGCTGGATCCCCACCACCTAGCACATGGTTTGGTTGTAGCCCTATAACTGTCACAGAGTAAGTGTTCAATAAATACTTGTTGAATGAATAAACAAATGAAGAACTACTTAGAAGCCAGGCCAAATATGTCACTTTTTCAATAGAAATGGACAAGAGCGGTCTGACTATAGAAGGACTCAATGGCTGAACTACTAAGACTGTCAGGTGTCCAATCATGTTTGAACTTGTAGTCCACCCAAGGCAGCTGGTTTGGCACTGATGACATGGCAAGCGTGGGATGATACATAAGTAGGAACAACTAAAAAGAAGAGACAGAAATTATGTGGGATAGAAACACCTGGTTTTTCAAATCGGAGGGAACATATTACCTTCTAAAGTTTAATTGCCAAAAGCAAATGCTATTAGGATGGAGCTACAAGACCCTTCCTGTCAGTAGTTTTTCTCACATGGGAAGTCTCTTCCTTTAAAAGGCCAAAAAAGCAATCTTATAAATGAACTAAAAATATTTATTGAAAGAAAATATAGGTGAGTAGTTAAGAGCATGGATTTGGGAACCTAGTGCCCACATTCACATCTCAGACTTGCCACTTCCTCTTGGCATGACTTTGGCAACTTATTTCTCTGTACCTCAGTTCCTTCTAGTTTACATATGTAAGGCACTCAGAAGAGTACTAAGTGCTTGCTATTATTACTATTTTATTTTATTTTATTTTATTTACTTATTTTTATTATTACTATTTTAAAGATATGTAGAAACTAGTCTTCCCAAATAAGCCTTACACCCCTTTCCCTTCAATATTAATCAACAAACATTTACTGAGTACTCACTAAGTGCCAAGCACTGTGATAGGTGCTCTGGGGTGCAAAGGTAAATACTGACTGTGTCCTTCTTGTGCTCACAATTTGTTAATGATTATAAACACTCCTGGTATTGATGTTACAGAAAGTCCAGATCTCTAGCAGTGGGGAAGGGTCACTGGACAAAGGGTGTGCCAGGTGGATGCCCCTACAGCAGCAGCTCCACACATTGATTTTAAAGTTTAAATAAAAGGTAAGCTCTCTCTGTGTTAGCACGCATGGTAAGCAAACAGTCTACTATCTATTCATCTGCATTTCTGAAGGCTTTATAAGCAATGCTCAATTCTTGTTATGAGCCAGGAAGTCATAAAGCTAATGAAGTACTTCATGATGTGGCTCCTGCTGCCTCTTTTATTTTTTGCCCCAGCTCTGCCACCAACGAACTTCCCACTTCAACCTTTTGGATCTTCCTATACTTCTTCAAACCTGTCAGGCTCTCCCGCACCAGAGTGCCTTTACATAAGCTGCTCCCTCTGCTGAAATTCTCACCTCTGCCTTTCTGGGATACACAACTTCCACTTGTTCTTCAGATTTACCTCCAAGGGTCTGTTCCTCCATCATATCTTCTTTAGTACTTAAACCTAACTGAGGGGCTCCTAAAAGTGCACCCACAGCACACATAAGGGACTGTAATTGTAATCATTGATGTCTGCGTCTTCTACCAAGTTGCCCAGGCCTAGAAGGCAAGGTGGTATCTTATAGGGTGTTTAATTCCTGGCACCTAACAAAGAGCCTGGCACTTTGCAGGTGTTTAGTAAATGTACAACTGGGAACATATGAAGGACACTGGCAGCCCCTGTTCTTCCCATTTCCTTGCTACTCATCCTCATCACTGTCATCCTCAGCCCCCTTTAAATGATCAAAATGTTCCTTAAAGAAAGATCTTATAACAGAAAACTAAAATTTCTTTACTGACATGTCACCTTCTCAATAGGGCTCACCTTGAATACACGATTTACTGCAACCTCCCCTTCGCCTAACAAAGCTGATCACCCTTAGCTTCCTCTACTTTTTCTTATTTTCTGCATAAACATTAGATCTTTTTAACAATTCTGCAGCACAGGTACTTTAATTCCATTTTCTTGGTCAGGAAATAGAGCCGAGTCTAAGTTATCTTCTCAAGTGAACACAGGTAAGTAGGTGGTGGAGCTGGGCCTTTTTGGTTCTCTTTCAACAGGTCAGGTGGGCCTCCAGAAAGATGACACTTCTTGAATGCTACAAAACCAGCTTTAGCTTAATCTTTCTAATTAACCAAACCAAGAAATTTCTCCCACACTTTCAACAGGTAATCATATGCTGCTGACGTGCTACAATTTTCCGGAGAAGAGAAAGGAAAGAAGAACCTAAGGGCTCAAAAAGAAACAGGGTCTCAGTTTTGGGGTTTTGGGAAGATCATGATGTTCAGACACTGTCTAGGTTCATTGCTTTTAGAAAATGTATACGATCCTGCCAAGTCCAAATTGATCTATTTGAAGATATGGAGGAAATTTTTATTCAGTTCATAGCTATGTTTAAAAAAAAAAATTGTGATGCTTACACAACTCTGTGAATATATTAAAACCATAGAATTGTATCCTTTAAATGGGTGTATTGTATGGTATGTGAATTCTATCTCAATAAAGCTGTTATTAAAAATAATAATATTTGGGCTTGGTTCAGATCATGACCCAAGTCATGGTTCAGTTCATGGTTTATGGTTCAGTTTAGGTTGAATCGCATGAAGAAACCAAGTAAACAGAGAAAAAAATGTGGAAATCATTTCAATATTTGACCCAGAGAAGTTATAATAGGCTGAAATCTTTAGCTTCTATAACCAAATAGTCCCACAAAGGCCCTCTCTTATGTACTGTAAGTTAATATTACTAAAGAATAAGAGATTTGCTAAGTGCCATCAAAAGCAACCAAAGACCAAGTGCCTAATAGTTCATGTACATTGGAACAATTGAAGGTTTTAAGTCAATAATAACCACTGTTTCTAAGTTATTAAAAAAAAAGATAGAGGGATAAAAAAACCAGGCATAGGAGTATGTCCGAGGAAGAGTTAAAGGAGAGGAAATAATTGATAAATAACTTTCCTAAAAATCCTAAGTTGGAATTTAAAGATAAGAGTAGCCTTTATAATCAATAAAATAAAGCATATAAATAAAGCTCCGGAAGAAGGAAATATCATAAATTCAAGTGTACGTATACATCAATGAGTGTGTTTCTGTGCTTCTTGATAAGGTACAATCACTAGACATTGAAGAAAATGCCTTCTCAGTAGGTACTTCTTAAGATTTGATGTTCAGTATGGTCAGCCCTAGAATATTGTAAAAGAAACCACTATTACAGTTGTCTAAGTTTTTGTTCTTCTTATAAAGTTATATGCTCTGTATGAGAAATCTGGTCCCTCATTAACAAAAACGTAATATAAACTATTTTATCTATATATTTAGATAAATATATAGAATCTTCTTTCAAAAAAGATTAGAGATGGTCAAGTGCATTGGTCAGAAAAAGACTCCTGGCCATATATTAACTCGTCCTTTCTATCATCATCTCTAAATAGCAATATGCTAGCATGTAGTAGATGCTCAAGATACATATTAATATATTAATGACTAAAGAACACAAGGGCAAAGATAAAATTTTAGGGGCTAGAGCAAGATAATCATGGAGCAACACACAAGTGTGTGACAAGATGCGTGTTTCATTAGCTTGTAAACTCTAGAATCAGGAGCATCCAGTGCCAACACTTGGTACGGCTGTTACTCTGGCTGCTCACTTACCGACTATGGACCAGGCACTAGGTATAAAGTGAACAATACATAGTCTTTTCTGGTAAATGACCCTGTCCCCCTGAATACAGAGCATGTGTGACCAAAGAGGACCAATTAGAGTATTTGCCTGAGATTTTTCTGTGAACAGAGATGAGGCTTACAGGTGGCCCAGAGACTCAGGTAAAGTTTCATCTGCCCTTCCTCAAGGTTTGTTCAATTCTGTTAGTTACTTTGGAATCTTCATAATAAATCCTCTTTAATCACTTAATGTAGGATAAGATGACTTCTTATCACTCTCAATTAAAAAATTCTTACCAATATAACTTTCGATATACATGTCAGACTAGTGAAGTCGACAGAGGTGAAAGGAATTACCAATATTGAAAAATAACACAGGTCTCTTGACTCCCAATCCAAAGCTATACCACAGGTCCAAGTGAAAACAAGCTTTAGAGAAAAGAATCGACATGCAGTACCTCATGAACCACGGAGCCCAGCAGAAAGTCCAGCCTCTGGCACAGTTCCCCAAGGTTGGATAAGCTGCTGGCCCTGTGAGCACCGTCTGGATCTCTCGCTCCCCTCAGGAAGGTGTGGATCAAAGGTTCTCGGTACTTTGAAACCATGTCCCCTACAGAAAAAGGGAAATCAAAATGTGTTAACGCGAACTGCCAACTTCTTAAACAAGAAACAATGATATTTTCAATGATATTTACACTGTATGGTGTTTTATACATTTCAAAGTAGTTGCATAATAACTAAAAATTATGCTCTGGAAGATCAAAAGAAACTAACAGAACCAGTATCATTCCATTTATGTATGTAAAAATGCCCGCACACATAACTTCTCTTACTATTAACAAAACAAACTTACAGATTTAAATATGTATATTAAATATACAAATGCATAGAAAAAAATATGTGCTCAGTACTGGAGATAATATAGCATGAACAAGAAAGTAAATTCTCATCTTCATGAAGCCTGCTTCTGGTCGGGGAAAAAGACAATGAAGAGTAAATAAATCTTCCAGCAGCAATAAGGGCTATGAAGAAAAAGAAGGAAGGTGGGGATAGGGGTGGGATTGAGAGCCAGGGATGAGGGCTCAGGGAAAAGCTCTCAGAGAAGACCCAAAGGAACAAGTCATGTGAAAACCTAGGGGAAAAGTGAAGAGCAGAATGGACAAGTTTTGTATTCAATGGAGAAATCATATGGCTATTTCTTATACTGACCCTCCAATAAAAGCCAAGGGCATAGGATTACATAAACAGAACCACAACTTAATGTTCCATATATGCAAATTCTTGCCCTGCCTGAGCTTCCTTACTACTTTCCAAATGAGCATCCATTTAACTGCATGCTCTACCAACCCCACCCAAAGTGCACCTAAGAACCAAAAAGAGCCAGTGGGAAGGTCAGCATCTCTAGAGCCCACACTGTACCCAGTGAGCTGACTCTGGGCCCACTTATGACCCTGTTTTCCAGGTATTGGACTGGCAGAGCTGGAACACTTATTGCATATATTCTTCATTTCTCAAAGTGCCCTGCCATCATGTTCCATGCAACCCAATCTCTCTTAGACCTCACATACACGGCCTAGATTTGTCACACTCTTGTTCAAATCTGTTCTTTGGGGATTTACAGCTCTGCCCCCATTTCCTGGGGGCTCTGCTAGCCTCTAATTAATCGTCCTTCCTCCTAGCTCCTACCATGATGTATAGTTGATTTCTCAAGACTGTACTGGATCCTAGTCTCCATATTGGGGGTCAGCCCTAACCAGATTCCTATGAAGAATAAAATGAATACATGTAGTCAGAGGATACAGCTGCATTCTCTGCGATTTGACACAGGCAGAGAATTCAAAGATCCTACATAAAGGGTTCTTAGTTGGAGCTTTAGGGATACCTATATGCCAAATTTTGTTTTGTATATCTCAGTGGCATTCTCCCATTCTTTCTTGCAAATCACACTCTAATTTCATTCAAATATCTACCTTCCCCCTGGCCCTAACCACCACTGATGTGATTCAGGCTAAGGTCTTCACTGGTCTAAGTGAATCGCGGTGGACATCTCCCCTTGCTTTTAATGGTTTAAGTATGGGCATGTGACCAACCTGGATAATGAGGTGCAAAGAAAAATCTGCTGGAAGGCTCTAAGAATATGTTTTGCCTCTGGCTATGGTAAAAATATGACACCTTAGAGTTGCTGTAGCCAACTTGAAACCATGAGGGATCAGAGGATGAGGCCAAATAGCTGAGGTTAGCAGAGCAGAAAGATGAAAAGAATTTGGGTCTTGAATGGTGACACAGAGCCAAAAAATTCACTAGTCCTGGACTTTTTGTTATGTATAATGATGTATTTGCTACCTTTAAGCCAGTCGAGTTGTAAATTTCTGTACCTGCAGCCAAAAGCATTCTGATATAATATGAAAACTGAAATGTTCTTTAAAATTGTAGAGTACCTCTGTCAGTTCTACGTGTATCAGTACAAAGCCAGGAAAGTTAGATTTGTCAAAACAAAGAAATTTAAGACTGCATATGTTTTATAAAGGATTCAAAAATCAATTTTATAATTAACACTATAACAAAGGAAAAAATTAAACCAAATAATTTTTCCTTCTAATTACAATTTTAATTGGAACAATAGCCTAGTATAGAGCATGATTCTTATAATATCAGAATATATAATATCCGAATATATAATATCAGAATACACACACACACACACATACATACACACACACAGACACACATACATGACTTTCCCAAAGAGCTAAGTCATCTTTATACATCTGCCAACCTATTAAAAAAAAAGGTGAGTAACCACAGTAGTTGCTCATGTGAAGGGGCTATATGCTGAGAATATTTCACAACTATTGACTAACTGAGTTCATTATGAACTAAAATCTTGGGCTCCAGGACACCCACTACTATTCTTTAGTTTCTGATTAAGCAACAAAACCTTAATTATCCCACTCACTCTTGGTTTTGATTTAGGTTTTTTCTTTTTTCGGCTTGCTTGCTTGCCTTCTCTCTCTCTCTTTCTCTCTTTCTTTATCCAGATGAAATGCTGGTATTGCTTCACTTAAAACTTATTTGAGCCACAAGATTCTAAGATCCTAATTCACCTTTTGTCTAAAAGATGGCATACACTTGTCCCCTGATAAGGGGACACATTCATCACCATCTTGTTGTCTCCTTAAAAACAAGCATATTATATGACTTTTATAAAATACGATATTGATTTCTGAATTCCCTCACCTCCATTTTCAGAAAGTACTCACCACAGACTATAAGAGGTAGACGAAGAGATACCCATGGAACTGAAGTTAGAGAGACTATTGTCTTTTCCTCAGGGTTTCTAAACAGCTTCATGGAAATGAACATAGTAAATCCAAGCCCACTTAGAAACATAACTCAACAACTTCTACTTTGTGCAATGGTAATGATAACACCTGGTCATTTGCATCTTCATATTCTTCTCAAGATGTCAGCGATAATCAACCTTATTGAGAAGCAAACAGCTGTGTGTTCAAGGAAGCAAGTGAAGGATCTAGATTTGTTTGAACAAACTTGATAAAAACGAGTTGCTTTGGAAGGTGAAAAATCAAGAGCAACAGTAAAAGAGAAAGCTGAAAATTTTTTAACCTGCCTATGACTTGCTTCTATCAATTACTGTATATGTGAAAAGCTTCTTTTAACAAATTAAGATTTGGAAGATTTTTATCAGGCTTTTCAATGGTACTCTGAAATCCAGATTGAGAGATTCATTTATCATATCCCCTCTTCTTTCATTAAGGGCCTGAGGTGACCTAACTTAGTGGAAGGGCACTATCAAATCTGAATTGATACAATAACTTTTGGAGGCCTGCTGATTTCAAGGGCTCAACCATTCCCATACTTCACTGAAATAGGTCATAATGATGAAACTGAGAAAAAGTGAGTGAGAAAGAAAATTCAACTCCTGGCCAAATCCTTACACCATCCTTTCAAAACTCCATTACTAATGTCTAGGGGGCCCTCTAATTTTTCATTTTTCCTACCCCTCCCTTCCCACCCCCCTCCACACACATAGAAGTGAATGCAAATAAAACCATTCTTAACTATCTCTTCTATCTACCAACAGGAAGTAACTAAGAACTATCTTATCCTGCTGGTTAAGGTGCTGCTGGGAAAAACCAATTGTATTTTCCAAAGATGGAATCATCACTTACAGCTGCACTACTTTATAATCAGAAGGTTACATACATTCTGAGGAATGTTTTAGTCCAGTGTTTCTCAAACACAAGTATAGGCAGTGAAATTGTGCAGTGCAACGTGATTATAACGTGGATCCAAGTGATTCAGAATTATCATTAAAATGAGAATACACCTAAAAATTTGTTTAAAGAATTCAGACCCCTGAAGTATATTAGAATTTAATGTTCAGACTTCAGTTTGAGAAATGCCCTTCCAGCTAGCCAATTTAATAAAAACATTTAATGTGAAAAGGACTCTGTGGGGCACTAAAGATTCAGAGATGAAGGAGATTTTGTTCTTACTTCTAGGAAACTAGTGGTACCAAGTGGCATGAGAGTAATAGGGCAGGTGATATTTATTCTCTTTGAGGAAGACTTCATGGAGGAAGTGACATCTACACTGAATCTTGAAGGATGGTGAAGATTTTCAGATACAAGAGGAAGTACGCTCCAGGTAGATGGAACTGTGTCAGCAGAGTTGTGGAGGCAAAGTGGTCAGGAAGAGAGAATAAAATAGATGGCATATTCACAAAACAACTATACCAGTGACTGTAACAAAGGGTGCACTGAAAAGTGAAATGATTAGAAATACCCAGGGTCAAATCATGGAAGGCATAAAGTTAAAGATTTGAATAATGGGAAACTGATAATACTTAAAAAAAAAATAGACTTCATTTTTAGAGCAGTTTTAGGTTCACAGCAAAATTGAACAGAAAATACAGAGTTCCCATTTACCTCCCTTCTCCCAAACTTCCCTACTAGCAATATCCTTTGCCACAGCCTACATATGTTTCAATTGTTGAACTTACATTGACACCTCATTATCACCAAAAGCCCACAGTTTTCATTAAGGTTCACTCTGGTGTTATACACTCTGGGATGACAAATGCATAAGGACAGGTAACCACCATTATAGTATTATATAGAATAGTTTTACTGCCCTAAAAGTCCTCCATACTTTCCTATTCATCCCTCCCTCCCGGCTCACCCTGGCAACTACTAATCTTATTGTCTCCACCATTTTGCATTTCCAGAATGTCATACACAGTTGACTGATGAAAAATACAGGGGTTAAAGGCACTGACCCCCCACAGTTGTGTATAACTTTTGACTCCCTGAAATTTTACTACTAAGAGCCTATCACTGACCAGAAGCCATACCAATAACATAAAGTCGATTAACACATATTTTATATTATATAATGCATTCTTATAATAATGTAAGCTAGAAAAAAATGTTAACAAAATCATAAGGAAAATACATTCATGTGCAGGTTTTTGTGCACATATGTTTTCAATTCATTTAGGCAAATACTAAGGAGCATGCCTGCTGGATCATGAGAGGCACAGCCATTGTGAATTGTCTGTGAGATTTGTCCCTAAGCCTTTGGTCTCTGAGCTTGTGGAAGGCAGAGGTGTGTTTCATATCAGATAGTACTTACGCACATATAAGAGTAAGAATATGTTTAGTTCTGTATGAAACTGCCAAACTGGCTGCCAAGGTAACTGTACCATTTTGGCATTATTAGTTTCCCATTTTCCACATTCTTAACTTCATATCCTTTGTGATTTGACCTTGCCTATTTCTGTTCATATTCATCTAGCAGTGTGCCCTTTGTTATAGTCACCTGGTATAGCTGATTTTAAAATGTGATATATCCATACAATGGAATGCAATAAAAAGGAACAGGGCACTGATACATGCTACAACATAGATGAACATTGACAACATTAAGTAAAAGAAGTCACTCACTAAAAAACAAAATAAAAACAAAACAAAAACAAACCACAAAACTACATGTTGTATCATTTCACTTAGAGGAAACATCTCCAATAAGTAAATCTTGAGACAGAAAGTAGATTAGTGATTGTCTAACTGGTAATGGGTACAGGGTTTCTTTTGGGATAATGAAAATGTCTTAAAGTTGATTGTGCTGATGGTCGCACAATGTTGTGAACATACAAAAACCCTGTACATTGTAAATGGGTGAACTGTATGGTAATATGAATTATATATCTCAATAAAGTTGTTTTTTATTTTAAATAAGTTTTGAAAGTAGGAGGGATAGAAGGAGGGCTGAAGAATCTATTTTACAGTAAAGTTGGAAAAATAAACCTACATAAAAATCTTCCCACACTAGAAGAGAAGAGATATATGTGTGTAAGTAGAATCTGATAGGCAACATGCCTCAGAGACCAAAGGCTCAGGGACAAATCTCACAGGCAATTCACAACGCCTGCTCCCCTCAACATTCCCTGGGGATATGCCCACTACAGGACAGGGGCCCGCCCTTGACAACCAGTCAAGCAGAACTCAGGGCTTTCCCACTGCTTGGTGAATAGCACTGCTTCTGCCAGCTCTTTGATTCTTTATTTGTCAGTAAAAGATGGTTGCCAAAAAAAATTTCAGTCTTTATTACTTCGAAGCTGGTAGTTTAATGGGTAACATTTTTTAAAAAACTTCTAAATTAATTTTCATTGCTTCATTAAAAATAATTAGTGTAATTTAAAGGTCTCTTAAAAGAATCAAGAAAATATTGAAAATTTAGACTTAGGTCCTTATGCATAGTTATAGCCACCTGGTCCAATATCCCACCTATAGGAATGGCTGCACCAAACCACCTTTGACAAACGTGAACCCAGGGATAGTTAAGACCTCCTGCCAATATTTAAAAACCTTTGAGCTCCATTCCTTTTATTATGTCCAGTCCAAATCTCTTTTACTCTTTATTTCATTTCCTCTTATGGACCAGCCTCCAGTGGAGATGGAGACTTGATTACAGTGTGAGATCCCCTCTGGTAATCTAACCAGTTCAAGTATGCTTTTCCTCATTCCAAGGTGGTATTTTCTGTACTTTCAGAATTTTTTTTTTAACAGTATATGATATTTAAAAAAAATTAATTAATTTTTATTATGGTGATATTGGTTAATGAAATCCAATTAAGTTTCATGTATACAATTCAATTCAATATATTGCATTGTACATTCACCGCCCATAGAGTTCCTTCTGTCACCACATATTTGATCCCTTTTACCCCATGTACTTTCATTTTGATGGTAGATATTTTGAAGAGAAAAAAAAGGCAAAGGTGTAAAAAGATTAAAGGATAAAGTACATACTTTACTAAATCAGTTTTTGAAAAAAAGGGATCTAAAAGAACTGTTTTTCTTCCCATCTTGGATTCCTATTTATTTGGGAACTAGTGAACAGATCCCTAGGGGTAGTATCATAAAGAGCTACGTGCCCTCACAGGAATATCCTTGCTGATCCAGTGAATGAGGAAATAGGAGACAAAATAAAGACCCAGTTCTGTTCCAATACACTTTTAAGTCCCTGCTAACCTAACATCTACTCACTTTTCCTAAATTTCAGGGCCTAGAACTCTACTTCACTACTGAAATACCATAGAATGACTGGTTTCTTGTAACATTCAACTTATTGTAACGTGTGTATCAGAGTCAACAGAGATGATCATTTCTGTTGAGGTCAGAAGGAAATTAGATTGGCATGGCAGACTCTGACAAGATTTTCTCTCCAAAAGCCATTTAGAGAATTAAATAATTTAAATGCAATTAATTTTTGATGAAATTCATCATTAAAAAATTCATAAGTAAATTTTGATCTATTAACTATTACTTTTCAGCCTTGAAATTCCCCTGTAACTCTGGGGAAATTATCTCTTTTCTAATTTCAGTTTCCCTTCTCTTCCTAGCTCTTGATGAACAGGAGATTTTTGTTAAGATAAATATGCAGCTACAGTAAAGCCCAGACATAAAATGCTGTGGAACAAAGCAATGTCTTATGCATTTGTAAGCCTCTTTATCTGCAAAGCACTTGTGTGTCTATTATCTTATTGGAGCCTCACAAGAATTTAAGGTAGGTAGAAAAAAATATTATTAGTTCTGTATCACAAATAAGGAAAGTAAAATTTAAAAGAGGCCAATCCCAGGTCACACAGATACTGAAAGACAAGTTCTCAAGACCAGGCTTTTGTCTCCCAGGCAGAGGGCTCTTTCTACTGCTTGAAGGACACTTACTTGGCTCTCCATTAAGACAGGCAGGAACTTCCGTTCTAAAACAAAAGACATAAACGTGGCCAACTGATTCCCCCACATCACTGGCATTTCATGGTCCCTGTAATTTTCATCTTTCTCTGTGTAACCTTATAAGGTATGGGTAGAAAAGAAGCCAGTGACACGTCTTAAAATAGTGCATAAGCAATAGGGCATAATGGGAATAAGTTCCTCTTGTCCAAGGGCAAAAACCAGAATTGTTACTTAATCGTCTTGTTTAAGGGCTGGAATCCTATGAATTCTAGCCTGAAGAAAAGAACAAAAAATTCCCCTCTTCCTTACCATTTTCAAAGTGAAAAGAGTTGAATACTTCCAATTTCCTGACAGTAGGAGATGACTGATAAATGGCCTTGTGAAAGCTGCTAAAACCCCTATGCTTGATACACATATTAGGGCATTGCAGACTGCTGGAGCCAAAGCCATCTTCTGGTCTTGATGGGGCTTGCCTGGGAGGCAAGTCGCAGTCGTCACTGGGCAAGAATGCTATTATATCTAGTCCCTGGATAGATTTCCCCCTACTGGAGTCTACATGTCAGGACCCATTCTTCTCCCTAAGGCTAATTGTTGATCTGCTGCTTTTGGTTTTACATTCATACTGTAATCCTTTTTAAGGCAATGTAACCAAGAGGTGACCCTGAGCTATGAGTAGGTTAGCAAAGATTTCAGGAGCTCTTAGCCTTCCCTTTCCTGCTTCTGATTTCATTGTACCTCATCACACAGACCATATAAGTAGGGATGATTCAGATGCAAATTGTATGTAGATAGACTTTGATAGACCATGGGAAGGTCCCTGTGGGATAAGTCATTAAGCAAAAACAAATTTGTTACTAGGAACTATTGTTGATGCAAGTGACCTACTAGGTATGTTTTAAAAAGCCAGAGAGATCTTGCCTCCAAAGATTTCTTCTATTAGCAAACTGTATTGCCCAAAAGTCTATTTAATCATTAGAATTTTATTTCTTTGGACTAAATAGCCTCCTACTAGAAATGCAAAAAATCATCCCAAGAAAGGCAGCACAATAGGAGGCTGTCATCCAACACTTAATAAATATTAATATACCTGCTATGTCCTTTCTACAAGCTGGGAAGGAACAAGAAAGATTTGAAGGCAAGATAATCTCTGAAATTTTATTGCATCTATTGATGGTCAAGCCTGAGTAAGGACTTAGAGAAGGCAGTTTTAAATAAGAGAGGAAAAGACAAAAGAGATTAAGTGAGGGTCACTGAAGAGAGGCAGAGACCCTACTTTACCCCTCAACTTTGCAAAAGAACGTTTTTTTTGTCTTCGGATAACAGAGTGATGTGCAAATATGAACCATAGATAGATATCTTTTAGACGAAGTTAAAACAATGTACAGGAAATACTTTGTACCAATGGATTTTTGGCAACTCAATGCACTAAAGTAACACAAGAACAGTTTGAAATAGGGGATGCCAAGACTTCTATAGTTACGTATTAACTAGGTTACTTATTCCATCTTAATAGCTCATTGAACTAAAAAAGATTGATTTAATCAACATTTAAACTTTCTGGTTTATATGTTTACACAAAGTCACCCTACAAGGAAAATCTGCAATAACTGACTACCCTAGTGTGTTACTGACAAGACAAACAGATTAATTCTCTTGAAAAGTGTGCTTGAGGCTGTAACAGGCTTCAGAAACATGGCAGAATTTTCTTGAAGGGTAGAATTAACAAAGTAAAGCTCAGAAATGTGATCACATGGAAGAAAAAGTTCCAGGTTTATGGCAAGTTATTTTAAAAGATGAAAGAAGAAAAAACAACTAGATATTTTAAACGAAGGAAACTCTCTTTACAGTTCTGGAATGATGAAAGTATTAAAACCATTCCAGTGACTTAATTAATTTAATTTGTTACATAAATGTTCAAACTCGTTAAAGCATGCCCAAGAGTTACTTGGCTTTATAATATTGACAAACACAAATCAAGAAGCCTGTGGCCTGAGAATATAACTTCATGTTTAAATCATTAACATAACAACCCTCAAGTGCTATCAAATCAATCTGTACTACATTAGGTCCAGCAAAACAAAAATTGAGGTATAATTTCTTCCTAAAAGGAATATTATATTTCAGTTAGATTATTGGTTTACGCTCTTGCAAGTCCATAAGTCAAAATGAATGCAACCTCTATTTTAAAACTTGCAAAGAAAAGAGAAAATCAGGTGCTTCACGGGTCTGTGTCCTTTCACATACACATTCAAGGACACAAATTCATGCTTTAATTTACTCTAAATTGGAATAGGGGAGTGAAATGAGACAAAGTATGAAGACACCGAAAATAAAATAACAGCAGAATAAAACGCTGAAACATTAAACACAATTATGCTATCTCTAAAGAAAGGAGCCTTTGCCAATGGCATCTTATATCTGCTGAGCTAATGATTCTTGCCACTGGTGATTATCAGAAAAGAAAAACATTATCTACTCAAATCTTTTTAAAGAGATCTAATTATAAAAGTAAGATTTCTGCTGTTTAAAGTAGAATACAAAGCTTGACTTGGGAAAAAAGGACTTAAAGAATGATTTGGAAAGTTGTATAACTTCCACAGAAACTCCCTTGAAAAGCAAGCAATGAGGTGCATACATAAGAAATATACATAATTACTTGTATAATAGACATCTTACAATAGGGGCCAGCAGACTTTTCCTGTAAAGAGCCAAATGATGAATACTTTAGCTTTGAGGATTATACAATCTCTGTTGTAGCTATTCAATTTAGCTGTTGTAATGCAAAAGCAGCCATAGACAACATATGAACAAACAAATGTGACTGTTTCAATAAAACTTTATGTACGAACACTAAAATTTACATTTCATATAATTTTCACGGATCACCAAAGATTATTTTTCTTTTGCTCCACCCACCCCCAACTATTTAAAAATGTGAAAGCGCCATTCCTTGCTCAGAGGCCATACAATAAAGGTGGCAGGCTGGAAGACAGTTTGTCAACTCCTGCAATTTCCCAACTTAAAAGCCCTATGATTTTTTTGTTAACAGAAATTAGCTCCCTGTTGCTACTGCAGTCACCAATGTACGTTCTGCTACTAAGAGTTCAAGCCAATATCAGGTGGCTGATTTTCTAATTTCATAGTATAATTTGGCTTTTACAATCTCCACATCAACTAAAACGATAAATTTGGTTAAAGCAAACCATTTATTTATTACATTTGTGACTAAGGGCATGGTCTTTGTAATGAGTCTGGCTCTCAGTCCCTGATCCAGCAAAGTATGACCCTGGGGAACTCACTAACTTCTCTAAACTTGTTAGCTTCTATATAAAAGGGTAATAATAATAATAATAATAGGAATGGGCTTATAGGGCCATTTCAAGGATTATGTAAAAACATGCATATAGAGTGATTCACAGTCACTACAGCAATTGTCTCTGAGGTATGGACATTAATTTACTGGGTTGTTCTGGATTAATTAAAATGCTTTGATCTAATTAAAAAATAAAGTGATTAACAGAGAGTGATCAACTATGATTTGTATCCTGGAATAGAAAAGGTTATTACACATTGCACTCATCTGAAGAGCTGCTTACTTGGGGTTGGCTTTTGCCTTGGGAGAATGAAGGAATATGGTGTGCTCACTCAAAAATAACAACGATAAAATAATAGCAACCAATATTTATTCATCCTTTACCATAAGAGATTCTGGTTCTGAACACTTTACATATCTTTTAATTTCATAATAACCCAATCAGGTAGTTACTATAATTATCCTCATTTTACAAATAATAAACAGAGAGGTTATGTAACTTGTCCATAGCTATTAAATATGAGTCAAGCTCAAAACTTAGGAGGTTATGACTCCAGGGTCACAATATATACCTCTGATAGAGAAAGGCAAAATGTATTCCAAGATTAAGTCTTTATGTCAAATTCTCATTTATCTGACCAATGGCTGCCACTATAGACAATCCCATCTCTCTGCTTCTGCATCTGGTAACCTCACCACAATAATTAAAACAGTGGTAAATATATCTCTATAATGACACTCAAAAATAATTTTTTTTTTAGGCGAGGCAACCCTTGGTTGACTTCACAGATTGCAAGGACCTTGTCAGCCTACAATCCCTTTTCTATTTTTTACACCTACAGCACCTGGTCTTCCTAGGTGGTCTCCCATCCAAGTACTAACCAGGCCCGACCCTGCTTAGCTTCCAAGATCAGACGGGATCGGGCTTGTTCAGGGTGGTATGGCCATAGATGACACTCAAATATTTGTAAGTGATTTCATATATATTATTTTATTTGAACCTCTCAACAGTTCTACGAGAATAACAGTTGCTGGATAAATTGTAACTCTACCTGCATCTTAAATGTTAAAAAAAAAAATGACAATCTCTCATTTCTTCCTCTGAATTGTCTATAATATCTGCTTTTTCTCACCATTCTCACAGACATCCCTTTAATCAAAGTCCTCATCTCTTTGTGCCATGGAATACCACAATAGTTCCCTAGCTATCTCTTTGGCTCCGAGCTCTCATTTCTTCATCCATTTTTCATACCCCTGCCAACCACTCTTACATATCTCCCATCATGCTGCTTCCTTTCGTAACAATCTACAGCGATTTTCAAATGCCCATTACATGGAGTCCAAACTCCTCTGCCCAGCCTTCAAGGAACTCTGCAGTACATCCCACCCTCTCTATCTAGCCTTACTTTCTCAAGGCACCCAACATGACTTGGTACAGGGAAACAGGTCAAGTCTCAATTCTCCATTTGCATCACATGCATCCTACTTTTGTTCTGTTCTTATGCTTTACTTTTATCTGGAGACATCTTTTTTCCTTCTTCCTCACATGTAAATGCTCATTTGATATCCAACATCATCTCTTGCCCACATTGTCCCAACAACATCCTAATAGGTATTCCTGCTTCCAGTCTTGTCCCACTCACATCCTTCACAGAGCAGCCAAAGTGATTTTGCTAAAATGTAATCAAGATTTAGTCTTCCTTTCTTAAAAGCTTTCAATGGCTTCCATTTATGGTCGACATAAATCTAAATCCCTTAACAAAGTACACGTGCCTCTTTATGATCTTGGCTTCTTGAGCTAAGCCAGGCAATGGAACTTGGGCTGAGTGTGAAGATGAATGAGCATTATAATTTCTTCTCTTTTAATTTTATTTACTTCCAAAGCGGTGAACAAGCAGGACAAAGATTATGAATCAGATAAGGATTTGGGTATGTAAATATAGTTTTCCACTGCCTCTATTTGATCTCAGGGAAATGTGCTAAAATTCAGCACATGTAGACTAGACTCAAAGCAGCTTGTAGCTAAGGCCAAAAGAACTGAACTGAGATCTGAGCTCTGCCCACTGTAGGTAAGACAAAGTCTGTAGTTTGAGTCTAAGTAAATTGCCTGTTAAAACAAAAATTTAACAGTATTTGGAGGACTATAACAGAATCTACAGTCTTTCCCATAATATATGTAATGTCTAGGACATAATCTAAAATTACTTGTTATATAAAAATATGACCATTCTCAAGGAAAAAGATAATCAACAGAGCTCAAGGCTGAAATGACAAAGATATTTTAATTATTACATATGAATTTTAAGACAGCTATAAAAACATGCTCAATGAGGTAAAGGAAAATATAGTTTTAATGAATGAAAAGGTAGGAAATTTCAACAAACAGAAAATATAAAAAGAACCTAATGGGGATAAAAAGGAACTAAATTTGAAATTCTAGAAATGAAAAGTACAATATCCAAAATAAAAAATTCACTGGATAGGCTAAATATCAGAATTGAGGATGACAGAGAAAAGAATCTATGAACCAAGATCAATTGAAACTGTCTAATCTGAAGGAGAGAAAAAAGATTGGAAAAAAAGGGAAAAGAGAAAAAGAACAGAGCCTAAGGACAATAACAAAAATTCTAACATACATGTAATTGGAGTCCTAGAATGAGGACTAGAAAATTAAATAAAGAGATAGAGTTTATAAACCAAGAGTAGAGGTTAAGAATCATAAAATATACTTGATCAAGCCAAAGAGGGAAAAGAATAGATGAGACAAATAATAAGAATGTGACTTTTTCATCCTCCTATTTCCAGCCCCTGGTACAGAATCTGCCATTCAGTAGCTACTTAAAAAATGTTTTTGAACTGAACTACACTGATGCCAATACCCCTGAGATTAAGAAAAACATAAATATATTCGGGATATGAAAAAACTTTGAGCATTAGGAAGAGCTACCAAATAACTCGAGAATTTATACGATATAGAACTTGACAAATGCAGGAAATTAAATTAGAATTCAGGAAATGCTTGGGGATTACTATGGGCAGAGGTGGAAAGTGTTTTTTTTCTGTCAAAGACTTCTGATCCAAACTCAAGATTCAAATGGGAGCCACTTACAAATTTAAAAAAAGGCCAAAAGTCCTTTTCCTTAGAATGAGAAATAAATGAATAAAGGATATAAAATATTGCCTAAATATAAAGGATAATTTAAAAATACACTTTAGTTCATATTATGGTCCATTAAATGTAAAAGGAAGGCAAAAAGGGGTAGGAAGCATATATAATCACCTTAAAGGTGGCCATAGGCTCTGACAAGGACATACTCCCATCTTCACCAATATCAGAAAAAGCTATCCACTAAAAATTATGCTCATAAAATTGGTATAAAGCAGATAAAATTAGCAATGTGCAGAAGCTTCTATGTCCAAAAGAATTTGTAAATGTATTACAGAAAGAATAACTTTTAAAATTATCTCCAGTAAGACGGCAATCTAAAATGTGGCAGATGCACCCAGGCAACCAGGATGACTGCACAGGTAAAATATCATTCAGCTCCAGGGCACGTCATTCATACAATGATGCCTCTGGGAGTTTTTACAGTTGTGAACAGCCAGCATAATTGTATGTGGCAGTCGTGGATTTAACTAACACATGTGAGTGATGTTAAAGCAGAAACAGAATGGCCCACATGAGCTCTAGAACAGGATATATCAACAGGGGTCCTACTGACATTTGGGGCCAGATCAGTCTTTGCTGTAGGAAGCTGTCCTGTGCATTGTAGAATGATAAAGAGCGTCCCTGCCCTCGTGGTGCTAGCATATCAAGCCTCCAGGTTTACAGACCTTGGTTCCAAAGCCATATTGCTACACCCCCCTGTTCCAAATGGACAGAACAAGAAAACTCACCTAAAGCCCCGACAATTCGCATCAGGACTTCCCCGACTTTCATTCTGGTCTCCGGAGTGTGCTTGTTGTTACCACTGTCATACTGAGCCAACAAGCCAAGCAAGATTTTCTCAGGGTACACGTCTGAGAGCAGGGCAACCCCTGGGGTTGAAAATAAAGTTTTCATTACTATTTAGGACTGAAAGACAAATAAATCAGACAGCCTGTGATGGGATGAACACATAGACATTTAAACCCACTTCTATAGTTCTACCAGCAAGGACTGCACTTTATTTGGAGTGACAACATACTGAGTGGAAAGAACATGGGTTGGACTCCTGAATTCTAGTCCCGGCCCTTGTATGAAATCTAAGATAACTTCCAGTCCTGACATTCTATGACCTATGGATTACAGACTCTTGAAGCAGAGGCTAGATGACCACATATCATGGCAGGGATTCACACAACAGCAGAAGACAGGATTAAATGCCTTCTAGGAATCTTTCTAATTCTGAGACTCAAAGGTTCTGTGACTAGTACTGTTCCTGCCAACATATCAGCCTGAAGCACAGCACTGATTCCTGTCTCTGCTGTAGTTTTCCATCTCAGCATGAATTCTCCCTGTAAAACTGTCAATAATAAGACCAATTTCCACAAGGAAAGATCTTCAGAGTATTCTGGGCATGATCAGGAGTAGACATATGCTTATGGCTGAGTTCCCTGATCAGAAATAGGGAAGATCCTGGTCTTGGGTCCCCCTTCCTAGGGCTTGCTGAACCTTTCTCTCAACCTGCCAGTACCTCCTAAATGTGTAATTTGCAACAGTGTTATTATAAGCAGGCACTCTTTAGAGAGGCGGTGGAAGGAGGAGAGCTGTGACCTAAGACAGGACCAGAAATAAAGCCATGGTCTCAAGGCTATATAAACACAAATTCCATTACTGGGGTTGGTGGGGGAGGTTATATACTTCTAAAGAATAGCGAGGAAAAAGAAAAAAACAAAACAAAACAAAAAAAGGAAATATGAATTTCAAAACATATCCAGGATAAGAATGTTCAACCTTGGATGATGGTCCATCATCTCTGGCCTGGTTTTTTTTTTTTTTTTTTTAATGATCTAACTGGTCTTCCTGTTTCTATCCTACTCCCTCAAGCAGCTGGAAACATGTTAGGTCCCATCATTCTTCTGCCCAAATCCCTCAGTGATTTCCCTTCTTCCCTGAATGTGAGCAGCTCCTGATCCTCACCCGCCTTTGCTTTCTCTCTGACCTCATTTTTACCCTATTCACCCTTGCTCCCTGTCCTCCAGCAACTCTGGCCTCCTCACTGTTGTTAGAGTAGACCAAGCTGCTTCAGGCGCTGCATCTTCACCTCTGCCTAAGTCGCTCCTCCTCCAGGTAGCCTCACAGCTTTCTCCCCAAACCCCATCACATCTCTGTTCAAATACCACATTTAACATAAAGAAAATGGCAGCCTTCTTCTCCTACTACTCTTTATCCCTCTTAATCAGCTTTATTTTTCTTCTCAGAACTTAATATTACTTGTTATATATTTGCTTATTTATTAACTGTGTTCCTCTTTAGAATGTGAACTCTACAAAGCAAGGATTGTTTTATATCCTGCTATAGCCTCATGCCTAGAATAGTGCCAGCACATAGCAGGTGCTCAATAACTATTCGTTGAATGAATGAATAAAAGAATGCAAAGATAAAATCTTATATAAATTTCAGGAATTAAAAAAGAGAAGATGAAGAAGGAGTAATATAAATGCTTGAGAAATCTACAATTATTTTTCACCTGAGTTTACCATTCTCCTGTTTAAACCTGACAATCTTGTAGGCAAAGTCTATGTACCGTTTATTATGTTATAGGTTGTGATTCCATTCTCTTATAAATCAGATATACACAAAGGCGGTGTACCTGCTGAGGGCTGTGCCTGTCTGCCCATCCTCTTTTCTGACCTTCCAACTCCTACCTTTTCATTGCTTCCAAAAAGCCTGGGAAGTCTCTGTATGTGGTCATAAGCCACAGCTCCCTTTATGTGGCCTCCAATTTCACATAAACAGAAGCTCTGCTCTTAAGGGAGTTTCAGGCTGTGGCAGAACCTGAATTAGACTGCTTCCCGGTTGGGAAGATGTGACCCTGCATTTGTAGTTAGCTCTATTATGTAAAACAACGGATAACTTCTTGGAGGTCCAAGGTGCAGTCAGAGATACCTTAGCATAGGAAAAAAGTCTACGACTTAAGAAAGGACGAATGAATTGTTCACTAAGGGAGAGAAATGGAAAAGCTTCCATGTTTTGAAAGAACCCCAAAGGAAAAGTGGATTAGTGGTTGGTAATTGTAATTCTGGTAGATGCCATATTGCTGATATATTATAAGGCCTCGTACATATTATAGATCTGTAGCTATCATAACTCCTTTCCATCAGAAGTTCCCAACTAAAAAATCTGGCAGATTTGTTTCCTTTTAGGAATACAGTTGTGACTTTACAATGGAAATCAGTGAGGAAATGAGATTTGCTTTGGAAAACTTTGATTTATATCCAGCTTTTCTAAAACTCATCTATTACTAAAGTCCCTCTTTCTATCATTTATGCCTACTTTCTCTCTTCAGTCTTTGGCAGAGAGCAGTTATTTATTTCTATGAGCACATTATCCTGCTATATACCTCACAACCAAAGGAGCTCTTGATTTCTTCTCTGTATCAGACAGGCATTTGTGTGCACACAGCATCTACTCCTCTCTTGGTAACAACACCTGGTGTTGTTCCTTTGGGAAATATCTCTTCCTCGCTCTCAGTCTACACGGTTTGAATGGAGCTAACTTCCCACCCTCTCTCCCTTCATGTGTGAACTCACATCTCAGTCTGGTCGGTGAGGGTACTTCATCCCATCCCATCCTCGCCATAGCGACTGGTTCAGGAATGGGCAATAAGATTCAATCCTGGAGCTCACACTGGAACTACTGGGAAAGATAAGCTCTTTTTTCTTTTCTTTTTTTGTTAAAGTTATTAACCTGAAGCTGCCAGTGGCCCTTTGGGAGCAAGCCCACCCAAAAATGTTGCCAACACAGAGGAGGGTCAAGCCAAGAGAGGGAAGGAGAAAAGGAAGAGACCCAATGGCATGCTTTGAGTCCCTGGATCCAACTGTACTTCTACCCGCTATAATCTTCTCACACAGAAGCCAATAAATATCCTTTATGCATATGTCAGTTTGATTTTTTTCAACCAAAGGACCTAAACACAACCTTCTTCAGAATTTTTTTAAATATCAGATTTATTTTTTTACTTTTCCTATAATGCCAAACTTTAATTCCACCAGGGAGCTTTAAATTCTCCCATTCTTGCATTAAAAGGCTGCCAAAAGCAAAGTAGTTTCCCTGCTTCCCACAGTCCTATGTTAGCAACTGTTTATCTTCCTGCTGGCCTGCTCCAAACTGCTGCCAAATGGCCCTCTGACTGTTTTTGAGTTTTACCTTCTAGGATACAGTTGCCACCTAATAGTTTATAAATCTGTAGAGGACAAGGGCAGTTCCCTCCTCACTATTACACCAAGCAGTGAAGAGAATCATGTGTGATGGTTAAGACTATAACAATTTAAAGGAATGAGATTTTGTGTGGCTGTTTTGTTTCTTGTTTGAAACGTTTTCTGAATTTTGACACTGAGGAAGCATGGCCATAACCTTCACACAACCCTTGGCCCCTCACACTTGATAATTCCTTTGTAATTGGAAAATGAGGTAATTTCTGGGTCAGCACAGGCTTCAAGGAAACATAACACATCAATCCATTTGGCAATAAGAACCAAATGATTGTGTGAGCGATAACTGCTCCTGCTCTGATCGCAGGAAAATGACTATGCGTGGTATAAGATGTGGTATAAGAGATAAGAAATGTAGCAGGTAAAGGTGAAACAAACTGACAAGAGCTCATGAAAGCATTCTGACCTGTGTTTTAGGGCAAAGCATAGGATATAGGCAAATCAATTTTAAAAATATTACTAAAAGTACTTAATGTAACACAACAGAGATAGTCAACTTTGTAAAATAACTGTTCTTTTCCCCCCAAAGACTTTCATTACGAAGCCAGAAATGCATTCTGATAAAAAATGTATTGACTTCAAGATGATCCCTTAGCATGCTGCTCAGTGATTTTGCAGACTTTAGGCAGTAAAAGTAGTTTAGGTGTAGTCTCACTTTCCACAGTGAGCCTGCATTGTAGGGAAGACGGTCTAATTCTAAATGTCTTTGCTGACTGGCTCTGTCCCAAGAACTTGCTAAGCCATCCTCACTTCAAACAATCTGCCTCATTCCCCTGGGCAGATAACCACCTACCTCCCAAATAACCGCATCAACCTAGAAAACCACCTACTCAAACCTTTCAGGGATTTCTGACGAAAAACTATAAGAAACATAAATCCCCACATGTTGTGTGATTCCATTTAGACAAAATGTCCAGAATAGGCAAATTTATAGACAGAAAGTAGACTTAGTGGTTACCTAGGGCTGTGGGAGTTGGGGAAAACTGGGAGTGACTACTTGAGGGGGATATGGAGTTTTTTTCTGGAGCAATAAAAATGTTCTAAAATTGATTGTACTGATGGTTACACACTCTGAGAAAAAAACACTGAATTGTATACTTTAAGTGGGTGGATTGTATGCTATGTGAATTATATGTCAAAATGTTGTTATAAAAAACTATAAGAAAATATTTCAAATCTACCCTTTTAGGTTTTTAGAATAGAAGAAAAGGGGAGAAAATAATATAGCATATCTTAAATGTAAAGGGGAATCTACTGCCAAGAGCAAAAGTATCAGCTTCTTTTTGCATCCAAGTCTGTTTTGGTTGACTGCAGGGTGAGAGTAGGAGGGAGAAAACGATGTTATCTGAATGGGAAAACGAATCGAGTACTTCACATTTCACTGACTCTGTCCTGCATTTGTAAGAAAATTATTACTTTTAAAAATATAAATTCTATGTTAAGCCAGAAATTCTACTCTAGTAATTTATCCTAAAAGATATCCTACCACAAGTAGAAAATTACTTATGTACAAAATCATCACTCTAGCATTCTTTGTAATAGGAAAAACAGAAAACAAATTAAATGTTCATTAACAGAGGACTGATTAAGTTGTGATCATTTATACAATGGAATGCAATGCATCTTTTAAAAAAAAAAACCTTTTTAAGAACTGATATGGAATAAATTCTAAGATCTATTGTTAAGTGAAAAGCAAGGTACCAAACAACGTGTATAGAATTCAACAATTTGTGCACGCATGGGAAATACACACTCATAAAATAGCTCTGAAAGAATACACAAGGAATTAATAATATTTGCTGGTTCTAGGGCAGGAAGTGAGGTATTTAGGAGATAGATATGAGAGAAGAGATTTTTTATTCTGTATATTTTTGTACCCTGTGAATTTCGAACCATGTATTTACCTATCAAATATAAATAAGTATATGTTTTTTTAAAAAAACCTGTGATGGGGGTGTGGTCTTTTCAAATAAATCAGCCTCTTTTAGAGGTGAAAATGTAAAAAGAATCTGCACTCAAACATAGCAAAATGACCACAAACATTTGTATTTCCTTTCTTCTGAAATTCTACTAAAGTGATAGTTAAAGAGTAAAAAGGATTTAAATCAACAAAGATAAAGAGAATTGGATAAGTGTCAAAGGCTGAATGAAAACTGGGTAAAGAGAACAAGAATAGAACAAAAAAATTACATGTATTTGATATTGCTGTTGGATTATTTTGAAAAAATTAATAATTACCCAGTGACAATAATTACATAGAAAAATAAGCACATATATAAGAAAGGAAGACTGAACTGGGCTCAGCAATGAATAATATCTACATAGTCAGCAGCGAATGCTGCCCAAATTATATAGCCAAATGGTGTAGCCAAAATAGTGATGGGGAAAAGGAAAGAGAAGGGGTGGAGGTGGGCATGTGCAGGCATGCATGTGCACGAGTGTGCGCATGCACTAAATCTTCATCCAACATACAGAAAATGCATAATGTCCAAATATTTTTTAATCAAGAGATATCTGTGTAAGCATTTTCTTTATAAATGGAGAGGTAATTACCAGAAGAAACTGCTTATAAAGGGGGAATGGTTATCTCTGGAGATTAGAACTGTGAGGGGGAAAGAAGCAGGGCAGGGGATAAGCTTTCTGACTCTTTACAAACTATGTTCAAAGTAAATTTATAAAGATAAGTTATTTTGAAAAACTAATAAGACGGTAAAATGTATATTAACCTATGGAGGAAGCTCTAGTTTGAAAGAACAATGATGGTTAAGAAAAGAGGTCAGGCACAAAAAAATTCTCCTTCTGATTACAAAAAGATAATCACTAATCTGTGATTTTCCTCTCTTGCAGCTCTATGACACAAAGATAAGAAAGGTAGAACATGAAGAGAAAGAACATACTTCTCTTTAGCTAGGAGACCTCTCATTATGATGAAAACAAATAATAACTCAGCTCCAAGAATCCAGGAAGCTGCACAAACTACGGAAGTTAGTAATTAAATCAAGGAAGTATGGGAGCTCAACTGAATAGCTGGGCTGTCTTTGTAATTACAGTAAATGATAACGTCTACCACGCCAATTTGATGTTAAGTTTCTCTAAAGCTCCAAGTTGTGTTAAGTGTGGACAAGTCCCAACAAATTTATAAAGATTCAAGATGAATAAGTGTTACTCAGGCTTGAAGAAAAAACAGGGTTAGGCTAATAAGCTGTGAAGGCTAACATCTAAAAATTTGTAAGAGCTGTACCTATCTCTTTAAATCATGACTTAACATATTTTAACACTAAAATAATGCTAATGCATTTGTTTAAATCGTTTTCTAATTCCGATTTTGAAAGGGAAAAAGTAAAACTGAGTGAATAATCTATATTTACTGACAGTTAACTATACTTCCTGGAAGTCATTTGGATCATGGAATATTATTATAATAAATAAAAACCTAATAGAAAAGACAATAAAAATTCCATACATTTGCTTAGTCTTTTTAATATGCCAGGCAAAGTCCTAAGTACTTTATATAAATTCATCCATTTAATGCTTTAATGCTTCCAATAATCCTTTGAAGTAGGTACTATTATTACTCCTAATTTTACTGTGGAAGAAGGTGAGGAACAGAGGAGGGAAAAATATGGCCCAAGATAACAGCTGCCTCATGGAAGAGTGGAATTGCAAACCTGCACTTTGCTACCACATGGCTCAGCCGGCAATAGTGCCTACGGGAAAAGAACTGCTGGAATAGTAGTGCTGGCTTCGCAAATCCTAACCCCAAAGAGACAAATCTTACAAGGTTTTCAAGTATGTGGTGTCAGCCTCATCACTCTGTGAAATTTACTTTCTATTGGACTCCAAGGCCAGCATAAGGAGAGACGCATTGCACACTGCATCCCATATAAATGGCAGAGTCCTCTACTGGGTCTAGTAGGTCTTCATAGGGACTGCTTTGTTTCTAGTGGGTATCTTTAAACAGCACGAGGAAAAGGGAAGTAGTAATGCTAATTAAATTCACAAATGACTCCAACTAGAGATGCTGCTGCCATTAGTAACGACAGAGGAGCCATACAAAAGGAAATTCAAAACTTGGACTTTAACAAGTTGCAGTTTTATTTTGAAAGTAGTATGGATTTTTATTGTCAAAACAAGTGAGAAATACAGGCACAACAGAAGACACTAATAAATTAATTGTCCTGCTCATTCGAGACTCCCGGGCCTCTCTTTGAAAAAGTGAGCTCAGCTCTTTATGTAGACACTGTCCAAAGCCAAAACAGCAGGGATTTGACACGGTGTTCAGGACAATGACTAGACATGTGCATAGTGAGGACACGTGAACAGGTTCCATTCCCTAGTTCTTTTCCTCAGTAAGCTCCATGTTTATACAGGTATGAGGCTCATTTAGGGGGAAATGATTGTAAACAGTAATTGCAACTTTTTCATTCTTCCACCCCTCAGGAAAAGTGTCAGGCCTGAACCAAGGTATCAAAATAGAGTGACACTAGTTTCACATGAACCTCAAGACTATTCATATAGTTACCATCTTTTTTACTTTAAAAAAGCTTAACATCCATTTATCTGTACCAAACCAGTAAGCTGATAGAAAGTTTTCAATCAAATAAGAGTTATATTAATCTCACTTTAAAATGCAACAAAGGATATGGAAGACTCGTGTTTGCCCTGTGACACGTGAAAGAGAAGCATCACTCCAGGAGCATGGCCCCACAGGTACTGCAGTCACAACTGGCTCTGCCGGAAACCGAGGGGCTCCAGTCTCAGTGCAGGAGACTGGTACCAAGTCTGGTTTTTAATTGTGCCTAGATCTCACAGATCGTAAGGCCCCCTAACTGGTAAGGCTGCAGCATGCAGCACCAGCACAGACGAGGGGCCAAAGACTAGTCAGTGAGCACCACTATGCCACAACTTCTCCATGATCACGCCGATTGTAGTAAATCAAGACGCCTCGGTTTGGGAACAACACAAACATTATTTACCTAGTAGGCATAACCATAGTTGTTATCTAGGCTAAATGATACAAAAATAGTAATGAGACCTCCATACCTCACTGCTGAGATTTAGTCTAACTTTAAATTAAAGCAATACACAATGGCTTCTTCCATACAAGAATGAGCTTTTCACCATTTCTCAAAAACCATTTATGTCTCCAGCTCTAGCCTCAGCTTAAGAGATTAAAAAAAAAAAAAATCTTTACTATATCAAGGCCAATATAAAAGGGAAGCAGGTGCAAGACACCCTCTATCCATAGTCCCTGGAAGAGAAAGCTCTAGAAGCCAGTAGATGTGAGCGCATTCAAGTCACAGGGTTTGAGATTTTGAGTCCGCGGTGGTTGTTTCTTCCCTTCGATCACTGAGACGTCCATCTTGGGCGGCTTGAAGGTTGCTGGATCTTTGGCCATTTTCGTGGCTTGTGCGTGGATCGGTTTCATTGGAAAAGGCTTCTGGGATCCTCTGTAGGCCCGAGTGGCAAAATTTCCCGAATCAGGCTGCTGGAGGCATATTGGTCCAAAGAGGCTCCATTTATCTGCCAAGTTTCTGTCTTTATCTCCACTTCCAGAATCAGTGGTGCTAAGATTTGGGCCACGTAAGGTTGGGGTAGAGGCAGAAGGGAACCAGCCTCTGGGCTTTTGCTTTGTGGAAGAGTACCAGGTGCTGCTGGGGTAGACTAGGCTGACACCAGCCACTTCTCTTCTCTCATTATCTTTCTATTGTGTAACTTCAGTTTGTGGAATGCTTTTGCCACTCCAAGGTACTTGGTCTCCTTGATGGTAAGGCCCTTGTGGGGTGTGTAGCCAGCATCTCTCAGCCCTGTCTATTGCTCAAAACACTGAATACTCTCCTGGGTGTTTTGTGATCAGAGAATCCATGATGATGTAGGTAGCTTTAACCTTTACCACGGGACCTTTTCCATACTGTCACTGGCCGATGACAGGGTCATGGCAGGGAAGGAGACACTGACCTCTCCTTCCTCCACCTGGGTAAGGTGCTGCTGATACTTGTGCTCTAGAATCACTGGCTTTCAGGGGATGCTACCCATGTCCGATGGAGGAGGTGTCATGGGCGTAGGGTCCTCTAGACACCTCCTGGCAGGCAGGGATATCTTGCCCAGAGGCCCACTAGGCTCAAGAGAGGTGTTTCTGATTGTCTCGAAGCCATTGAAGGACTGGGATCCAAGTGCTTTTTCTATATAGATTTCAGAGCCGAGTCACTGTCACCGAAGTGAAATGATGTGACGATTATGCTGACAGAAAGATATTAGTGAGGAACATTGTCCAGTTGCTGTAAATTAGCAGTTACTCAGGAAGAGTACATCCACTCCAGAGGTTCTGTTCCACCACCGTGAAGCTACCTGCAGCCCAAGCTCCAGCACTACAGAAGTTCCTAGGACCCACGTCCTCCAGAGAAGTTGTGGTATAGTTAGGACGCGGGCTACGGTGTGAGCAGTGCTGTGCCCATGGTTACATATGAGTTCCAGTTTTTAAGTAGTGATTCTCAAACACCTCCACTGGACAGCATCTTTATGGGCTTTTGCAAGCCCCCTAAATCTTATTCTACTACCCTCCCCAAATGAATAAAATAGAACCCAAGACAGCACTGAAAAGCTTAGAGTCTACCTCACCAGGGCTCTCCATATCGAATATCTCTGGGTGAGAGAGAGGAAGGAGTAAGTGAACAGAGCTGAGAACAACTGAGCCTCAAAAACACCATGGTCATCAAGGGTTCTGTGGCATGTACAGAAATACAAGCAAAGCTACCCTAATACTGACTGGCATAAATGAGAAAGAAAAAAAAAAATAGCAATTACCGCTGCTTTGACAGCAATCACTGTTCTCTGTGTTCGGAGAAACTTACAGGTCAGCTGATCATGGGTGAGAGAGAAATAAGAAGCAGAATATCATTCATTTAATTCTCTTTACGTAGCTTTCAAAGAGTGAAAAAGCACGTTAACATTCTTTTTATGCTATCAAAAAAAATATTTACTGGTCAAAAAAAAAAAAGAGGGGTTTCTGATTCGTCAGAAAAGAGTAAGTGGTTCTCTTTTAGACTAGCTGGGTAAGAAAACGAAACCTTTTACATCTCCTAAAGACCCCAAGACGAGTGGTCCTGGTGGAAGGAGTACCACCTGAACTTCAGATTCATTTTTTTTCTAAGTTTCTACAGGTATTTCACCTCAAGCCTAAGCAAGGAGAAACAGAATCAGCCAAGCTGACTAATGTGGCAGGTTCTCACTAGTTTTGAGAGAGCCGAAGCCTTCCAGGGAAGTTGTCACCTGGCCCGAAATTCTAACAAGGTTAGGGCTAATTTTCACATTCTCTGGTGTCAGAGGGCCAGGAGACTTGCTCTGTGCTCTGGACACCAAGCAAGATACAGGCAAGATACAGTCTCTGAAATTCTCCTTTTTTTCCTCCGTTAAGCCTAGCAGATTTTCCTGATGAGATGATTAGCCAAGTCTTTGTGACAGGCACTCTAGGCTAGGACTGGCTTGGAAAAGTGATTACTGTGAAATCAGCAACCATCACTTGTAGGACTTAAACTGTAGTTTCATATGGAAACCAGGCAGAGATACTACAAATTTCCCCCAAAGAGCCCCTTCTCCTGATAAATGTACATACACATATAAATGCTCTGCCTATGGCTTCCAGGAGTGACCAGATCTAGTCATGAACCCTCTAGGGTCCCTGAATAATAGTTGTTTTCAGCTGAGCTGTCTCATCATTACTGGAAATGGAAGACAGAAATGTATTTTCTTAAAAAAAAAAAAAAGTCTTTTCTCCTAAATTTTGTCTAGTTAAAATTTAAGATTTAATGTTTTATTTCACCTGACAAAATGGTGCATATTGAAGTATCTCTGTTATTAGCAACAGTTAGCATATCAGATGTTCCACTAATAAATTCTGTCATCTCAAACAAGTATCTTTACTCCCAAGTCTTTCCTTTACACTGCTGTCTCACTGAGCTTAACCTGAAATTATTTTTACATTTTTTTTTTGTAAAAATACAATTTTTGACCCACTGTCCTAACTGATCCTCTCAGCAATCTAAAAAGTGTTCCATGTCACAGCTTCTAATACATACTGGTGAAAGATCAAACACGCTGTGCCACTAGAAAATCACAGGTAAGAGCAGAGCAGGGTGGCTCTATGAGTTGTCATTCTCTTTGTATGTCCTTGTTAGGAATAGCATCTGTGTAGACACATCTGGGTGATATTTTGCTTCTAATGTAACCATGTGACCGCTGAATTGCAAGACAAGGAACAATAACTATGTTTAATTTTATCGAATTAGTATTCTCTGACTTAATAATTTTGCAAACTGAATCACTTTACGAACTAAATATAGAAAAGTTAGTATGGTCTGGTTTCTAAGCAACTGTTTCATTAAGAAAAGCTCCGCTTAGGAAAAACATCTGTTTGTCAGTAAGGTTTCTGCTGTCATCACATAAATTCACGGGAAAAAGCCATGGTCATCCTGTGATTTAGTAATCCCTAGTTGTGAAAAGGTCAACAGGGGGTACTTACTACAACAGAGGGAGCCATCTGTTTCAATCTGTTCTAGTCCCTGAAACTTGTTATCATGAAATGATTCAGTTTTCCTACATAGCCACATAATTTAAAATACATTATCTTCTAATTATAAAAGCAATAAGTGTTTGTACTAGAAAATGTGAAAAATATAGAAAAAAAAGACACAAATAAGAAAATAAAGATCACCTGAGTTTTTAATGCCTTCATGTTAGATTTCGTTTGAAAAAATGAATTCTCCGGCTGAAAAAAAAATTATTCCTAAAATAAGTACATATGGTTTTTACCTTTTTCACCTGCAATTAGAATGCTTTTTGTAATGGCTAAAGGCTTGTGTGTTGAACAACTGAGTTCAGAGATTTGTGGAGATAGCCAAACACACTGCATTTCATGAAAACAGGCTGAAAGGAAGAGCATTTTTCTGACAGTAGTTGAGGAGAGGTAATGAAAAGTGTTGTGTGGCGTGACACATCACATATGACATGTGCTATAAAACTTCCTTGCTAGGTCAAGTAGATGGCTTAAGACAGAGAGTTTTCAAATTCCTCCCCCTGCCCCACTGCAGTCACCCCCCCACTTTAAAAAAAAAAAAACAGAACCTTGTTTTCATATGAAACTTTTAGAAGAGGCTCAATGAAAGAGAAAACCAGAGCCCTCTAGTTAGAATGGAATTGCCTGGTGCTCCAAGCCCACCCCGCCTACCCCTTTTTAACTGATTCCCAAAGGTCCTGCAGAACCACAGGCATTCATGCAGTCCTTCCAGTTGCAGGCTCCTCCCTGCCACAGCACTGCTGCTTTGCTGTTCCCTCAGTCTGGAACACTCTTTCCTCCTTTCTTTACTAGATTAATTCCTAATCATCTACCAGATCTCAGCTTATGGGTCACGCCCTCCTTCCCCTGTCAGGTAAAATGGCCTTTAGACAGGCTCTCTCATCATGGTGTACTTTTTCTTCACAGCACCCATCAAAGTGACATTTCACATTTTTGTGTGTGCGATTATTTAATATTTACCCCCCTTCATATCCTCTGACTGTCAATTCCACAAAGGCAGTGCATTACTGTTTTTCTCAGCAATGGACCTAGCATAGTGCCTTCCCACATAGTAACTGCCCAGTAAATATGCTGAATGAATGAACAAATATTTTAAACCATTAAGAAAGAAAAAAAAATCAATGGACAAAGATATTTTACAATTCTGTCACTAAAGTCAGGTTACCAATAATGGAGAACAAAGTGGAACATGAAGTGCTAGAGGGCTTCTAAAACAGCCTTCTCCTAAGAAAGACAACTTAAGCCGTCAAGTCCTGGCAGGTGGAGGGGAGAGATGACCTAATTAGGCCTTTGGTAGCTCTTTGTCTAAGCTCCATTCCCTGAGGCTCAATTCATTCCCAACCTTCCAGCCTCTTCAAGAACAGTAGAGGCACCACGAGGTCAAGAAATAAAACCAAGTTTAAAAATCTACTGTAAGAATCTAAAAAAGAGTTTCCAAAATGGTACAAACAGCATTTAAAGCACTTTTCCATCACCACCCAAGATCTCAGCATGACCAAAGAGGGGGAAATTGATGCCTTAACGAGTTTAAAATGTTAAACGTATGATTCAGCAACAAAGGAACTATGTTAGGGTTAATAAAAAATATAATTGTGCCTATTAAGTGTATGAACAGCTTTAAGGATCATCTTAATCACGTCTGGTGAGATTTGGAATTTTAACTTGTATTTGAAATGAAGGGTAATGTAGGCTGCCTGCTCTCTAGTTTGGGAAGGAAAAGCAAGAGCAGGGGGCCTCTCCAGCTGCTACCTCAAAGCAGTTCTAGTAAAACAAACTGATTCCTTAGACAGTAAAGGAATATTGTACTTAAAGATAAGTCTAAAGAGGAACTTGCTATTTTAATTGTGAGTTCTCTCATTATTTTACCCTCCTTAACTTGCCTTCAAATTCCCATTTAACTAAAGAAAGGGTGACTCCAGGGCAAAATTTAAGTAGCTGCTCTCCAGGGAAGGTACTCACATCTTCTTAATGACTTGTAGACATTTAAGCAACTGACATTAACCCAAGCTATATCACAATTGCCCTCCTGGTAGTAAACCCTGCTTTTGTGATAGCTGGCTTACATGAATAGGCCATAAAGGATTTGAAGTGAAGGAAACCAGCAAATTAAGTATTTACTTGCTTAGATGAAAATGTCAGGAGCCACTGGTTCCAAGGCTTAACTTTACTGTCTGCAAGAGCAGAGGCCATGATGATTTGATACAGGTGAGAAAATGGAATGGCAACAGGAGGGAAACACAGAGAGGGTTAAGAGCCTTGGCTCTGGAGTTGATGCCAGACTCTCTCGCTCAGGGGTTGGCCTTTTACTGGTAACAACCTATGAGCCTTGGTTTCTTTGTCTGAAAAATGGAGAGATAAAGATATTGGTCTTTGGGGTTGTGATAAGGAGTAAGTGACACAATGTAAGCTATACCTGATACGTGGTTGGTGCTCAATAAATCATAAGTGAAAATAAGAACAAAGGAAATATAATAACTATCAACAAGCATGGTATTTTCAAATCCAGGTAGTCCATCACCGAGAGAGACACCACTGGTGGGCTGGTAATGACAAGCCCCAGAGAAGCTCAGCTGTCCTGGTGTTCCAACAGCTTCTGCATCCCAGCCCAATCCCACTCTTCCCTTCACGCCTAGTCTGCTCCACCAACAATTTGAATTGTTTACCTTCCTTTAGATCTGCCTTGCTCCTCAATGTCTTCCTACCTTTGCTTTTCTTTCAGCCTTCATCCCCTTACTCCATTTACACATGTCTAAATCCTGCCCATCCCTCCTTCAGAATCCTGAGTGAGCGCCATGAAAAACTACTGTTCTGAATTTTTAAAGTTTCTTCTTTATGTTTAAAAGTGCATGATTCTGTGATTTACAAGGTGTGCAATGATCACCATCTAATTCCAAAACATTTTCATCACTCCCCAGAAGAAACTTCATATCTGTTATCAGTCACTCCCCTTCCCCTCCTCCTCCCATCCTCTGGCAACCACTAATCTACTTCCTGTCTCTACAGATTTGTCTATTCTCAACATTTTATGTGAGTGGAATCATACAATATGTGTGGCCTTTTGGGTCTGGCTTCTTTCACTTATCATGTTTCAAGGTTCATCCATGTTATAGCATGAATCAGTTCTTCATTCCTTTTTATTGCCAAGTAACATTCCATTGATGCATTCCAGGCATCAGGTGATGGATATTTGGATTGTTTCTACTTTTTGACTATTATAAATAATGCTGATGTGAGCATTCATATATAAATAAGCTTTTATGTGGACATAGGTTTTCATTTCTTGGGTACGCATCTAGGAGTGGAACTGGTGGTCACACAGTAACCATGTTTAACTTTTTGAGAATTGCCAGTCTGTTTGCCAGTGCAGCTGCACCATTTCACATTTCCACCCTCAGAAATGCAACAAATATCACAAGTTCTATACAGAGAACTACATGTTTACGTAACCCATGATCTCAACTGCATTAATCCCAGGATTGATATCTGAAGCCCCTTTCCTGATGCTCTTAAAATGATGCTGACGCCCTCAATGCTGAAACAATAATGCCCACCAGCAGGAAGCAGGGCCAGCAGTGTGAGGCAACATACTCTCATAGAAAATGAGTTTCAAGATACACACAAAGATAGCTTAAAAAATAATGCTGTACACACTGCTAAATGAGCAAAACCGCACACAAAAAATCAAGCACACATGACGTCAGTGTATTAAGTTACAGAGAGGGTTGATTTGTAGTGAAACTATTTCCCATAGGCAGGCTGGTTCTCCTATACCTAAGACTACCTGAAAACTCAGCCCTTGTACCTTGGGAACAGAAACAAGGATTATTTTTCCCTATGACAAGAGCCAGAGAGATTTAAGACTCAAATCCTGATGTTGTCACTTAGTATCTGTGTCACTCTGAGCCAGTTTCTTAACCTCATTGAGCCTCTGTTCCCTCACCTGTAAAATAGGGATAATATTTCCTAACTTGCAGGGTTGCTGTGACTGGTACATAACAGGCACTCAATAAATGGTAACTTCTTTAGTATTTATTGCTATTTCTCTTACATGACAATTTTCCAGGGCAATCTTGGACAGTGAAAATAACTAACCTTGAAGCAGCCAGTTCATCTTCTACTTCCAGGTAAAAGTACTAAACTACTAAATATTCTGATGTAAATCTAAATGTAACAATCTTCAGTAGATACAGAAAAACACTGGAGAGATATCCCCAAAACAAAGCTAATATAAAACTCAAGTGTTCTGCGCTTTGAAATGCAATCTCGGACTTGGAGGAGGAGGGGAGGCATCATGTATATCACCTGGGCTGTACAGTGGACTGAGAATCCCTAAGAAATGGGTCTGGTGCCAGCTCCACCACTCTCCCAACTTTTGTGACTGTAGGCAAGTCAATTCTTCATTTATAAAAGGATTATAATATCTGCTTTTATTGTATTTCAGAATTGTTGATAGAATCAACGTTTTCTAGATGATTAAGCATTATTCAATTTTAGTAAGTATTCTTGATAACCATATCTGTTTTTCATTTTAAAAAGCATGACAACAGAGCCAATTTCTATCATTATTTGAAAAGTTCTAGAGAAGCGATATAATGTATTGGGAAGGAAAAAACAAGATGTGAAGGCCAAGAACATGGTTCAAATTACTTGCTATATAATCTTGGAAAAGGGCTTTAATCTAAGTCTCTGAATCTTCAGCTGTAAAAGGGGGATCTCTCACCTCATATCCACAAATTAACTCAAAATGATCACAGACCTAAATGTAAGCGCTAAAACTATACAACTCTTAGAAGAAAACACAGAAGTAAATCTTCATTATCTTGAAGATAGGGAAGGCAATGATCTCTTAGAAATGACATCAAATGTACAAGCAATAAAAGAGAATATTGATAAGCTGGACTTCATCAAAGTAAAAAATTCTGTGCTTAAAATGACACCATTAGTAAGAGAAGAGATAACCCACATATTGGCAGAAAATATCTTCAACTCATATATTTGATAAAGAACCTGTTTCTAGAATATATTAAAAACTCTTATGACTCAATAAAAGACAAATCACCCAATTTAAAAACGGGCAAAGAATCTCAAAAGATATTTCTCCAAAGAAGATATACAAGTGGACAATACTTAACATTATCAGTCATTAGAGAAATGCAAATCAAAATCACAATGAGATATCATTTCCCACCCTCTAAGATGAGAATCAAAAACACAGATAATAACTTAAAGCTAATAAAATAAAGTTGAAAAAAAAACATAGACAGTAACAAGTATTGATGAGGATGCAGACAAACTGAAATCTACATACACTGCTGATGTGAAAGTAAAATAGTACAGCAACTCTGGAAAAGTCTGGCATTTCTTCAAGAGGTAAAACATGGAGTTACTATATAACCCAGCACTTCCATTCATAGGTGTATACCCAAGAGAAATGAAAATATATGTCCATACAAAAACTTGTACATAAATATTCATAACAGCGTTATTCGTAATAGCCAAAAGTGAAAACCCAAATGAACATCGACTGATGAATGGATAAACAAAATATAGTTAATTAATACAACAGAATATTATTCAGCCTTAAAAAGCAATGAAGTACCAATCCATGCTACAACATGAATGATCCTCAAAAACATTATGTTAAGTCAAAGGAGCCAGACACCAAAGATACCACATTGTATGATTCTATTTATATAAAATGTTCAAAATAGGAAAACCCATAGAAACAAAAAGTAGATTAGTGGTTGTGAGGAGCCAGGGAGAATGCGGAATGCAAAGTGATTGATAATGGGCATGGGCTTCTTTCTGAGGTCATGAAAAAGTTCTAAAATTAGACAGTGGTGATAGTTATACAACTCTCAATAAACTAAGAATCAATGAATTGCAAATTCTAAACAGGTGAATTTTAGGTTTATAAATTGTATCTCAAATAAGAAGTTTAAAAAAATGGGGATAATGTCTACTTTCCAGAACTACTTCAAGAATTTACTAGACATTTGCTAAACGCTCATTTATTAATTAGGTGGTACAGAAACCAGGTCAGGACATAAAAGAAATCTTTCCATTTCAAGGACATAAATGGAGATGATACATTTCACAGGGCTGTATTCCAAATTTCAATGCCAGATCCAATTAGATGGTTCTTCAAGGGATAGAATTATTTTCAGTTAATGGTTTCCCAACCTTATTTGAGGTAGAAATTTGAGAATGAGATAGGGAGTTCAGCCTCTGACAAGTTAAGATTCGTAATCTTGCTCAGTTTGAAACCCTGTAAAAACAAGTTTACCTTGTGTCTACCTTCCCCTCTTCTGAGCCCTTTGCCTTCCCCTCCCCTTGGCTCTTTTGCCAGAAATGAAAAGCTTTCTCTGAAAGAGAGAGTGTAGAAGAGTTTGTGTGATTTGTTTGGGCATGTCAAGATGTCTAGATTCTCTTCACTACACACACTGCCTTACTTTCACCTCCCATGACTGGCTCAGAGCCTAGGGGTTTTTTTTTGGTTGTTGTTGGTTTTTGGGGTGTGTGTGTGTGTGTGTGTGTGTGTGTGTGTTTCCCCCAAGGAGCCTAGTAGTTTTTTCCAAAGATCCTTTTGACGCTGATGGGGATGACTTGGATCCCTGAAATAGATCTATTTCTGGTGTTTCTTTCAAAATGTTCTTTAAATAATTGAAAGTGACTAAGAGGACTAAGGCGTATATCCACAGTATGATAAATAACCTGGCTATAATATCTTATTTGAAGAATATCACTTATTTATCACATTCATCACTGAATATCTATTTCAAAACTGAAATGTAAAAAAATACCCAATACATTGATTATAAACTATGGGACATTTAAGGACATATTTTAACTACAATTTTGGAAAAGAAAAGGACTTACATTTTTTACCTTATATACCTCCTTGTCATTTAAAATGTGTTTAAACAATGAGAATGTATTAACTTGTATGATAATAACAAAACAATGAAAAAAATAATATATAAGGAGTCTAAAAAGGGGAAATACTTAATGGTCATAGTCTAAGGCTAAGTCTTACCTATTTAGTAAACTCTGAATTATCACTGGAACTCGGCAACTTGGTATTTAATTCTCTGCCTGACAAAGCTGCTACTGAGTACGAAATCAGCTCTGCTATGAGAACTAAACCAAGTACCACTTTCTCACTAGGAATAAAAGGAGATGCAGACAGTCTTTCATAAAACTAAAATACAACTAACAGGGAATTTAGTTCTCAGATTGTTGTGATGGACAGATAATACACACATGAGAAATTCCTACATAAGCCATCAATAAATGTTTGTTGAATGAATGATCTTAATTTCCCTCTGCTCTGTGCCTCGACTGCAAAGTTAGTGAGAAATTACAAAAGAAATCTAAAATATCAATAAATTAGGCAAAACTTATGCGAACCATTTAAGGCAGGAAAGGAATACTTTAAGCACACATTCACATACACACTCCCACAAACTAATGCTACTCAAACCACAACCAGGCGCACCTAGTACTAGGCTGGTCTCGTCTGACTGGAAGCCCAGAACGGCTTGGCTCCTGGAGTGCTTTAGGCCTAGGCGAAGGACATTGGCAATGCAGATGGGAAAATTCAGTTCTTTCCTTTCTTAATGGGAAGTTCACCTGAGGCCCTGCCCATTAAGTGCATGTTACAAACACCAAAAACATCAATTAATTCAAACTTGTCCATCCAGGGGAGCTGAGAACAGAAATTACACCTCTACTTCTCATGTTCTTCATCATCAAATTAGCTGCTAACTGATTAGCACACCAATTAAAATTACTAAAAACAAACACAAAACCAACAGTTGTGATTTTTATAGCAGAGCCTAGGAGCTAATGAGCTCTGTGGGTTAATCAGCTGAGAAGCTTATTCCAAATAGCAATGTTGCCACATTAAAATGACACACCATGGCTTCCTGAAAACCCAGTCTTAAAAAAAGAATCAATGAGAAACATCTCCTTGACAGTATTACAGTTTCTCGGGAAAGGTACAGTATGATTAGTTTTCTGTGACTTAATAGTTATAGGCATTTTAGGTTCTCACTTCATTGATTTATTTGATTCCCATAAGTACCATTATTGTCACATGGCTTCCAGAACTCTAACGAGCCCCCAGGCTTATTTCAATTCCTGGACTCTTCAGCCTCTCAGCTGCAGTCATTACTTGTCTCTTGAAATCCTCTACTCTTTCGGTTTCTGTTCTCACCTACTTGTCCTTTTACCTCTTTGGGTGATCATTTGTCTGCTTTGAAGAATTTTCTTTTTGCTTTATAACCTAGTCACAACATCTCACTGTTAAAGTGTTTTGTGTATAGTAGGTGCACAATAAATGTTTGCTGAATAAAGAATGAATCTCAAGGCTCAGGCCTTCATCACTATATACTTTCCCCATTTGCACTCTCTCTTAAGCTTCAGCTACTAGGTCTGTAGAGAGCCAATTATACCCAGATTATATCAGGAAATAAGAAGCCAGTAAGGACCTGTACATGCTTTTGTGCTTGCAGAGAACCTTGCCTTTTGCAGATAAACAGAACACATCAGTGTGAAGGACTGCATTACTGGCTTCAATCCTTCACCCCTCCCTGCACCCATGCCCTTTGTTCTGTGACTTGGCAGTATATCCTACTAAAGGGACAGAGTATATTTCTCCACTCCTTGCCTTTTGGATTAGGCCACATGATTTCCTTTAGCCAATAGGCAAAAGTGATAGGATTACAGTTCCAAGCTCAGGCCTGAAGAGACCTTGCTCTCTACACTTCTGCCTGGGAGGTCTTGGGTCCTGGGATGATAACACCTTCAGCAGAGTCATGTAGCTGACCAGCAGATGCAGGAAAAGCAGAGCTGGCCTGCCTAACCCAGCCTAGGTCAATTGAACCCCACTGGTCTACAGATGTGTGAGTGATAATAAATGATTGGTGTTTTAAGCTACTAAGTGTTGGGGTAGATTACGTAGCAATAACTGATAAAATCAGCC
This sequence comes from Eidolon dupreanum, assembly GCA_028627145.1. Lineage (NCBI taxonomy): Eukaryota > Metazoa > Chordata > Mammalia > Chiroptera > Pteropodidae > Eidolon > Eidolon dupreanum. The sequence continues at coordinate 119,961,600 of CM053508.1, read as the reverse complement.
TACTGAAGCTTTAGATCTAAGAAATTACACAGAACACCACATTATTACTTAGCAATCCAACAGAAGTACCAGTAGTCTCCCCTTATCTGTGGTTTTCTATGGTTTCAGTTATTGCAATTGACCATAGTCTAAAAATGTTAAATAGAAAATTCCAGAAATGACCAATTCATAAGTTCTAAATCATGCGTCATTCTGAGTAACCTGATAAAATCTTGTGCCATCTGCTCCATGCCGCCTGGGATGTGAATCATTCCTTTGTCCAGCATATCCTACACTGCATACGCTACCACGCATTAGTCACTAACCAGCCTTCTCAGTTATCAGATCTATCAGATAGATTGACTGTCACTCTATCACAGTGCTTATGTTCAAGTAACCTTTATTTCACTGAATAATGGTTCAAAAGTGCAAGAGTGTGATGCTGGCAATTTGGACGTTCCAAGAGAAGCATGAAGTGCTTCAAATGAAAAGGTAAAAATTATCAACCTAATAAGGAAAGGAAAAATTATATGCTGAGGTTGCTAAGATCTACAGTAAGAATGAATCTTCTATCCCTGATACTGTGAAGAAGGAAAAAGAAATGCATGCTAGTTGTTGTCATACCTTAAACTACAAAAGTTATGGCCACAATACATGATAAGTACTTAGTTCAGATGGAAAAGACATTAAATTTGTGGGTAGAAGACATAAGCAGAGAATGTATTCTGACTGATGGCAATGTGTTATTCCAAAAATCATTGAGCCTACATGAAGACTTCAGCAAAGGATCCTCTGAAATGAGTGACAACAAGCCATTTACTGCAAGTAAGGGATGGTTACACAGATTTGGAAATAGGTTTGGACTGAAAATATGAAAATTACTGAAGAGGCTGTGTTTGCCAATGAAGAAGCTGCTGCCACATTTCTGGCAGAGTTGAAGAAGTTGATTAGGGTTCAGTACCATCTCAGGTTTCACTAGGGGTCTCGAAACTTATCCCCTGTGGATAAAGATGGACCACTGTGCCATAAAATTCACTAATTTAAAGTGTACAATTCATTGGTTCCTAGCATACTCACAGAGCTGTGCAACCATCACCACAATCAATTTCAGAACGTCTGTCTTCATCACCTCGAGAAGAAACACTGTGCCCTTTAGCTATCACCTCCCAACCCTTTCTCTCCTTCCCCCCACAACACCCCAACTCTGCTGCCCTAGGCAACTACTAATCTACTTTCTCTATATATAAATTTGCCTATTCTGGACATTTCATATAAAGGAACCATGTAATGTGTGTTTCTTTGTGACTGGCTTTTTTTAACTTAACATAATGTTTTCAAGTTTCCTCCATGCTGTAGGATGTTTCATTAATTCATTATTTTTTTTATGGCCAAATAACATTTCATTGTATGTATATACCACATTTTGTTTATTCATTCATCAGCTGATGGACATTTGTGTTGTTTCTACCTTTTGGCTATTATGACTACTCATTTACAAGTTTTTGTGTGGACATATTTTTTCACTTCTCTTGAGTATAAAAGTAGGAGTGTAATTGCTCAAGTGGTAACTCTATGTGTATCTTTTCAAGGAACTGCCAGACTGTTTTCCAAAGCAATGTACAATTTTGCATTCCTATTTAGCCTTCTTTTTATAGCTAAGAAATTGAAGCCCAGAGGGATTTAGTATTTGCCAAAGTTCATACAACTGAGAAGCAGAGAATGAGAGATACATCCAAGTTCTTCGTCTCCAGAGCCCTAGATCTTAATGGCTATCTTCCACTGATGGAGCCAGGAGACACCGTGAGTTAATTCTAACCTCACCATGTCTACTTTTCACCTATTTGCGTGCCTAATTCTCTACCCACTTTTCATGAGGCCCCTTTCTAGATTTAGAATCCAAAAATTAATGGAGATGCAGAGAATAATAAAGGATCACAAAAGAGAAATAAAAGTATTGCAAAAAATGTTTTGAAGAAGAAATATTAAAGACCCTGAGATTCTCTTGAAGAAAGAACAAAAGTGCATACTGATAATAGTTAAATATATAAAAAGTTAATGTAATAACTCATACATGAGCCATTCTTTACCTCTTTGAATTGGAGGAAAAAGGATTTAATATATAGAATAAGTAAACATAAATAAAGACTTCCTCATCATTATGAAACATTGAAACTCTATAGGGACCCTTTGGTAACTCTCTAGGCATTTTATTATTATGACTTAAATTAAGTCCTCACTAGGAGACAGGAAACTAGACAGAATGAGCAGCAGTCTGTGGCTCTAGGATTTTAGAGATTTTGTGCAAACCTACAAGATATAATCTTTGGTCCACAGACTCAAAGTCCTTTAACCAGGACTAACTTACCCTGAATAGCAGAAAGATATACAAAGGTGTCTTCATGCTCCAAGTTCTCCAAAAATATCTGGAACCAGAAAACACAGCAGTAATATGACTCACAAAGAGCAAGCAAGATTAAGATCCTTATGATAGCCTCAAAAGAATAAATGTTTTTCTTCTTGTTTGTCTTAGCTAGACATTGGTTTGACTTTAAAGTCTTGTGGGGAAAACAGTATATAAGTTTGAAGTCCCATTTCTACAATAGTTAAAAAAAGGTAGTGATTAAGAAGAGATAGTTCTTGATGTAGTCGAATACACAGGAGTAGGCATGGTAACCAAAATCCAGAAGAACAATCCTCAACATTTTTTCCATTACAGCCCACGGTGGACAACATTCTCATAAACCAACATGACAGACTAAAGGCCATGACACACAAGAGGCCAGGTTTGGGGCTATGCCCAATTGATGGCACATTTGCTATAATTTGATCCTTTTCTCTAACAGTCAGAAAGCATATGGAAATGCAAGTGAGAGACAGAGATGTTATAATTTGATAACTTTAAATCTGTTCTAATTTATTTTTTCAAGTCTTTTCAAATTTTAGCCCTTACATTGACATTAGTAACAAATTAATCTCAACATATCTTACAATATAGGAAACCACCAGGGCATGTCAACTGCTGTAGGTACTGCTCATCTGGAAGATATGACAGTGACATGTTAGAATTAGGCTCTAACATGAGGGCCAGAGAAAGACAGTGGCCACGTGCCCATGTTCCTCCTGCTTCATGCCTCGGGTAAGCTGGAGGTGTCTGTTCCATATGTAGTGATGCATCCTTCTCTGGCACAGAGATTTTAATACCAACTTGATGCTGCTGGTCTCCACATGTGCTGCATGTTAGGGAGAGCCTAAGATTACTTCACCCGGGAAGATGGCCATGTTGGAAGGAATGGGGATCATGTAAGTAAAGGAAGCTTAATCTAGGGTAGTAGCTGTGTGAATAAAGAGGGAGAGAGAGGTTTAAAAGACTCCTTGGAAAAAGAATTGATAGGATTTGATGACTATTTATGTACAGCAGATGAAGATTAAATAAGTTAAAGAAAATTCCAAAGATATTCACTGCATTTGCAATTTAAATAAGTGTATGATGGGATAATACTCAAAGGAGATATATAATTTGAGGTTTTTGGCAACATTTAAATGACAACATATCCTTGGTACATTTCCACACCTCAGTTTTCTTATCTATAAAGTGAGGATAATACCTATATTGTTGTTGCGAGGACTACTGACAACGTCTGAAAGGTACAGGGGCCTGGCTCAATAAGCAGCAGTTATTATTATACTGTTGGTTCTAATACTTCAGTGACTAAAGATAAATGTATTCAATCAAAATGATAATTCTTAGTCTAATGGCTAAAGTCTATAGAAGAGATAATAACAGCAGCAGGTAACCTTTATTTGGTGCTCATTATGTGCCTACCACTATAATTAGTGCTTTACATGGATGATTTTAAGTCTTTCAACATAAAGTGGGTCCTATTATTATTATACTCACTTTACAAATGTAGAAACTGAGGCTCAGAAAGTATAAGTGACTTGTCTAAGAAACTGATTTGGAATTTGATCAGTAGTCTCTAGATCCTTTGCTCTTAACCTTAACTCATACTGAGGTCAGAACAATTTCTACAAAAGGGAAAAAATCCCCAACTAAGCATATATATATATTCTCCCACATAAATCTACAATGTAAAGAACAGCTTTTTCATTGATAAAAGGTGAAGCGGGGAGGAAACCCAGTTCTGGCCAATGCCCCTCTAAAAGGGGCCCAGAGAAAACAGGTGGCTTATCTGGGCTGAGTCACAGTGTTGAAGGTAGACCTATTTACCAAAAAGGTACTTTTCCACCTCTGGGAATTCACTCGTGCTGTTCCATTCCTTTTTCTTTCACCCACTCTAACTTTACTAGTTTGTTAAGGCCGTATCAAGATCTACTCCCCCCAGATTTCAACCTTTCTCCTTTTCCTGGCTGTCCACAGCATTTCTTGCCTGTAAAAACTTTGGTATTCCGTTCATGTTCCATTTAGCCTTGTGTGGTTATCTAGGTCTTTCCTGTGTCTATGTCTTGCCTCCTCAGAACAACTACAGTTTCTGAGGGGAGCCCAGGACAGTGCTTAATATGCAGTCAAGGCTCCTGGAAGCTCCCCCCCACCCTCCCGCAGATGTGTGTATTGATAGTGTGTTCTACTCACCTGGAGAAGCTTCTCTTGCACCTCCAAGGCTCTTGCTTCTCTCTGCTCTATCCAGCGAGAGAGAGTTCGCAGGGCAGCAGCCCGTGCTGGAATTTGAGGGTCATAAGCAGATAAAAGAACTTCCTGGAGCTTTTCTGTGGTTATGCTTCCAGACTTCTGGTTTGCAGTAGTGCAAGGCTCACTGACATCCTGAGAAATGAATGGAGCATCAGATTTCAGGCCTGTCTGGTTGGATTTCTGCTGTTCGAGGTGGTTATGAGATATATCAGTGTATCCTTTATGGTTGGTTTGTTGCTGCCTTTCTGTTTTCCCTTCTGGATGCTTTTTGTTCAGAGTACTCTGGGCAGCCACACTGACAGCCTCAGTGGAAAACGCTCCATGAGTAGAGATGGTGATGCGGAGATCTACAGCGAGTTCTTGGATGACAGGGTCAGGGTATGTGTTAGAGACCTTCTCCAACAGTGGCAGCAATTGTTTCAGGACAGTGAAATCACCTGACTTCAACTACAAAATAAAATGAAAAATGCCAAACTCAAATTAACAGAGCAAACATTAATATTACTTGAGCAAAAGGCAACATATCCTGAGTAAAAGAGGCAGGGAGCAAATCTTGTTCCTGATACAATCCACACATAGCCTGAGTATGGCACTCAACAACTACTGTTGAATAATTACTACAACAAAAAAACCTTTTAATTATACAGGTACTTTAATTATAATTATTAATTATACAGGTACTTTCTAATTAAAAAATACATCAGCATTACTCTTAATTTTTATAATTTGATGAGCAGAACAAGGTATCGTATGGTTTTAATTTGCATTAGCCAGACTAACAGCACTATTAAGTATCCTTCCATGTTAATTGGCTGTCGGCAATTCTTTTTCTGTGAACAGCCTATTTACATCCTTGGTACCTACCTACCCATTAAACAGTTTGTCTCTACAGCTATTCTTGCCATATTAAATCTTAATATCCAATCACATAGTGAAATTCTTTTTCAGATAACTGTATTTTGACTTTTGTTGTATTTTTTATCATATTATTGTATTTTTGACTTTTATGTACCTTTTGCCATAAAAAGATGAGTTCATGTTAGCAAAGTACTTAGTGCCTGACACATAGTAAGTACTATGTAAAATTTTAAAAATAAATATGATAAACAAAACACACATACACATACTGACATCCCTATGATCTAGTTACTATTATTATCTACATTTTAAACAGGGGAACTGAGGCACAGAACAGTTAAGTAACATGTCCAAAGTCACACAACCAGAAGATGGTAAGATGTGAATTCAACAAGTCTGGCACTAGAGTCCACACTCTTACCCAACACCCTATGAGGTTTCACTTGAATGAACAAAGCTTTTTTAAGTATATGATCTAAAGGGGTTGGCCAGCATTCAAGGACAGCATAGGTCCGGAAAGGAATGGGGCAATAATTGACAAAAGGGAATTTCTCCTAGAAAGTAGGAGTGAAAATTACATAAGATTTTCTTCTCTCTAGAAACTTTGTGCTAATAATGTCATAGACCTTACTAGGAAAGGTAAGTGTACAGTCAGTGGATAAAGAAGAATCAGTGGTAATCCTTTCTGTTTGAAAATACTGGAAAAATTATCATACGAGGCTTTATGAGGCCCTGATTATTTGAAAATTTTGAAGGCCTTAAATCCTTTTTAGAACCAAGGTTATTTATTACTTACTCATGCACTCATTTCATTATCCAACCAACGAAGCAATTAACCAACTGTTTTCATAGAACCTATATAATGTTCTCATTTTACACTATTAAGTCCACAGATCCACAGAATCATTATTGTTCATTTTCTCCACCACTTTCTTCCCAAATAAATGAAAACCTGAGGTACATAACAGGTTTGTACCTGTAGAATTTCACCATACACTCCCCTCAGATTTCTTTGTTTAAAGAATTAGAAACCAATGCAAAATTGACATAAGGTAGAATTTCTAGTTTTGCAACATATATCAGCTTACTTTCATGTGTAAAATAACTGACCATTCTGATATTATCATCTCTTAAGGGGAGAAGAGAATACAAATGTCCAGAGTTAAGGTACATGTTATCTAAGAAAAGAGTCAATTTTATCAGTAATCTATGTGTAACTGAAAAAGGCATTTTAGAATAATTTTGCTAGTGTTATTATGCTACACTTCATGCAGTGCCTCTGTAGTATTATGTACTTTTGTTTTTTCTTTAAACATCTGAAATGGGAACATTTACTTATATCTACAGTACACCGTTTCTTTCATTTCTATTATATACAATATCTTAAAAAAAAAAAACCATATAGACCAATGGAACAGAACAGAGAGCCCAAAAATAGACCCATATAAATACAGTCAACTGATCTTTGACAAAGGAGCAAAGGTAATACAGTGGAGAAAACACAGACTTTTCAACAAATGGTGCTGAAACAACTGGACATTCACATACAAAAAAAATAAATTCAGACACAGACCTTACGCCATCACAAAAATTTACTCAAAATGGATCACAGAACTAAATGTAAAATACAAAACAATGAAATTTCTACAAGATAACACAGTAGAAAATCTAGATGACATTGGGTATGGTGATCACTTTTTCGATAAAATAACTAAGAAAAGAAACCCATGAAAGAAATAATTGATAAACTGGACTTCATTAGAATAAAAAAACTTCTGCTCTGCAAAAGACAATGTCAAGAGAAAGAGAAGACAAGCCACAGACTAGAAGGAAATATTTACAAAAGACAAATCTGATAAAGGACAATTATCCAAAATATATAAGAAAATTCTTAAAATTCAACAATAAGCAAAAAACCACCCAATTAAAAAGTAAGCAAAAGACCTGAACAGATACCTCACCAAAGAAGATATAAAGATATACAGCATACAAAGAGATGCTCAACATCTCATGTCATCAAGGATTACAAATTAAAAAAGACAGTTTGGCAATTTCTTACAAAACTAAACATGCTCTTACCATGTATTCTAGCAACCATGCTCTTTGTATTTATCCAAATTAACTGAAAACTTATGTTCGAATATAAACCTACACATATTTAGAGCAGCTTTATTCATAACTGTCAAAACCTGGAAGCAATCAAGATGCCCTTCAGGAGGTGAATGGGTAAGTAAATTGTGATACATCTCGACAATGGAATATTATTCAGTACTAAAAAGAAATGAGCTATCATACCACAAAAGAGATGGAGGAACCTTAAATATATATTACTAAGTGAAAGAAGCCAGTCTGGAAAGGCTACATAGTATATGATTCCTACTATGTAACATTCTGAAAGTGGCAAAACTGTGGAGACAGTAGAAAGATCAGTGGTTGTCAGGGGTTGGGGAAAGGAGGGATGAACAAGCAGAGCACAGAGGATTTTTAGGGCAGTGAAACTATTACATATGGTAGATACATGTTATTAAACATTTGTCAAAACCCACAGAGTGTATAACACCACGAATGAACGTTAATGGAAACTATGGACTTTGGGTGATAATGATATGTCAATGTAGGTTCATTGACTGTAACAAACATACCACTGTTACAAGATGTTGATAGTGGGGGAGGCCATCTGCGGGGACAGGTATATAGGGAATCTCTGTACCTCCTGCTCAATTTTTCTGTGTACTAAAACTGCTCTGAAAACTAAAGTCTATTAAAAACAAAACAAAATATCTTTTCTCCCTGTTTTCAAACTTCTTAGTCATTGGGGTATTCAGCTTATTAAACTGGGTAACTTCTCTAATCACCATGGTCAGGTATGTGGATTCTGAATAAGAGTTGATAAGGCAATTAAAGTAATGCATATTTTCAGCTTCATAAGCCTATAGATTTCTCATTATTAGAATAATCAGGGAAATCTAAGACTACAGGTGCCAGCTATTTGTTCATAAATGTTCAAAAAGTTTTTTTGAGGTATAAAATAATATTCCCTTAATTCCTAGATGAGAAAACTGAAGAATTAAAATGTTAATTAGTTTTTAAAGGTCACCTAGGGCAACCATCAAAATTTAGAACTGATCATAAAGCCCTCATTTCTACTCCTGTCACTGCTTCTCAGCACAAATCTCAGAATTGTGTGTAAAAACCCTGAGTGAGTGACAGATTCCTTTATCCAGCTGCCTCTCTCCCAGTTTCTAGAATACTTCGGGAATGGAATGAGCAGAGCTGTGTCAGCCTACATCTATGGTTTCTTTCAAGGTGTCAGGAGTGAACCAGTTAGAAGGCGCTTCTAAAGGATGCATGAGAACTGGCATGACAGCCAAAGTGGGGGCAGCACACACTGAAAAAGCCCCACCTGAGACTTTACAGAGCCCACTATGGGGCAGGCATAATCCTCATCCTGCCTTATCCTGTTCCAGGGAGAATGCCTATTTTGGAAGAATCTGAAGGTCTCTTCAAGCAATAAACTTCTGATCTAATAATTTCTAATTCTGAAAAACACTTATATTTATTCTTTGTGTTCTCATTTCTGTTTATTGCCTATGTTTCTTCAGATATTTAGCTGGCCAGTTTTTATGTCTGGATCCTTATTTACATAATGTCACTGAATTTATTTACCAGTGTTATTTTTACTTTGGTTTTAAGTCAGCATGCAATATGCCCTGTTTTATAGTAAGCTATACATAAAGATGGACATAAGGTAGAAAAATAAGAACCTTCTAAAAAAACAATTAAGAACTAATCAGGTTAATCACAGCCACTAAAAGGTAAGCTCCAGAAAGGTGAAGAGGTGCTTGATAAATATTTCTTGAATGAGTTCTTTTTTGATACTCTCATAAAATGTGGTATGAGATCTCAAGATTTGGGTTCAAATCCCATGCACACCACCTGTGCCTCAAAGTTCATGTGAGCTCTGTGCTGCAGGTGCTGTGGGGGTTCAGGGGACCCAACAGGCCAGGGAACATAAGGCAAAAACTGCTTCCGGAGGAGACAGGGAAGCTACCAACACCATATTCCTTTTACTGATGACCCACTCTGAAATTTAGAAAATGAGTTCGGAATTAGAGTTGTCTTGTTAGAAGTCTTAAGCTTACACTTTCTCCAAAGTAACTCCCTTTCCCAGATGCTGTGTCCTAATAACCACCTTAATTATACAAATTAGAGAGGAAAAAAAGGTTCAAATGCTATTAGGTTCTGTTTCATTAGCTAAAACAATGAATCCTAATTGGGAATAAGTACAGTATAATCTTCTAGACTCTGAAGCAAAAAACCCTAAGGCTGACAATGATTATCTAAAAACAATTCAGAATCATGACTTTATTTTTGTCCAATACAAGACAGAAAACCCATGGTAAATGTAAAATTAGGAGTGCTAAGTAAATCTACCAAGAAATGGGCTTCATGTTAACAATAGGCCCAAACAGAATTCCTTTTCCCCATATGGACAGGCTAGAGAGAGGCAAATTCTAACATACCAAGAATCAGTATCAGATTTGAATCCTCAAACTCAAAGATCCATTTGCAGAAGGCTCCCTACTCATTGCTAAGAGTTACTGCCAGTCTGATTTCAGGTTAGATTTCATTACTGTAGAAGCCACTTATAAATCCATGAATCAAACAGAAAAAATAATTAATAAATTTAGGGCAAAAGTATAGGGGTGATGTGTTTATGTTCACTTAAGTAACTGCAAAGTCAGAAGAATCCAGGATATAATCAGTGAGTCAGGATGGCTCATGGAAGGGCAGAAACAGGTAAGGGATGCATGTTTGCATAACTCAGGTGAATCACTCTTAGAATATGACTAATTTACAAAGCCAGCCCCTCAACAATGGGCTTCTAGAAAGGGAAATGGAGGTTTCTGTGTTCTGTTTTCCATTTGGGATATGGTTAGCAATGATGTTAAATAAGAGAAAAGAAAATTTTTTAAAAATCACATTCTCAACTTACAGAAACAAAGACTATTCAAGTTAATATGGAGCCACAAAAAAACAAATCAATCAGGCCAGCTAAATCCAATAACAATACGACTTAACAAAAATTATTCCATTGGTGAACTCCTCTTTGACAGTTCTAACAGCAAGTATATAATATGACTATAGAAATTGAACCCAAACTGTTTTTTTTTCCAAGCTACATGGTAAATATAAAATTAGGAGTGCTAAGTAAATCCACCAAGAAATGAGCTTTGTGTTAACAATAGGCCCAAATAGAATTCCTTTTCCCCATATGGACAGGCTAGAGAGAGGCAAATTCTAACATACCAAGAATCGGTATCAGATTTGAATCCTCAAACTCAAAGATCCATTTGCACAAGGCTCCCTACTCATTGCTAAGAGTTACGGCCAGTCTGATTTCAAGTTAGATTTCATAATACTTGTACTAAGTCTATTTTGCCTTCTTGTAGTCTCCTAACCTAAAGTGGTATGTAATTAACCAGTCACACCCACGTGCCTATCTTTCCATCTTGTCTGGCACTACTTTGACTCCCTGGTCTCTACATTTCAGCTATACCAGCCTTCTATCAGAGTCTCAAGCATACCAAGCTTTCCTGCTCCCCAGACTTTGTACAGGATGTCTTCTTTAATTGGAAGAGTTTCCTTCATCTGTACCACACATACTCCCAAACTCCCATCCAAATCTTAGCTTAAACTTATAGTTCCCAGCCTAGGATGGATGCTATGTTCTCTTGGTACCCTCTTCTTCTCTTCTGAGGCACATCATTCAATTTTAAGTATGTTTTTGAATACTTATTTGGTATCTGATTTCCTTACTGGACTATAAGCTTCATGAGGCTAGGCACCATGTCTGCTCTGTACACTGCTGTATTCCAGCACCTTAGTTCATTATCTGGTACATGGCAAGTATGCAATAGTATTTTTTGGTGAATAAAGGATTATAAATTAAGTATACAAAAAGATACATACACTGGAAACAGAGCTTTAACATGCTACATGACATGGGTTGAACAATGGATCCTCTGCTAAAATGGAATTATTAAAAAATGATGGAATCTTAAGCAACCAGCAGATTACAAAGGTTTTCCCTGACTACAACAGCAGGGACAAGCTTTTGAGAGCCATGACAGAGAGGGTCAGAGATTTCTCCACGGATGCAAAACACTGTGTGCTAGGTGTTTCCAAATCAAGCTTGTGCCCAGTCAGAAAAGGCCCTGCCCTTCTGATGGTGAACTCTGCACAAGTGACAAGGCAGAAGTGGCACAATTTTCTGGACCTCTACTTTGGAGACAATTCTCATTAACAATCTGACTTGTTTATCCTGGTTCTCCTATATACGAATGCAATATCCATTCTTATTTCTCACAAGGGTATGGAAGGGAAACAATAGTTTTCCTGTTCTCTTTCTTTTCCCCTCCATTCAAGTTCGACTTATGTCTGCAACTCACCTGAACAGCTCCTCCCAGCATGACAGCCACCAGCCCCATGGACATGCTCAGTGTCTGTGATTCCACGGTGCTCTCTGTCTGGTGGGCCAAGCTTGCACATGCTCGGTGCAGTGTTGCTGCTACAAAGTCCACCACCTATCACAGAAAATGGATTCAGAATCGGTGAGGAGTTAGGTGCCTTATAAGTGCAGTAGGTACCATGTCAGTCTCACAGAACCAGTGAGGAGTAAGGAAAAAAAATCTCAAAGTTCTCTTCACATCTTACCTCTAAGTCCTCATCTTCTTCCACATCAATATCATGATAGCAAGAACCTTCAAGAACAACTGATACTGTGTAGCAGGCATGGTGCTCAGTGTTTTACATGCACCATCTCACTCAGTTCTCATATTAACTTTCCTAATGAGATTTCCTTCTCAAGGATTTCTTTCCCCACCCCCACCATTTTGACAATCTAATTCTAGTAAACAAAGCATGGGGGAAGAGGCGCTTAATTTTATTTTGAAGCCAGTGTCCTCAAAGAATCTGTAAAAATGACCCAATCATTTTTTAAGTAGCAAATATTTTTAAAGGATCAAGATTATTTATAAATAAGATTTTACATAGCATTTGGCTAACAACTAAGCCTTGAATTAATTTGGTCAGCATCATTTTAGCTGCATGCAGATTAATCACCTTAAATAGAAACGCCTTAGAATAAAGACAGCATACACATACACATGTGCATATGCACACGTACACACATGTACAGACACACACATGCATATTAGGATTAATAGCTCAAAAGGGAAAGATCATTTTGAAAATGAAATGGCTGAGATAGGTCATAGTAAGCCTCTAAATACCAGCCAAACTTGCATGTTCAACTCTTTGGACAAACCACATGCTATGCTAGAATCTTTATTGCAAGGCTTGTTAACACTTGTCTTTTGGAACAAGGCAGGAAATTAAAAAGGTTATTAAAAGTTCCACTTACTAAAATGAACAATGCTGGTTACTATCCTAGGACTGTATTGATACCAGAAGTTAAGGATACTTGTCCTTTCTAGAAAAACTACTGCATCGACCATGTTGGGCTATCTATTTTTGCCTTCAAGGAGTTTTCTAAAGCACTCTTTATGAGGCTTCTATTTCAGCCCAATACTGTTAAATTACTGAAATAGAACTATCTAGCCTTCTGACTTTTTCTAAGTTCCTCTCCACAATATATATATTTTAAATATTGCAAAACCAGTAGTATCATCCCCTTTTTGTTAAGAAGGAAGCTTTCTTTGTCTGTTTGTTAAAAAAAAAACCCTGGGAGTTGTTAACTAATATAATAGCCAGCTATTATTGTCATCTCTAAAGTAAACTTCCCCCAAACTTTCTTGTAACAACAAAACCACTATATCCATTTGTACAACAGCTCTTCCCCCTCCTATTCACTTCCTGTGATTTAGGTGGGGACTGCCAGCCACAAGACAGGTATGTGACTAAAGCCTGTTCTAGAGTTTATGTATGCTGTGAAGAAGGGGGAGAAACTTTCACTTTTAATTTTCTTTTTGTAAAATGGCCTAATTTAAAAAGCCAAATATTCCTGAAAGTTTATAATGAAAAATAGCAGGGCCCTATCTCATCATCTGGCTCTACAGAGGCCACCACTTTTAATCATTCAGGTGGTTAATTTAATAACAACTTAATAACAACATTAAGCATTTACTACTTAACAGGTACCATTCTGGACACATTACAGGTACTAACTCACTTAATCTCACAATAACCCTATGGAGACTCATGAACCTGCTGTTAACAGGCAACCGAGGGGAAGGGGGCTGAGGCCTGACTTGAGTACATGAACATCAACTTAATCCTCTAGCTTTTCAGTTCACTTCTACCACCCAAGTTCAGGGTCTCTTGGGTTCAAACTCTCTCAAAAATAAACCTCCAGTCTTTTGCTGGGGAGGGGAGAGGAGATGGTTGTATGAAGTTGCGGAGGGAATTGAGGGGTCTGCAGAAGCTAATAGAGCCTTTCAACCTGTTTTAAGCTCTAAAATCAATCTCATCTTTGGAGCTTATGTGGGGCCTCTGCAGTGAGAAGTAGCTTGCTTCTATTTTTTTCTTTAAAAAAATTTTTTAACAGTTTTATTGAAATACAGTGCTTTGTCTTCTTTCCTGCTCTGTTGGTCCCTGTGGTTGCCAAAGGGAGCCCATAAACACGTGTTCCGTACACCAATTTAATCATTAGCCCCTAATTTTTAAATTTCGCCCTTTTACGTTGTTTAAATGTTTTTATAGTGAGCGTGTGTTACTACCATACCAATAATAATCTCTTATTACATCTTCTAATACTCGGTCCATGACTGGTCAAAAATGTCATTTGTTTGAATCGGGATCCACACATTGCTTTTAGTTGATTCATCCCTTAAGTCCCTTTCAAGCTAAAACAGCCCTGCTCCTTTTTCATACCATTTATTTTACTGTAGAATTTCCCAAATTTTGGATTTGGCCAATTGCTTCCTTCTGGCATTAACTTACTCCTCTGTCTTGGGTTTCCTTGATTAGATTTAGGTTCACATTTTGTAGACTTTTGTTCTGTTTTTTTTTTTTTTTTTTTTTTTTACTTATTTTACGATTATGATTATGATTAATATTATTATTTTGGCAAGAACCCTTCCCAGGTGATTCTGCATACTTCCTTCTACATCAGGAGGCATATGTTTCCTTGTCAACTTATGGTGATGTTAAGATCAATCAGTCTATAATGAAATATTTAGGAGGTCATATACTGATATCTCTATTAACCCTGATATCTATCAAAAATGAGATGGCCTGAAAGATGAAAATGTGGACTAATATGTAATAAAGCAAATATAACAAAATACTAGCAGCAGAATCTAGGTGATAGGTATAGGTATTCACTATTAAATTCTTTCAAATTTGAAAGTTTTCATAATAAAATGCTTGGGTCAATTGGTTCAGGTGTATTTGGTCTAATTATAGTACCCTTAATGGTTTTAGCAGACACTGATGATTGTTAACTAGATCCATTATTTCATTAGAGGATTGTAAAATGTAATATTCTAGTTCTCTTTTTGAAATTTATGGCTATGATTCTTGTATAAAGAAAGTTTTTACTTCATCAACTACTTGCTTACATTGAAATATATTTCCTAAGGAAAGGCAAGATAAATGCTTTATTCTTTGTCTTCATTTATGAATTTACAAAATGACTAGTTAATGCCCTAACAACCTTCAAAAATGTCCAACAAGGAATTTCTTTGTGGGGAATCGAATTTTTGTAACTTTGATGTGTTTCGATCCATTGCGGGCATTATTCTTTTTAATGCTCAAAATATCCTATCTATGGCCAATGACAGCCCCTTCAAATGGGCTTCTGAGTGCAACTGACATGACTGCATTAATCTCAGATAGCTTCCTTGTATTCAGGTACCACAAGATGCCCTTAGGCTTATAGTGTACAATTCCTACCCTAGACCTCAAATAAACCTTTAATCCAATAAGCTTTGTGTTCTTTTAGCAGGAAACGATATTTAGAAACTATAATCTGGCACAAAGGATGCTTATTACTACTGGGTTGTCACTGCTTCTTGGCATTGACAGTGGCCCGAGCTAGGAATTACCTATTTTTTAAAAAGAGAAGAATAAATCATGAGTTCATACTCATACTTCCAAATGAGATTAAATATTATCATCAGGTTTTTACTCATGTTTTTTTGATTTTATAACACTTTTCTCCTTATACTGAAAATCTTGGTTCCTAATGATATTAACGAAATTATTTTAACATTTATTACTTATAACTTATCCATATGTGTGTGTATTTCAAAATAACATACCAAAATTATCACTAGCAGTAAGATTACCAAATGCAATTTTACATTTTTTTGTGGTTCTTTTTGTCCTAATATATTTTAACCTTAGCCGCAGGATAATTTAATGGAGCAAATCACTTTTTGTATCAGCCTAAAACCATTGTTCCTTAATTAGGAGTAAAGAGAGATAAGTGTAAAAGCTCAAGCCATATCAGTTTTTAGACCATTTCCCCTTCCAACTAGCATCCTGAGACAAAAACAGAAGGTCTGTATGAAAAAATCTTTAGGGAGCTGATATAAACACAGGAGAAACAAATCACCCTACTGAGTAACAAGGGTGGGTGAACTGAAATTATGACCATAATTCTCACTAAACAGTCGTGATAAGCCGGAGCTGACAGGCAGCTGCACATTTTCTCAGCAGGAGCTGTACGGAAACGCTGCTTAGCAACACTGGAAGGCAGATAACAATGAGAAGCATACAAAGAGCCAGAGCATCAGATTTCAGCATGATCATCCTACCATCTTACAACTGACTATTCACCAACCAAGCCAATAACTAATTCTGGTAATGGAGTAAAATATGGCAACTGCATTGCCTTTGCTTTATTACTTTTATTTCCTATTAAGAAAGAAAGCTGGTAAAAATAATGTCTGAATCAATAAAATTCACATAGTTACCCTATTCTGAGAGCATTTTTAAAAAACAGCTTAAACCTTCATAGGCTGTTGTAGAGATAAGCTGTGAGTTAGAAGACCTGTGAAATTCAAGGTGATCTTATTGTTTATTAGTAAATTTTTTAAAATTTGAATTTCTAATTATTCTCAACTTTTGATGCACATTAGAAGACATGTGTATCAGAATCAGAATCTCTAGAAGTGGGCCAGGTGTCAATATTCTGAAAAACATCCCAGATGATTTTCTTTGCACAAAAGTTGAAGACCACTGTGATTTAACATATAAATATTTAAACCATTTCTCAAAGTTTTATGTGCTTGAGAATCGTCTTAAGAGCTTGTTAAACATGCTGATTCAATCCGGGGACCCATGAAAAGTGTTGATTCTCTTGGTCTAGTGTGAGCTAAGTAATTTGCACATTTAACCAGCATTCTAGGTAACACCGATGAAGTTGTCACATGCTGAATAACATTTTATGAACACTTTTTGGAAAGAATATAAAGAAACCAAAATAGACAACTGCCATCCGGAATGTGACAGCCACTGACCTGAGTGACGTTTGTGAATATCTGCTCAGACATTCTCTCACACAGAACAGCCATCAACTGTAGGACCAGGAGCTTCTGCTCTTGGCTTTCCACCAGAAGAGTATGGTGCTGCTCTAATTCCAAGAGGCTTTTGCTGGAGAAGGGTTCCGTTTCTAAATCTGCTTCATTTTCCACGGCTACATGAGTCAACTCCTAGCACGAAAAGGAAAAGTAAAAGGAAAAGTAAAGAAAAAATCTATAGAACTAAGGGCTTCAAAAACAGCTAGAATATCCTGTTTGAAATTTGTATTTAAAGAACTAGTCTGTGTTTGCTGCATTATTTCTAATAGCCAAAAACTAGAAACAAAAATGTCCAGCAATAAGAGAAGGAATAAACTGTGATGTATTTATTATATTGCAGCAGTTGAAATAAATGAACCAGATCTATATGGATATCAATAGAGAGCAATTCAAAAAAACTGTAGAGTGAAAAATATAAGTTCCAGATGAAGGAAATCAAAGTTTTGCCCCCCTGAAGCTGCCTTTTTTAAGGTGTTTAAGCTGTTTATTATGAAACAAAAGACTCAGAAAGAACTTTTGACCCTCTCCCCTTTCCTGCCCAAGAGATTCCGATAGAAAAACCTGCTTCAGGAAGGAAATCTTAGGATGTCTGCCTTAGCCTAATTTGAATTAAGTTTGGTAAATAAGAGGGCTTCAGGCAGGGGCCTGTTAGCTAGATACCCTGTGTCTCTCTGTTTCTGAGTTGCCTAGCAAAAGTCTGCCTGCCAAGTGTGGTCTGCTCTTCCTCAAATACCTATAAATTGCCCATTCTCACTTCTGAAACCTAAGGCCCTCATCCCCCACCTTTTCTCCTTTATCCATAATGTCATATATACCCAATATTACCTCACTATCGTTGGAATTTTCATGCACATGTGAATTCCTCATGAGTATTATTCAAATTTGATTTTCTCCTGTTAATCTCTGTTAATTTGATTAGCCCAGCTAGAAAAACTTAGAAGGTGGGAGGAAAGGTGATAATTTTTTTAGCCCCCATACATAATAATATATATTACTATGATACCATGTATATGAAAATTTAAAACTTCATATTGAAAAACATACATACACACAAAGAACTAGTTTAATAGACTACATTCTTTATCAGTATTTTTATGATTTCTACCACTAGCTTTCTTTGAACTGAGACCACATAAGATTTCCAAACTCTTTTTAGAGACTATTAGATGCTCTCAGCACCACAGCCCTCTTTCTCTAAGATATTTAGAACTAAACTTCTACTAACAGATAATTCATATTCATTTTTTCTCTTTATGCTTTGCATGGCAAATTTCCTTGGAACAGGAAAACCTTAAATTACTTAATGATTAATGCTTTACCAAAGTAATTGACAGTTTAAAGGAGTGGTTCCCAACCGTGCCTGAGCAAGTTTGCTCCCCAGGGGACATTTAACAATGTCTGGGGACATTTTTGGTTATCATAATTGGAGAGCAATATCGGCATCTAATGGGTAGAGGTCAGGGATGCTGCTAAACATTCTGTGATGCACAGGAAGCCCCTCACTCCCCGAAGCCCCCTCCACCTCTTTCTTCACCCACTGCCAACAAAAAATTATCTAGCCTCAAATGTCGATAGTACAAGGTGGAGAAACTTGGCTTACAGCAAAGAAAGCCCTTTGATTTTTTTTTAAACAAAAATTTTTTTTAATTATCCAAGTAAAAGCATATATTCTTGTAATGTTACTGACAATGAGTGGCTGAGAAGGGGGATGGCTCAGAAAACATTCTATGCTTCAAATTCTAGACGTGGTAACCCTATTTCCTTCTTTGCATTCTCCCACACCTACACCAACCTTAAACTCCACAATCATTCTCTTAGCACTTTATTTAGAGAAAATAATGGAGACACAGAGCGGGAGAATAGGGAATCTGAGATCACCTGGCTTACGGTCTCAAATAGTGCAAATAAGGATTTATGGTATGGGGTACAAGTTACTGTTGGAGATTAGGACGAAAGGAAGCACAACCACCAGTACTAAGAAACAAACCCGGAAAAGGTTTCAAGTGGCTGCAAAGTGAAATCAGAGAGGCAGAACTACTAATTCTCCTTTCCAAATACCTGACAAAACAACAGTCAGAAAGGATAAGGGATTACTCTATAGCTGTAAAACCTGCTATTAACTTCAAAAGAGTTCTTACAGTCAACACAGAGCGAAGATTAACCCTTTCATAGATCAATAGTTCTGCTTGGTCATCTCTAAAATTCCAGCACAGATTACCTTGGAAAAGACGTTCAATCACATGTGCACTACTGAAGTAAGTTTCTTTTTTTAATCAAACTTACTGGAAAATAAATTACCTTTGTATCCTTTGATTATTTCTCCTAGGGACCTAATTTTAGAAATTATGATTAAAATTATGACTGCCTTGAAAATTCAAAGGGGCTTCTGAAACTATTCTGGAAGAAAGCTGGCCATAAACTATATATGCAGTTCTTACCTTCAAGCAGAAGATGAAGAAATCACCAGCCAAACCACATTCCTGGCAGTGGGACAGCAAGTCCCCGATATACTCTACCTGGCACTGCTCTGAGGATACTTTCTGGTACAGGGCTTCATCTTCATCTTCATCGCTGCAATGTGAAGTCAGATTTATCTTGGTAAGATTGATCATCCAGAGATACATTTTTTAAAACCATATTAACAATATTCTAAAGTAACATGTTATTTCCAAACAGCAAATCATAAAAAAGATCTAAAAATTTTAATTTTCCTGTTACTCCATATGAAAAAGTATTCTCAGAAGCTAGGCTGTCATGTAACTGGACAGTCATTTGCTAGGACAAGGAAAAGATTCGTGAAGGATAAATACTTTTTCAGTGTCAACTTTTTGAACACATCAAGTGTTTTAAGTATCTAATGAAAGCTATGGACACTATTTTCAGGAAAAAAAAAATCATGTTTACATATACAAAAATTTCTTGTGTCTAATTTTAAGGGGATTATAGACTTTAAGAAGTCTATGTAGAGATCCCAGGCCAGGGATCTGGTAGTGGATAGAGAGTCATTCAAGCACTGCCTATTCACTATTTTTCCTACCATGAAGGGAAACTATAGTTTCAATAACAACTGTTGATTTTGACATATGTATACTAAAAAGTATTCTAAAGACTGGTTAAGATAGCAATAAGTTTTAACTACAGATAAGTTAAATATTATAAAATTCTCTACATAATCATTAAATCGGTCCCAAGTTAAACTGTTCTAAACTGTTTTTTAAATAAACATGAAGAAATTTTTTAAGCTCTTTCAACTCAGGGGCATAGTTTATAACCACAGAACCTACTAATGCTCAACTCTCAGTAAATTAGTAGCTTTAGTTTGTACCGATAATTCTATTTGCAATGTGTTTTTCCTATTTTCCTCAAAATTGAAAGAGTCTTCTAAAACTTTAAAGTTAACGATGAATAAAAAAAATAAAATTTAAGCATTTTAACAAACAACAGCATTTTGAATGCTATGTGAAATCTAAGTAGAGTAGCTGCCACCAGTCAAATACTATATGAAATCTGATCAGTAAGAACTTATATTCTGAGGTAATAATATCTATACACATCTCCCAGAAAATGGAAATAATTTAAAATATACTTGTGAGATGTTGGAGAAATAAATCATCCATTTTAGTAACATTTATTAAGTAACTTCTAATCAATCCTTAGGAGAAATAACCCCCCATCATAAAATTACCATAAAATATAGCTATCAGGTAATTTCCCTTAGGAATAAGTCTGACTTCGAATACACATATACCATTTTGAGAGTCAGAAAGAGCATTGGTTTGTTATGGTGTTGAGGGTGAACATGTCTGTGACCTTTACTCTAATTCACTAGCAAACACTTTGTGAAGTGGGCTTGTTGTGATGCAGAGCTGTGAGGCTCCAGTAAATTTTACCCACTATTAGCCAGCATCTGAGAAAAACTTGGAAAATTACTTAAGGCTCACATTACATTTAGAGATCATAAACAGCAGCACCTCAGCTTCTTGAGTTTCTGGTTTCCTTTCTATCAGCACCCCTTAGTGGACAAGTCACAGAATGGCCTTTTGGGTACAATTAAATCTGAAGAGAGACAGTAGATGGATGAACTCACCAAATGGCCTCTTTGATGGTAATCATAATGCCACCTTGAGTGGCAGCTCTAAACTGACACAGAGAATGGAGAGAAGGCACAGATTTGTCCAACCCTGCAAATCCTTTCAGGCTGGCAACTGCCTTCTTCCTCTCCAGTTTCCCCAGAATCCATAATAAGATCTCTTGGCAAAGTGACCTGGCAGAAAAAAAACAGTTATAAATGAGCTTGTCATCTTATTCTACACATCTAACAAGCTAACATAAAAAAGAAAGAAAGACTGTCAGGTTCCACTGCTTTCTAAATGCTGGCACCTAGTACTACTGAAGCACAGGAATGGAGAGTATGTGTCTTGTGAATTTCAGAATAAAATATCCTAAAATTCAGTGAGTGACTGACTAATCTTTGGCTCTAAAAGCAACCCTGACATGACATATGAGTCCCGTGTGATTTTTCTTTTCTTTTTTTTTTTTTTTTGTAATTCCAAGTGTACCCATTGCCTTTGGATTAGGCACTGTGAAATAAAGTTTACACTGATAAAACCCTCTAGTATCAATGGGACCTGTAGCTGGTGACCAAGAAACAGCATAGCAACAAATTCTTGCTGATTCCTCATCTCCTTTTGTTGATGCCAATCAACTAAAAAAGAAGTGGAATAAACATTTGCTTCTACCTTCTCTGTCTCTGATACGGACATGATAGTGCTGTGAGGACTTGAGTTTCAAAACTAAAACAAGAGTTATGATACAGACGGTCCTTTGAAGCCAAATTCACATATTTATGGACTCCATTTTTCACTGCACTTTCTATTGTCACTTCCCTTATGGCTTGGGGCTATAATGATGTGTTAACTGAAAGTTAGAGAGTCAAAGGGAGTATGTAAGCTTTGACTAATATGCAAGACGGAGTACAGCTGACCTCTGAAAAATGTGGGGGTTAAGAATGCCAACCACCTACACAGTCAAAATCCATGTTTAACTTTTGACTCCCCCCAAAACAAAGTTGTCCCTCAGTATCCACAGAGGATCAGTTCCAGAACCCCCCAAAAGTACCAAAATCTGAAGATGCTTAAGCTCCTTATATAAAATAGCATCAATTAATGCATACAGTTGGCTCTCCATACCTGCAGACTACCAATCATGGATCGAAAACGGTCCAGGTATTTACTGAAAAAAAATTCATGTATAAGGGGATGCACACAGTTCAAACACGTGTTGTTCAAGGGTCAACTGTACTTTCCATCACCACTTGATGATGATGACTATGATAGCTTACTATTTGCCAGGGACAGTGCTTAACCGTTTAATGCATTGTTAGTCTTTGTAATAACCCAATGAAGAAAGGATTATTATTGTATATCAGTTACATATGGGGGATTCCCAAACACCAAAAATCAGAATTCTGTAGGACTTTAGAAAGGCTAGAAATTCTCCTAAGGAAGAAGAAAACATAAATAGCTGTAAAAATTGAGCTGATAAAAAATGAGGCCTATTTAATTCCAATACAAGATTATTTTCTGGATGACTAAGAAACCCCTTCCTTCTTACAACACTGCAGCATTAACACCAAATTCAAGTCTAAATTACAGAGTGCCACATTCAGATCCAGATTTCCCACGCTCGATTTCTAACTCCCCACAGGTAGTTACGATCCATCCTCTATTTCCTCCTTCCTAGACATGTAATTCTAGTATTTCTCACTGATCAAACAGTGGCAAGTTAATACATGTAAACAGAGATTTCATCTCTGATGTCTAGCACAGAGGCTGAAGAAAGCCATTCTAAAAACTACATCCAGTCTCCTACAATTTGCAAACCTCTCTTTTCTAGATGAGCAGAATAAGAGGATTCTCAAATGTCTTCCTGACTTTTAAAGGGGAAAAAAAAAAAAACAATTATAAGGTGGCATAAGTCATATTCAAAATAAGAACAAGAACAATGTACAAAAAAAAATACTTCATCATTTACAAACAAATAAGGAAATAAGGTTCTCTGATCGTTTACCTTATGTGAGACACACTCTGCTTGGTAAAACAGTAGAGAGAAAAGAGTGCTCCCAGGACAGGAAACAGGGAGTCCACCAAAACTGTTAAAGGTTCATTCCCAACCACATACACCTAGGAAAAAGGAAATGGCGAGAGGTACCATGACTGTAAGACCAGAGGAATGGAAATCAAACACCATACACTTATTAGCAGGGCTTATAATCTTACCTAAAGAACATTCTAGTCCTAAAGCCAATCACAGCATTCGAGATTGGCAGACAGATTGAAACACAGGGAGGGAGAGTGGACAGCAGCCCTTTTGTGTGCACAGCCTGAAGAACTGCCAGGTGAAATGGGTAAATTAACCCATTTTCTGACCCCTTACTTTCCTACTTTTGACTACCTCTGCATCTCCTAATCTGCCTATTATTCATCTGAACAATTCTCTTACTGCTGAAGGCCCTGTTCTTAGGAACTAACAAGCAATTAATGCCAAATAGAAAAAGTTAAAACTAAATTTAAAAAAAAAACAAACAGAAATATAGCTTGCTCTAGATTTGTCACTCTTAAGATGTAACTGCCACCATGGCATGGCCTATTCTCTCCAAATCAATAAATGTTCAGAGAAGTTATGCTGTGTACCTGCACTGGCTTTATAGGGTTAAATGTGTGAGGATGCTAATTTTTTTTAAAAATGCTGATTTTTATTAACATCAATTATGGTATATATTTTAATTGTACCTTTCAAAAAGGATTCAAAAAACTTTTTTTGAATACCCACTGGGATCAAAGTACTGTCCTAGGTGCTGTAGTGAATATAAACATGAATAAGTTAGCTCTCAGATTCCTGTGATCTAATAGGAAGAATAAAACAAGTAAAACAGTTATAATAACAATAATTCGAGGTGAATAACTTAAAGTACCTTAAGAAGTGCAAAATGTTATTCAAAACTCCAGTCAAACTTAATAGGATATCAAACCGTAATTCTGTTGTAATAATTAAAGTCCAATAGTGTGACAAAAAGAGAAAGATGAACTGACAATGATGACACTCTTAGTATGTGTTCCAGGAACTACACTAGGATCTTTATCTTCTACATACTATGTTAGATTCTTTAAAGAGTTAGCTCATTAAAATTGTAACAGTCTCACAAAGTCAGTATTAGCAGTCCTATTTTAAAGGATAAGAAAAAGGAAGCTTAAGAGGCTCTTATTTACAGAATGTATTGAGGTAGTAACCAGTACTGTTTGTGGGAAACCAAAGGTCACTGAGGCACAAGCTGGAAACATCTCTGTGCTTTTCCAAAGAACCCTGTCCCTTTAAAACAACCCTAATTTTTCACACTCCTCAGGCCTCCCAACTCTGCGGAGCTCCATAACCAAGGAGCCAGCTTCCTGTACATGATCTAATCACCCTAAGCCCAGTTAAATGAAGTGCACTGTATGGTAGTGTTCAGAGTAATATGCAGGCCTAATTATATATCGCCAATTACAGGAGGTAAAAAAGAGATTCCCCCAGATAGCGTAAGGACCTATTGTTTGGCTCTGGATTCTGTATTCTCAGAGGTAATCCCTCTGGAGCCATCCTTCCTTACCAGTATCTTCTGTAAAAAAAAAAAAAAAAGATGGAATGAAATCTCTCCATTATTTACTGGCTTGACTGGGCCAAAGCACCTCAAACTTTAACATGAACTCAATCAAGCACAATTCTCAGGGGTATACATTTTTGTTGATAAATTTCTCCAATTTTTAAATTCTCTTCTTATACTTTTCTGTTTTGTTTTTTGTTTTTTTTTTTGCAAGGAACAAGTACTAATTTTATATTTAGGAAAAACTGTACAGCTCTTTATACATGTTTATTTTTATATAAAGCTTTAGCAAATGTTTATTGAATGCCAACTGTGTGCCAGGCATACAGTAGTGAACAAATTATCTGCTTCAAAGAAGCTTACATTTTAGCGGAGGGACAGCAAATAAACAATAGATATATAATATCAAATAATGACAAGTGTGATGAAGAAAAACAAAACAGGTTAAAGGGATAGAGAGTGATGAGGGGAAGAACTTGTGGAGAGATAGTAAGAATAACTCCTATCAATTCATCAACTAATAATCCATTAAGTTCACAGATAGGAATAGAGAAATGGGAATTTTTTTTCCAAGCGGAAAGATTTAGAGATAAAGTCTCTTTTGGCTCAATCTGATCAATGAGTTTTCTCTATAGTAAGTCAAAGAACTTAAATGGCCTCTGCTTGGCACATCAATGATTGTTACCTCCTCCCTTCCAACATTAACAGTAAATTCTTCCTTGTAGTAAGCCTAAATCTACTTCCCTTAAAACTTTCTTGATAGAAGTACATCTATTTTCCAAAAGTTTTGGACAAGCCAAACAATCATCGAAATCTAAAAACAATCATCAAAATCCAGTTTGTTTTATCCACCTAACAGATCACTCTACATCCTCATGTAGATGAAAGACAAGCAGTGGTATTTATTAAATTGACCCGTCAAGTTCAAGTTCCACCTCCTCCATAGGCCTGCTATGTGTTTGGCTATTCATTAATTCATTCATTCATTCACTCACTAATGCAAATATTCATTAAGCATCTAACCCCCATTAATGACTTTTCTCTTCTAAATTCCAATAGCATTTTAAAGCTTGTAGCCTATAATCTATCTTTGAAAATATAGTTCTCTCTCACCTCTTCTACTAGCCTGTAAAGCAGAAATCAAATTCCCTACTTCAGCATCTATCAGAGGAGTTGATTATGTTGTGTTACCTCAATTTTTGGTAAATAAGCAGTTTAAACACAGTAACATACAATTTAAAGGAACCCCACTGTTATTGCTTTATGAAACAAAAAATAACTACCATTTATTGCATGTCTACTCAAGAGTGAAGTTATTCAGCTAAACATTTAACATACAATCAAGTCACGCAAGAGTCCTGCAGGTTAAGGACTTTAATTCCCATTCTAAAACTGTGGAAAACTGAGGCTCAGAGAAGCAAAGTTAATTGAGCAAAGGTACACTGTTAGTAAATGGCAGGGCCAGGATGAACCCGGATCAGTCTGACATGAAATCCATAGAGACAGAAAGCAGAGTAGCAGTTGTCAGGGGGTTAGGGAGAGAGAAATGCGGAACTCATTGCTTAATGGGCACAGGGTTTCCATTTGGAGGGATGAAAAAGTTCTGAACTAGACAGTGGTGATGGTTGTATAACATTACGAATGGACTTAATGCTACTGAATTAAAATAGTTAAAATGGTAAATTTTATGTCATGTATATTTTACTGAAGTTAAAAAAAAGAACAAAGCATGTACCCCATGACCTATAATCACCTCCCCATGTTCATAATGATAGTTTCATTGCTTCAATCCCTAACCCATACCAACTTCATCCCAGCTGTCCCCCCAACCCTGAAACAGTAGATCCCAGCTTGCCAGACTATTGATAACCCTGTTCCCACACGCTCTGTAAAGTAAGGCTGGAGTTCCCGAGTGGCACCATGGACAGCAACTTCTGCACCACCTTTTCTTTTTCCTAAGAGTCTTATAATAGCCTCCTCTACCAAGACTTCTGGTAGGTCTCCAGGGTCATACTGTAGCTAGCCCTTTTTAATGACAGCCCCTTCCTTCCAATCTCTTGCCTCGCACTGAACTCACATGCAGGTTAACAGTTTGGTCTGCACCTGACATCCTACATTATCCTCTACTTACACTCCCAAAATGGAACCTGGTCACTTCCCCCTTAATGTGAACTTCCTGGATCACTGACTTATATCTGGATTTAGTGACCCATCAAGAAAATAGGAGGCTGGGCTGATTCAGCCAATGTTAAACTTTGATTGCTTGGTGCCGGCACTGACAATGACCAAATACCTTAGAAAAGTCCTTCCAATGAACTCAAACTGTTAGAAACTGTTGGGCCAGTTCCTTTCAGTATTCTCCACATCAAGATGGTGACAGTACCAACTGAGGAAGCAGTGACGGCACAATAGGTAAGCTGCTTCCTGTCCCACTGAGAGGAGGGCCATACATACTGCACTGTCTCTATACCCTAACATCCGGAAACTGTGAAATTTCCTTAGACTGTGCTTCTGTGTGGTCTCTTTCTAGTTGGGGGTCTTCCCTACTCACTTAGAGGCAAAGTGGGATGGGAATTCAAGTTCTGAAACATAATCTAAACACTTCTTATATTATTTCTACCTGTGGTAAAAATATTTCATATCATTTGAAAGCTTCCTGGTTTTAGCAGTATAACTACTGAGTGAGTGTATTTCACATAGGGTTGTTTGTAAATACTTTCGCTGACCAGTTGTGAGACTTAACAAAAATCAATTATCTTCTCTAAGTCTTGGTTTTCCTATATGGAAAATAAAAGGGTTGGATTAACCAGACTTTAAGGCCTCTTTCATGTCTAATCTAGTATTCTCTGACTTGATTGCAAGTTTGCTCATTTCCTTCTATATCTTTCTAGTACCTCAACCAAAGAGGTAGGCAAGACTAGTTGAAAAAGTGAACCATCCTCCTCGACACAAAAAATTTTGAAACATTGAATCTTGTACTTGACCGAGATGTAACAAATTTCTACCCCTTCCTCACATATTCTCTGTTCTATTACTTTTGAAGTTAATACTTTTAAGATGAAATCCTGTTTGGTTGAAAGGTTTTCTGGTTATTTGAAGTATCTATATAGCTAGGGATCATGAAACAAAATACCAACAGATGGAAAAACTGAAATAGGGAAGGGAGAAACAGACTCTCAAGGTTACTTTCCAATTCTTTAGTGTGGAAAATCTCTCTGAAGATAAGTGAAATGATGCTTTAAAGAAAAGTTGAACTTCCACATCTACTTGTAGTTCTTCCAATATAAATGTGTAGGACAGGGCTGAGGGGCAAAGAAAAGGCCAGTGTGTATCTATAAAAACCATAATGGCCCAGAACAGATTAAACAGAAAACAGATGGGTACAAATGACCCTGCTGACAGCCTGGGGATTTCCTCATTTCTTCCTGGGAATTTCTACATTCCTTTCTGAATGCATCTTGGCTTTCCATCACAGAGCCAGCCATGACAAGAGGCATCTGTGGTTAAGCCTTACAACTCTTCATCTAAGCTTAGAGGACTGCTGCTCTAATGAGCAACAGTAGCATGTTTCACACATTACCGTAACTCTATTTGCCTGACTAGGAGCTCCTTGAAGACAGTGGCTGGCTCTTAATCATTTATGTATTTGTAAACCTAGCAGAGTATTTGGCATTTAGTATGTACTTGGTAAATTCTTCTATGATTGATTACTGAATCAAAGAATGAATGGACAAAGTAGATTGATATTTATTTTCTCAAAGGCTCTATTTTTTCTGGGGAAGTTACAACGCCCTCTGTATTTTCATTAAAAAAAAAAAAAGCTATAGCTAGAAGTTAATCACTCTGTGCAAATTAACTGAACAGAATAGAACTTCAGTCATTGAGTTTTTTACTGTATTGGTTTGTTTAGCATCTATCTTTGGTGTCTGGAGGACTGAATTTCTCTGGAAGGACTAGAAATTTCAATTAAAAAGGAAAGGAAAATTCAGAAGCGTCAAAATGGTCAAAGTATTATGAATAAATGTGTTTCCATTTCAAAACAAAATGAAACATAAAGCAGTGCTTATACGCTCTATTTCTCATTCCACAGATTTCCATTTCATTATTAAGTATATCCCTTAGAGGCCATTGTGAAGTAAGGAGCACCCAGAAGTCAGGAGTCAGGGAATTGGGTGTGAATTTTGGTTCTGCTCCTATTTGATTGCCCAAAATCACATATTAAGTGGGTGAACATGGGAAGATATTTAAACTTCTCTAGGTCTCAGTTTCGTCATTTATAATGTAGGCATTAAGCTTTTGACATAAAGACCATTAAGCTAATTCATGTCAAAATATTTTGTAAAATATACAGCCCTGTGCAAATGTTAAATTTATTCCTAAATATTTTTATTCTCAATGATGCTACTGTAAATGGACTGTCTTCTTAATTTATGGCTTTATCTTTTACAGGGATATATACATATGGAAATACGAACATGATAAATCTATTTAAAATCAAGCTGACTAAATCCTAACACTGAAATTCAGTATCAGCTGGGTCTTGGCTTTACCCCTGTTAAAGATTAAACTAATCAAATGCTACCTTCTAAAATATCACAGTGATCCTTTTGATAGTAATGTTCCAGAATTTCTAATGCATTTACTGAGTTTAATTAAGACTTGAAAGAGGCAAAAGAACAAGACAAGTCACCTAATACAGTATTTTGTACTGTGCATGCTTTCAGAGCATATTACATAAAATTACCTTTTTAAAAAAGAGTTTCCCTGAACCAAAAGGGAACTGACAGTTTTTTGAGCACCTATTATGTGCTAAAGTATGCAATGAAACTACTAAAAGTTACCTTATTCATCCCACAACTCATGTGTTAAGTAGGTCACCTAAGGTCACTCGGAGAGTCAACCCTGGAGCCAGATTCCAACCTAGGTCTGTTTGACTCAAAGGCATCAGGTGCTTGTCACTATACTATACCACAGAATCTGAACTGCAGCATTTAGAAATCTAACACTTGCATCTCCCACAGCCTTGAAGAATACTTCTTTTAGTCCTTTGCATGTTATTCAAAGTCACAGTTCAATCTGAGATGGAAATACCAGGAAGAATGATTGCCTTTAGGGAGGAGCCATAACTGGGAGACTAAATTAAAATGTTTTGTACTTCTTAAATTTGTACCATGTGCAAATATTATCTTTTCTAAACACAGAAAGATTCTCGAGAGACGGACAGAGAAAAGGAAATACTGGTCCCTGGATCAGCTCTGCCATTCATTGGGACAAGTCACTTCACAATCTTCTGGATTTTGTTTCCTTTGCTATAAAATGAGGAATTAATTTGTCAAAACCCAAAGAATGTACCACATCAAGAGTGAACCTTAATGTAAACTATGGACTTTGGGTGACAGTGACATGTCAATGTAGATTCATCGACTGTAACAAATGGACCATTCTGGTGAAGGATGTTGACAGTGTGGGGGGGGGGCGAGCGGGGGGCTGTGCAAGTGTGGGGGCAGTGGGTGTACTTTCCATTCAGTTTTTTCTGTGAAACTAAAACTGCTCTAAAAAAATAAAGTCTATTTTTTAAAAAAGAGAGAGAGAGAGAGAAGTTATACTAAATTATTTCTAAAGTTCCTTCAAGGTCTGAAGTTCTATTATTCTAATTTACTTTACAGAAATAATAAAAAATTCAGAAAGAAATGTCGTCAACTGGTCAATCTGACAAAGAAAGAAACTTTAATTAGAAATTCATCAAGATTAGATGGGGCAAAAAGACTTGGAGAATTATATTTAAGATTCCCTGAATCTGGAAACATAGAAATAAAATAGAAATGAGAATGTAGAAAATAAACTAATTAGGTATAATCTAACCTTTCCTACCCTAAAATTTCTTCTGCCTTTAGGGAGTCTCAGAAAGCATAGTGACAAATACTGAAAGGAAATATCCCAGCACGCCCCAATATCAGATTCTGGCCAGTTCTCTTAAGAGTGAGAAAACATCCACACAGAAAGAATTGGAATTATCTTCTCCTGCCCTATGCAGAACCAACCTCTATGCAATCTAGGCCTCTCTTCATCCATCTAGGCAAAGAAAAAACATTTATCCCTCTCATACCAGGAAGAACAAAAGAATTTCAGCATTCTAGGGATTCAGAGTCAGAAGAAGACAGAATAGGAAGCAATTGGACTAAAAATTATTTGAGCTGCATATCTGTTTTTTGGCTTAATTTTACCAGATGTAAGGTACACACCCAGAAATTCTGAGAATTATTTATGTAGATGGAGTACAATTAAGTATGCCAAGTTTTAAATTCAATTCAACCAGCACCTACACATACACCTGTATTGCTGAGAACTTTCCACTTGGCCCACCAAAGCCACACTGCTGTTACTTGCTGCTGTGTATGAAGGATGCAAGAATAGAAAGCCCTTCCCTTGTCATTGCTTCCGCCATAAAATTTTCATTCAGAGAGCTAACGGTTTATTCCCTAAAATATCCAAATGTATTTATACTTAAACTGTTTCAGAAGGAAATATTTCTAAAATGGATTATATGCAATCCCTGCCTCCTTAAACAAAATATGTATACTGAAGCTACCAGCCCCAACATACTGTGCTTTTCAAATTATTATGCTCTTTTGGGGTACTTTTTCTGTCTCTTTCTTGCTCCTCTCTGCAGGCATCCTCTTGTCAGTGTGCCTTAGTTAGTCTAACAAACTTCTAATTTGTTCCTTCTAATTCTGCTATGGTCAAAAAATCAGATAACCAATCTAATCAGGATTCTGTATAAAGTAAAGGTGAAACTGGCTCTGAGGAACTAGGGCTCTGAAGCTAGAGGTTGAGAAGGCAGCAAGGTGGGCAGCTGTTATAATACAGGTGATACAATGTTTACATGGAAATATCAAGTGAGGCACCAAGATAACATAGACTCAAAACTCCAGTTAGACCCAGTAAGATGAAAACAGGACTATAAAAATTCCTCATTCAGAAAGAGGGTAGAGAAAGAGCAAAAGTGTGGAGACTTGAGAGAAAATTACTGAGGATGATTTTTTTGAACAGATGTTGGTGAGGGTGAGCCTCATCTCTCAACCCACCAAAAATAAAAGACAACTCAATTTAAAAATAGGCAAAGGCTCTTAATAGACATGTCTTCAAAGGAGACCTTCAAACGGCCAATAAATACATTAAAGGTTGTTCAATATCATAGCCATTAGGGAAATATAAATCAAAACCATAGTGAGTTACTTCTTTATTCCTACTAGGAGGGCTATAATTTTAAAAAAGAATAATGACAAGTGTTGGCCAAAATATGGACAACCTGGAACTTTCACAGATTGATTGTGGGGGTGTATAATGGTACAGTCACTTTGGAAAATAGTCTGGTAGTTCCTCAAAAGATAAAACATTGAGTCTGCAAATGATCTAGCAATTCCACTCCTAGGTACATACCCAAGAAAAATGAAAATATACATACACCCAAAAACTTATACATGAATGTTTATAGCAGCATTGTTCATAATAGCCAAAATGTAGATACACAAATGTCCATCAACTGATGACTAGACAAACAAAATTTGGTATATCCATACAAGAAAATATTTGGCATTAAAAGCAATGAAATACTGCTCTATGCTACAATATGGATGAATCTTAAAAATATGTTAAGTGAAAACCCAATTGCAAAAGACCACATATTATATGGTTCCACCTATTTGAAATGTCCAGAACAGGCAAATCTATAGAGACAGAAAGATTAGTCATTGCCTAGGGCTGGGGGCAAAGAGGGGAGAATGCGGAGTGACAGCTAATTGGTAATGGGGTCCTTTCAGAAGGGATGAAAACATTATAAAATTAGTTTGTGAGGATGATTGCACAATCCTTGAACACACTAAAAACATTGAACTGAACACTTTAAATGTGTGAATTGTGCGGTATGCAGATCATATCTCAAGAAATCTGTTAAAAAGAAAGGAAGAGAGAAAGAAAACTAGGGGCTGGAAATGTTCCCAAATGCCTCTCTAAAATTAAACACCCTCTTGTTACCCAGTGAGTTGCTGAATCAATTGAACCACCCCAGATGTTTTCCTTATTTCCTGCCATTGAGCTGTACGCTATAATTTAGTATTAAAAGAAAGTTAATAAAGACAACACAACCTGTGTTGCTAAATTTTATAAAATGTTTACAATTTTCCTCCAACATACACATTTTCTCTGTTTTCCCTCTGCAGCTGAGCTGCCAAAACCTTGTAAAGAGAATAATTACCCTCTACACCCCTTTCTGCTTATCCTTGTGCATATAATCAAGTGTCTACAGCAAACTAATGTTTTTCTTGCCTCTCCATGAGGTTTTAAATTCACTGAACAGTTCACTGAACTAGAAGTAGTTTCCCTCCACTTTTTTGGGCAATCTAGGAGAAATGGTAGGATTCACTATTTCTGGATCTCTCTGTCTTTAGAGGCTAATTCGCTTGCCAGAAAGAAGCTGTTTTGTTTTCTTTTTCCTCTCAAAACAATTTATTGACTTCTAAGGAATACTATGAGGAAAGTTTAGTCACAATTAGCTCTACTATCTGCACTTTAAGTCTTTCTGACATTCCATTTAAGAGTTTTTCACCATGATATTCCTTAGATGGGAATTGACTAAAGATAGCTGGGCCTTGTTCTCTAATTCAGATCATTTGCTTTCTACACTGCTCTACAAAACTTCTTGTCTTTCTATAATCTGAAAAAGCCTTGACTACCAATATGCAGAATAGGACAAGAGAACTTTCTTTTCATAAGTCTCTAAATGAGGCATTAAAAAAATAAAAACAGCATTATATTCACTAATCACATGTCATGTTTTATCTACGAGCAATGTGTTTATTTAGATTTTTTAGGCGAAGCAACCCTTGGTTGACCTCACAGATTGCGAGGACCTTGTCTGCTTATAATCCCTTATTTTTTATTTTTTGTGCCTACAGCACCTGGCCGGCCTTCCTAGGTGGTCTCCTATCCATTTATGAGTAATATTTGTATGCTAGGTTTTTTTTTGTATACCATAAAGGGTATACTTTTTGTTTTTTAATAGCAACATTAAATAAAAGGGTAGTAAACATCTCCCTTTAGTAAAAAGTGAGTGTCCTAAAGAAGGAATTTTGAATTTCTATGCATGCATTTTATATCTATGAATTTACCAGTGTTACACATAAAGCTTAAAACAAAAGCACCTGTCTTCTTATCTGAAGGAACATGACTTAAGATTGACTATACACCCTAATACACAGCTGGTGGGAATGCAAAATGGTACAGCCACTTTAGAAAACATATTATGTGATGCTATTTA
Source organism: Eidolon dupreanum (assembly GCA_028627145.1). Taxonomy (NCBI): domain Eukaryota; kingdom Metazoa; phylum Chordata; class Mammalia; order Chiroptera; family Pteropodidae; genus Eidolon; species Eidolon dupreanum. Next base: position 119,927,611 of record CM053508.1, on the reverse strand, counting down.
TATGCAATGTCTCAAACAGTCAAATCTATAGGAACAAAAAGTAGATTAGTGCTGCCTAGGGCTGGGGGGAATGGTGGTGGAAGGACTTGGGAGTGGTGTGGGGTTTCTTTTTGGATAATGAAATGTCCTAAAATAGATTATGATGACGGCAGTACAAATCTGTGACTATACTAAAAAGCCATTGATTTGCACACTTTAAATGAATGAACTGTACAATATGTGAATTATATCTTATAAAGTGGTTTAAAAAAAAGACTTATTCTACATCCAAATGTCCATCAACCGATGAACAGATACACAAAATGTGGAAGAGTCATATGATAGACTATTACTTAGCAATAAAATGGGACAGAATTTTGATATATGCAACAGCCTGGATAAACCTCATTAACATGCTAAGAGAAAGAAGCCACAAAAGAGCATATACTGCGTAATTCCCTCATATGAAATATCCACAAAAGGCAAATCCAGAGAGGTAGAGAGCAGATTCATGGTTTCCCGGGGCTGGAGGTAGGAACAGGAAGTAACAGTAAATAGGCACAAGAGATCTTTTTGGGGTGACTGAAATGTTCTAAAACTGTATTGTGATGGTTTCACAACTCCGTAAACTCCATAAATTTACTAAAAATCATTGAATTGTATACTTAAAACATTATTCTATGGTCTGTAAAGTATACCTCAATCAAGCTGTTTTAGAAAAACAATTTAATCTAAAAATTTTTTAAGAGGCAAATAACTTAATTTTTCTAATGGGAAGAATATATGAATAGACAATTTACAGAAGTGAAAATAGTAATGAACCAAAACCAGAAAAAGATGCTGAACCTCACCAGCAATAAAAGAACTGCTAATTAAAACTACATTGCACGTAACAGACTGTCAAAAATTCTGTGGAAACAACTCAAATACCTACCAATAGAAGAAAAAACAAATATATGGTGATATAGCCATATAATAGAATAATACCTAGTAGTGAAAAAAGAATTAAAGTAACATACATTACAATACCATTTAAAACAATTTAAAATCATGCACAACAGTACTACAAATAGCTTAAGGAATAAAACACACAAGTTCAGTGGCTCCCTCTAGTGGGAAGCAATGGAAAAGTGATCAGGCACAGCAGAGAATTTCGGCTGAATTGGTGATGTTTAATTTCTTTTTTCTTTCTTTCTTTTATTTTTTCACACTTACAGCACCTGGTATTCCTCGGTGATCTCCCATCTAAGTACTAACCAGGCCCAACCCTGCTCAGCTTCCAAGATCAGACGAGATCGGGCATGTTCAGGGTGGCATGGCCGTAGATGGTAATGTTTAATTTCTTAAGCTGAGAGCTGGGGACGTGAGCATTTTATTCTTCATATTTTTTGTATGTTTGTACTATTTCATATTAAACTAAAGTTTTAAAGTTAACTCTGAAATGTTTAACTTACTGCTATGGAAAATAAATGAGAAATATGGAATATAAATTTTTAAATTATTGAGATATAATTCATATGCCATAAAATTCACTGTCTTAAAATGTACAATCTAGTGGCTTTAGTATATTCACAAGGATATATAATCATCACCACTAATTCCAGAGCGTTTTCCTTACCTCAAAAAAAAAAAATCCCATACCCACTAGCAGCTACTCCCAATTCTTTATTCCCAGCCCCGAGCAACCACTAATCTACTTTCTGTCTCTATGAATTTGCCTATTCTGGACATTTCATATAAATTAAATTATACAGTGTGTGGTCTTTTGTGTCTGGCTTTAAAAAAAAATTTTTAATTATAATTTTTAAATGTTCATCCATATTGTGGCATGTATCCATACTTCATTCCTTTTTATGGCTGACAAGTAGTCCATGCTATATCACATTTGTTTACTCATTAACCTGTTGATAGACATTTAGGTTATTCTCATACTTTGGCTATTATGAATAATGCTGCTATAAATATTCATGTACAGTTTTTTGTGTGAAGATGATTTCATTTCTTTTGGGTATATACACCTAAGAGTGGAACTGCTGGGTCATATAACTCCTTCATGTTTACCTTTGTGAGGAACTGCCAAGCTATTTTCCAAAGTGGTTGCACCTGCTTCCATGGACTATTGTTTTGAAAGCTGTTTACTAGAGTAAATATTTTAAATAGTAAAATACTATTATAAATTTATTGAAATAAGCTTTAAAGAAGAATATTTACCTCAACTCCAACTGGCCCTAACACAATGGATTTCATTTTTGTCTAAAAATATATATCACATATAATGATAAGATTATAATCATAGAGAACAAACAATTTGTATTCTTTTTTCTTTTTCAGTATATATTTAGGCAGTCATTTGCAGGATTAATTTATTAGACTTACATCTTTATGATTGGATTACTATAAAAAGTTATAAGGTAAATTCAATATTAACATACACTTTTAGGAAGCCTACAGTATAGTAAATGCCTCTGACATGCTTTCCTCAGTGGCATGTGTCAGTTAGAGAATACAACCTATTAAACATTCAGATAAATGATGAAATTGACAGAAGTATAATGTATCAGTTTATTCACTAACAGCTTACAATTTCCAATTTCAAAAAGTAAAAAGATTTTGATTGTTTGGAATTTAAGATTAGACATTCTAATTCTTGAAGTACCAATTAAAAGGCAAAAATATTTTAAAAGACTGAGTATAAATATTAGCTAAAAGCAAAAATTACTGACCTTATATACATCTTCAATACATCTACTAAGTTCTTTTTCTGTTACCAAAATGGTTCCTGGTACCATGTCACTCTCTGGAATGTCTAGAGAACAAAAACCAAAATTATCCACACTTAGGTCAACAGAAATAATACTTTATTTTTTGAGCCTTCTTTGAAAAGAATATACTGATTTTAGGCTAGATTCCTATCAAATATATAAAGGAATTTTAATTACTTACTAAAATATCATGTTTATCATGTCTGAATACTTTTCACCTCACCAAGGTGAAGTTTACTATGCAAAAGAATGAGACTTTCTCCATTTCTGCCTACCTCACCCCACTATACACACCAAGAAAAATTTAGACTACAAATGACTTCCACACAGAGCCTATCCCAACCTAAATTTGGTTTAACCATAACATCAAGTTTTTCCTTCATTTTTAATCTTAGAAATCACTAAGAATCTTTAAATCACTATGAATATTATACTAATACTCTGTTTCCTAGCATTAAACTCAATAAAGCATGAAAATATACTAAGGAAGTGGTGAAAATGTCAGTCTTTTAAGATTAAAACAGAACTAAATCCACTGGCCAAATCTAGGAAAATCTGAACATCAAAATGAACGACAAGAATGTTTGGTAACCCATTAAATAAAAAAGAATCTATGAATCTATATTGAAACTTAAATAATTATTTTTTAAAAAGGGATGAGGCAGGGAGAGAAAAAAAGCTCTTCTTTACAGAAGGATGCCAACTAACAAATTGGAAATAACAAATAAAATAGAAAGTCACCATTTTACTGGCAAGATTCATCAATAGATACTAAACCACAGTCTCAGACTATCATTCCACAGATTACTTATTGATTACAAGGAAAGAAGGTATTTTTATAATGGAGAAATCCGTGTGCTCCCACCTTAATCAAATGATCAAATATAACGTTGCTAGTAATGGGAAAAACTGATACCTATGCCTCTTAATCTGGTGGCAACTGAGAAAAAAAAACATCATCCTAAACAGTATTCCTGCCAAATGTTTAACCTGCATTAATCACGAGGAAACAATTAAACAAATGTAAATTGAGGAACATTCTATAATTTAGGCTCCTCAAAAATGTCATGGTAAACGATAAGCAAAAGACTGGAGAACTATTCTACATTAAAGAACACTAAAAAGGCTTAACAAGTAAATGTTATGCATGATTCTTGACTGAATTCTGGACTTTTAAAAATAGCTATAAAAGAAATTACATAGCCATGAAATAGAAAGTTATAAAAGAAAGATAAACGAACATGGCCAAAATATTAACAGTTGATCATCTAGGCGAAATGTACAGGGTCGTGCAATGCAGTCTTCTTGGAACTTTGTGAAATGGATTTTTCAAAACAAAAAGTTAGAGAGGAAAAAAGTAAAAGTAAAGACACTGCAATATCATAGACTTAAGTAATTTAAATCTGAAACACTGAGGGAGAAGATCTTTTAGAAAGACATCCAACCACCAGACTTCTTCCTTTACCTGCTGTATTTAAACATCGATGAAGAGGAGCTAACACTGGCTGAAGCAAATACTTGGCTGCCAATTGTGGGCGTTCTCTTGACATAGTTATAAAGGTAGTAGTGGCAACTCTCTGAAATTGTCGTGCTGTCAATTCATCTTGAAAATGAAATAAATCTAGGACCTGAAAGAAAAAACACATGAAGTAAATACCAGACTCTTTGCAAGGAGCATTACATTAACTAAAAAAAGTATTAATTTCTTTAAGCCAAAAAATAAACTCACAGCAATGACACTGATTCAACAAGAAAATTTTAATGTAACAACCCAGTATCAAAGGGTATGAGAACAGAAGAGGCTATGTTTTTATTAAGTACTTTTATCAAATTTATAAAATATATGCTCATTGTAGAAAATTTGGAAAAGAAAGTTTTAAGTGCTCATTTCGGCAGCACACATACTAAAACTGGAATGATACAGAGAAGATTAGCATGACCCCTGAGCAAGGATGACATGCAAATTCATGAAGTGTTCCATATTTTTATTATATACTTAAAACTAATAATAAAATAAAATTTTAAAAAAAGAAAGTTTTAAGAAGAAAATTAAATCTTCCCAAATCATGATAAACATTTTTGCTGTATTTTAACTGTAACCACATTTAATATTCAGTTTTGTGTATTATTGAAACCTTCTCATATTGTTATAAATTCCTCAAAGATATTATATTGTAATATATAATATATATTCAAGCTGTATGTAAGAATTTATTAAACTATTTCTTAATATCCAGGCATTGTTTTTCATAAAATTCTGCTATTATAAAAAGCACCACCAAATGACATTACTGCATCAAGGCATATAAATATATTTAGGATCTGAGGAGCTTGTCATGTTTGAACTATCCCAGATAACAGTCCATTTTATTCTCAAAGATAAATGTAGATCTCCAGTGACTATGAGTTGCTTCACCCTAGTCTATAAGCAACTGATAGAAAGTGTATTTCTGTTTCTGACTTAAAAGTGATTTTTGTACTTTTTGCAAACCAGGGAATCTTTTGTCTAAAAACTCTATGTGACCTCTGACACTACCAAGAGAGACTCAATAAGCCTGGAACCTATGACTTGATTTTATCATTTTGTCAAGTACCAAAACTATAGCTACTAGTTTCAGAAAATATTTACTCATCATTGCAAATGCTAACTTTCTCCTGTTAAGATGATTGATATTTAGTATAAGTCAATGTAAGAGCTTTGCATTGTGATATTTTGCTCCCTGAATTCCTACCCTTGAGAACCCTGAAGATCAGCATTAACAACTGAATGACTTTCTTCAGACTGTACTCCAAAAGGTACGTCTGTCTTACACCTAAATGCATGGGAAGTGCTAATGAATAAAGCTCCCTCTACATTTTTCACCTAATAAATTAGCTAAAATAGAAAAGTTTTGTAACACATTGTGTAGGCAAAGGTGAGGGGAAACAGACACATAAATAATATCAATTAAGAATTTAAATGTACATACCCTTTAAACTAGTAATTTCAATTCTAGGAATTTTTCCTATGATATTACTAGCATCTGTATAAGATTTATGAATATTAACTGTAGCATGGCTTATAACAGCAAAATAATGAAAACAACTCAAATATTCATTAATAGGAGGCTGATTAAAAAAATCATGGTACTTTAATGTGATGAAATACTATACACCCATGAAAAGAATGAAGCAACACTACATAAAATGATTCTATATGAAATGATCTCCAAGATACATTGTTAAGTGAAAAAAGCAAAATCAAAAAAAGCAAAATAGAAGACAGTATGTGTAAGATGTTATCATTTAGATAAAATTTAGATTATTTATACACATACATACACATATCATTATACATACATAATACATAGAATATCTCTGGAAAATAAACAAGAAATTGAAACAGTGACTACTTCTGAGGGTCTAGGAAACAAAAGAATAAACAGAAAAGTAATTCTTTTTAAATTGTATACCATGTTCATTTACCTTGTTTAATACCTATTTTTTTTAACTAATTAAAAACACACAGAAAAGATAAGGAACAAGATGAAACTTTAGTTTCATACTCCAGCTCTGAGAGCAAGCTGGACTACTCATCTAAAAATGATGAAGGGTTTTAAAACCTAACAATTAGGTTAGTGTCTTCCACAGGTTTTCATTCACTTATTAAGAAGGCCCCTCACTGAACAAGACACTTAAATACTATATTGCTTTTCCTCAATGTTAGAGGAACACTAAAAGTCCTCCTTCTGTAAGTAAGCAGATAACCCTTAAACAGTCAAAAGAAAACAAAATTATTTACCTGGGGGCAGATATCCTTATAGTAATCCTCTGGTGAAAGAGACTGTTGAGGACAAGAGGCCAAAATCTTTGCAATCAAGTCACACTTCTTCCAGTCAGCAGCCACTGCCTCAGCATCGCTCCCGCCAGCTGCCCCAGCTGTCAACGATGGAGAGAGATGTCAAAAACTTATACCAGTTCCCCATAAAAGGTCCTTAAAATTTAGAGTAAAAAGTATTTTTTCTCTACTCAAAATTGTTTATTTCTTCTATAAGAAAATCTACCCCTCTGCGCTTTTCCTTTGATGTTGGTTCCTGGGAAGTTTAGAGAAAAAGTAATGCTTAATTATTGTAATATTATTCATACGATTTGAATACAGTAAACCTCTACTTGATGTCATCTGTAGGTTTTGCGACTTTAAGCAGAACATATAATGAAACCAATTTTTCCATAGGCTAATAGATATAAACAAGACTTAAGTTCCCATGGCATCTCGTCACCGTTATAAGGAAATGACATTGAATGAAACATTATTCACCAACTTGCTGTACTAGCTTCTTCTCAGTGTTTATTATTTTTATTATTATCATTCTCTTTATATGAACCATGCATTTTACACTGCCTTAAACCGAAACTATGGAGTAACAGGGACCAGATTTACCTTTCTACCTTAAGTGAGCAAAAAACTGTACAAAATATATAAACAATAGTTTTCAGACACTGGACAACAGGCAGCCCAGGACACTGATACCTGAAAGAAGGGAATCTAACAAGATGACCCCCATGAATACCCTAGCCTACTACCTACAGAGAGTTTTGAGGCCACAGCAGAGCAAAGGGGAGCCCGAATAAAGGCTGGCATCTTTTTGAGTTAAAGAAGTTCAGGAAGACCAAGGCAGCTAGAATTTTCAGGGCAAAATACCAGAGAGGAAGAAGCTGTGCAAAGAGAAAGCTCCAGAGATCTGCAGAGGAGTCCTCTTTTAAGTCTTTGCTGGAGTATAATCTGTATATGTGTGTGAGAAAAAAATCCAAGGCTGAACCAAGAACCACAAGAAATGAGGAGCAGAACAATCCCCAGAGTTCACGCAGGGCTGGGAATAGTATGTGTTCCCGCTAGTGAACATGGAAAGGCCCTCTAAAACACAGGGCATCAAGGAAAATCTCAGAAGGGTATTGCCTTAGTAGTGGGGCCAAATTACCTTAGACCCGCAGTAATAATGCTTAAAAACTAGGATCAAGGGGTCAAACTAATTCCAAGAAAATTAACTGCATCCCAGAACAAAGCCTAACAAAGGAATACAACAAAATTTAGCACCCAACAATGTAAAATAAAAATAATCAATATACATTCAAAAATTATGAGGCATATGCATACAATGGAATATTATTCAGTCACAAAAGGAAATAAAGAGCTGATTCATGTACCACATGAATAAACCTCAAAAACGTGATGCTAAGTGAAAGAAGTGAAACACAAAGACCGCAAATTGTATAATTACATTTGTATGAAATATCTAGAATAGGCAAATCCATTGAGACAGAAAGCAGATTTGTGCTTATAAAGGGTTGGAGAAAGGAAGAATGGGGAGTGAATGCTAATGGGTATGAGGGTTTTTGGGGGGGTGATGATGAAAATGTTTTGGAATTAGGTATTAGTGATGGTTGCACAACTTTGTGAATATATTAAAATCCATTGAACTGTATGTACTCTTCAGAAGAGTGAATTTTATGATATGTAAATACAATTTTGTTTTTTAAAAATTACCATATATGCAAAGAAGCAAAAAAAGATGACTAATAATCAGAAGGAAATTAATAAAAACAGATTCACAAAAACAGAGATTACAGAATTAGGAGACAAGGGCATTAAAACAGCTATTATAAATTTATTCACTATTTTCAAAAAGGTAAAAGAAAGCATGCTTGTGATGAGATAAATGGAAGATATAGAAAAAGACCCAAATTGAACTTCTACTAATGACAAGGAAAAATACACAGAATGATAGACACTGTAAAACATGTAGCAATATAAATTATCCAAAATGAAAAAGAGAAAAAAAGTGAATCTCGCCCCCACAAAACAGGACATCAGTAACTTGTAGAACAATAAGCATAATAGTAAGTGTAATTCAAATTCCAGAAAGGATGGAAAAATATATTTGAAGATAATGTTGAGATATAACCAAATATAATGAAAGTTAAACCCTCACCTCCAAGAAGCTCAAGAAACATTAAGCAGAAGAAACATGAAGAAAATCACTCACACTAAGACACAGCATAATCAAATTTCTAAAAACCAGTGATAAAGAGAAAAATCTTAAAAGTGGCAAGAGAAAAAAGGTGTTTCACATGCAGAGGAACAAAGGCAAAAATGACAGCAAAAATATCTTCAAAAAGGTGAAATAAAGACGTTTTCAGACCAACAAAAGCTAACGAACTTCATTGCCAGCAGACCTGCATTATAAGAAATGTTAAAGTTCTTCAGGCACAAGGAAATTTGAATTAAAATTTGGATCTACACAAAAAAACTGAAGAACACCAAAAATAACAAATGAGTAAGTAAATATAAACTGCCTCAAATCATTTCTGAGAAGCAGATTTGAATAGATAACAAAAAATATATACAAGCATAAGTGAGAGAAGCTCATGGCAAAAATAGGGTTCTAAGTTTCTTATTCTCCAATTTACATGCTCTTGGGTGAAATCTAACTCTTCTTTGGAAAAAGATGATGCAAGGACCTATTTGGATGTGACAGCTTCTTACAAGTAACTGGTAATTTTTCATTTCATTGGTCCTTGAGGCCACTGCAGGCAGAGGTGGGGAGGCAACATGACAGCCACTCTAGACCAAATCTGTGTCGGCCAACCCCACTGACCTCACCTTTATCTGACAGGACCAAGGTTTATTTACCACACCAGAAACGGAAAGTCAAGATTGATTCTTTTCTTTTTCCTCTTCCCTCCCCACAGATCCAGCCCTTCATTAAGTTCTGGCAACTCCACCCCTTAAATACCTCCTCTCATATCCATCTGTCTCCATTTCCACCGCCACTGCATTGATTCAAGCCACAGTGTTCTCTCAGATGACTGCTCCTTAACTGATCTCCCAGCTTCTGCTCTTAACCCAACCCATTCTTCATAATACATTCAAATAGATATTTCTAAAATGTAGGCTTTAGCATGTCTGTCTCCTTCTGAAAACCTCCAATGGTTTCTCATTGCCCTCAGAATAAAGTTGGAAATCTTGAACTAGGCCTACAGGCCTCCACAATGTGGCCCCAACCCCTACCCCCATTTCATACCACTCTGCTCTCACTGCTCTACCCATACTAAAATTTCCTCAAAAACACTACGCTCTTTCCTACCTAAGTTCCATCACACATGTTATATTCTCTGACTATAATAGTTTTCCCTCACTCTACAACTGATAAATCCCAAGTCAACCTTCATGGCTCAGTTTAAATGTCATTTCCATCAAAAAAGCTGCTAAATTTGTGGTACTAGTTAGAGTATGCATGGGATACAGGAGATAAGGGACTGAGCACAACAGAAAGGTAAAGGGTTCACCAGGATAAAGGTGAAGGTAGCTCCTAGGGAACTAATCCAGATTAGAGAAGACTCAGAGAGATGTCTCCAAGAAGAAAAATAGGCAGAACATCTGATGTATTTGAATGTATTAAAAAGGAGACAAACAACTGGGGGAAAGTTTGAAAACAAGTTAGTGATAAGTACATAAAAAACCAAGTACACAAACCAAAAAGATAGTTATTAACTCCAGAAAGTACAAAAGTTGGACAAAAAAATAAAAGTAGTCAGAGCCCACTACAAAGCTCAATTGTAAAAAATAATTACATAGAAGAATATAAACACAGAATATTGATCTAATCCAGTTTAAGATATGGCTAGTAAGGAGAAGAGTATACTTGGGGTGATGATGGGAGGATTGTGAAAGAGAACAAAATTATTTTCCACACATGGTGAGAAGTTGATAGACCATGCCTCAAACTAAAAAATTAAGAAGGTGCTGTATATGCATGATAGACATATAGAGGTAAATACCAGAAGAAACCCACTATAAGAGTTCAAAAGGGTTGCTTTCAGGGATGGGAAAGGAATGTAATGGGAGAAGGACTGCTATTTTTCTCCATGAGCCTTGTAGACCTATTAGACTCTTTGAACTATGTTCATGAATAATTTTGTTTTAAAAAATAAAACAAAAAATATAAATGAAAAAATACTACCATACCTAGCATAATAATTAACTTTTCCCACTTCCAGTTCTCTAATGAGAACTTAGAGAATTGTGGAAATGAATCTAAAACCTCATCCCAAAGTGTGTGTCTCTAAGGTATCTCCAGCTTCAAGAGAACTGATCTGTATTTTAAGTCCTGAGGTAAAGTGCTCTTAGCACTCTGGTACAAATACCTTTTCCCACAGAGAATTTCACATTTTCTTTAGGGCTTTACTTAAACTTTCTGTGCAAAGTTTTCCTTTGATATTTTAAATCATTTGAAACAGCTGACAATATCATTTGACAATGTGAGCAGTGTATCACGACTGTTTTAGGAAAATGGCAATTACCATGGCAGGAAGTTAAACCTCATTAAGGGGAACTTCAATGTCTAACCTCCTCAATGTCCACGAAGACACAGTTTAGTCTCAATCAGGTTTTAAAGGTAAATGCTAAAGATCAATAATTCACTCTGACTCAGAGGGAAATGGATACCAATGTAATAGAAACACTTTATTTCTTACCACCTGCTCCTTCCAAAATGCCCCGGACTACTGCCTGAACACCATTTGGTCTCATCAACCTTTCGGAGAGCAGCTGCCCACATAGACGCCGAAGCCAAGCTGGGCTTTCACACCTAACTTGTCTCTTCACATCCATGCAGGACTAAAAAAGGAAGGGAAAGATCTGACTTGAATGTCAGTGACACAGATAGGAAGTGTAAAACACATATATATTGAGACAGACTGACAATTAACAGTATGCTATACAGACTTCAAAAGAGCAACATTTTTTTCTAAAACAAAACAAAAAAACTCTTTTATAAAACCTTCAGCATCGCTTTTAAGAGTAAAAATACAGTGAAATATCAAGTGAAGTTTCAAACCCAGAAATAGACAAACACTTCAGTGGACAAAATACAAAGGTCAATGTGACCAAACTCTGAACGCAGTCCTTCCAGCCAAATCTAGCTTCAAAGGAGGTTCTGTGAACGGTACACACCACTAGGAAGGCAGTTCATGAAAGTGAGTGGGCACTCTAGTCTCGTCCCATGGTCTTAGCTACTCTGATTTGGTGTCCCTTATTTTGAGCTAAAATGTTAACCATTTTGCCGTCAATCACTGCACTTAATGATGAACATAAAAATTAGTGAGAGAAACATTTAATCTTAACTATCTTATCCTCTCTTATTTAAAGAGAATTAACAATTAGCATTTATTGAGGGGGGTTATGATGTGCCAGACACTGTGCTAAGAACCTCCCATACAACCTCAAAAAGGACTTACAAGGAAGGCCCTGTTGTCATCCCCATTTTAAGGGGAAAAACTGAGAGACAGAAAGGTTTATTAATTCATACAACTGCACACTGGGGTTGAATCTGGATATGCCTACCTCCAGAGCCTCTGCTTTTCACCATATTCTTATAATTATAATGTATTTGGTTTAATCTGGCAAACTGTGGACTCATTCAGAGAAGTGCAGTGTGAGGCGAGGGGCCTAATGGGAGGCTATAGTGATGTTCTAGGAATGAGATGAAAATGACTTCAACTAGGACATAGCTTTGTTGCCAGCTGCAGTTGATCCCTGTTCTTGATCTACAGCTAATTCCTTTGGCCACTCACACTGTACTCATCTAGATTCATAACTGAAATTTAGGTGCTCAAAGCAAATAAGTCCCATTTATACTCTCAAATTGTCATTTCAGATAAATTATTTTTAAGGAAAAAGAGAAACTATCTTATGCCTAGTAGAATATATACTATTATGTTTTTCAAACAAAGGAGCTAAGAATAGTCCCAATAGTAGCTCTAATTTAATTTCTTTACTTTAAATACTCCATTCAAAGAATAAGGTATCCAAATATTTCTGCCAAAAGAATGTATTGTCAAACAGCCAAATTTTAGTTTTAAAAAATCCAGTTTCAGAATGAATAAAATATATTTTAAATAAAACTCATATTCTTGGGAAAAGTATCCATCATTCCATTAAAAGAAAAGTCCTTTTAAATTGTTCTTCGGGTTGGTGTAATTTAGTTTTACAAAAACGATTTAATGATTCAAAAGATGAAATAAGATTTACCTAGATTATCAAATTTCCCAGGAGATGAGACAGCACACTGCACATTACCATAAAAAATTCACCCGTAAGAGCTCCCAGACCTGAATACCTGGGGTGGTCCTCCCTGGAGGATAAGTAATTCTCGAACTGCTAATGGTTGATATACTTGATCCAAGATGTCTCTCAAGGCCTTCCTAGATAGGGCTCTTTCCTCTTCAGTTAGCACCTAAAGGAAAAAAATGTACTTGGCTTTAGCAGAATATAAGCCAGGCAGGCAACAGAAGGTAATGTTTTACAATACTGTACAAAGACACTTGTGAGGGGAGAAGGAGAAAGGCTTCCTTCTCCTCTTGACTTTCTTTCACCTGGAAGAAGCTATGAAACGCTCTTGGCCCTCTCTGCAGCCCCTCACTCACTTCTGGGCAGGACATCTATTAACTTACCTTATTGATGAGTCTAGAATAAACTCACTCATTGGCAAGCTCTGGCATGTACAGTTCAGCTCATTCCTCTTCTGTCTCTTGGGAGAGAGGGCACATTTTATTCTGCTCTTTCTTACTGTAGATTTTACAGAGGCATATCCCCTGCCACAGGGCAGAAGGTGCTGCAGTTTTCCACCTCTCCTTAAAACTGGGGGAAAAGTAAGTGCTTCTAATTCTGGATTGCACTGTTGGAAGCCCGTTTGGCTCCATCTAGAAGCTATATCTTCCAACTTTGCATTTATGAGTAATAGAAGTGACATTTTGATTTTTCATCTCTTACTCTGTTAATTGTCTTTTAATTCATTCAGAACTTGGACAGCAAAAGAGGGGGCCTCAACAGCACTGTACCTGTTTGGTAACAATACAACAGTCAGGGTCCTGCCCATCACCACTTAGCAAACTGAGGTGCAGGCATTGCCTAGAGCAGCAGCTATAGCTGGGACTCGTCCAGCGCTTTATAATGTACACCCATCGTGTCTCTCCTGTCAACTTCTTCTCCTGTCTTCCTACTTGGTCCTTTCAGTGGATTTTCCTTTCTTTTCTCTCTCCTGCTTGAGACCTCCGGGGTACTTCTTAGACCCAGTAATAGTAATAAAACCTGTCAATCCAGGCACCCCTATCTCAAGGAAGTGCAGGGAGCTGGCACTGAAAAATGTCAAGATTCAAACCTTGTCGTAAAGAGCACAGTGCTCTGCTCCACATAAAGGCTCTGGGGGAGGTCATAATTTCATGTCACTGCTCAGATATTAGAGGCTTTAGGTAAACGTTTGTGAGCATAGGCAAGAGACAGAGTGAAAAGGAAACAAACAGAAAAGAAACAACCTGCAGGATCACAGAGAAAGGTGTCAGAAAAAAGAGGTGGGTGGGCATTATGAGATCTGGCTGCAGTGGCAAGGAATTACCCTGCAAATGAGCTGCACTGACCCTTGAAAAATCTAGATGGTGACGTTTCTTCTGGCCAGGTTCCTATGCCAATGCTGGTGGTTCTCTCATGGGGGAGTAGTGGTCCCTGCTATGTTTTACTTGTGAATCTTGTCTCCAACGAATGTGAGAACTGTTTGAGAAAAGGACTATGTCTTATGCTTCTGTAACTTCCTCGGCACCTTTATAGTCCAGGTACTCAAATCCTTACCTACTGAATGTCAGCAAAACACAGGAACATACCCATAACACCTAATAACAACGACAAACATTGACTGAATTATGCACTGTACCTGGTGCTTTACCTTCTTTATCTCATTTAATCCTCCTAAGAACTTAATGAAGGAGGTATGAATAGTTTAATATTAATATTAGCAGTTATTACTTTTTGATGAGCACTTCTGGCAATTAGGCTAGGTGCTTTACACACATTATCCTTAATCCTCACAATCACCTCCCAAGGCAGGTATTATACACATCCTATAAAAAAAAGAAACAGGGGCTCAAAGAAATAGCCTGCAAGAGCTGTTTCACAAAAATGGCAAAAGCCAGGTGAAGTGGATTCTCCAGGAGAGAAAATCTAATAAATGAATGGTCCACCCTCTAAAAAGATTCATTTATCTACTAGATATGCTTTGGCATCCAATAAGAATTCTAGATCTTTCCATCAGTCTTTTTCCAAAGAAGAGTCATCTTTTATAACAATAACACAAATATATACGCATATTCACGCAAACTCACATAAACACACACACAACTACTTGCGCGCGCTCTCTCTCTCTCTCTCAATATATATTTACCTCTTCCTCGGGTTTTAGTGGTTTTCTCTTGGTTGAGCAGAATCCCAGTTGGCACAGACCTGCTGCAATATCCCCAAAATGGCGACAGAAAATCAAGCTCCCCAGAGACGCATGCTGAGCAACATTTAGGAGGACCTTGCAGCTAGTATACAGTCTCCGGGGTGCGTTGGGGGCAGCATCCAGACATACCACATCTTGAACAACACCCCCAAACTCAGTCCTACATCTCAAAGGGACTCCAACACCAGGCATAAGATAGGGGCAGACACCCAAGGTGACTACAAACTGCAAAACTGACTGGACAGTCTTCTGCTGTGAGATACTAAGCGTATCTGGGCTCAGGGCAGGAGCAGCTTCTGGAGTCCTCGAGTTGGGTTTACCTGGATTGAAATCAGCTGCAAGGTGGATCATGGTT
Organism: Eidolon dupreanum; assembly: GCA_028627145.1. Classification (NCBI taxonomy): domain Eukaryota; kingdom Metazoa; phylum Chordata; class Mammalia; order Chiroptera; family Pteropodidae; genus Eidolon; species Eidolon dupreanum. The sequence continues at coordinate 119,912,204 of CM053508.1, read as the reverse complement.
TCCTTTAAGCACAACAGCAACAGCAATGTTTGAGAGGTAAAACTCCAGGTGACATCCACAGAGTTTTGTGGCCATTCTTCCTTCTTAGCAATTTCATCCTTCAGGAGTTTCAATTTTTTCCACTGAGGATTCTTCAGAAATTTGTCCTCCAAAGCAGACAGGTTAGATTTTAAAGTAGCCAGCAAGACATCATGTTTTGTGATCTGTAGTGAACTTGAGCCTGATCCTTTTGAAGAAAAAAAAGAGAGAGATAATATACCTGGAAAACAAATTGCACTTCCCTCTGTGGGAATGCCTTGCCTGCTCAGTTCGTCCTCTGAGGCCAGGCTCAGATGTCGTTGCCTCTGGAAAGCCTCCCCTAATTGTGCCATGCAGACCACATTTCCTTCCTTCCCACAGCACTTTGGATGTAGATGGAATAGTGTCCCTAACACATTATTTGTGTTTCCCTTGTGTTCTGAAGGCAGAGGCCATGTCTTAATCATCTTAATGGGCTTAAATTGTAGAAAGACGGAAATTTTAAAAGAATTAACATTGACCACAGAAGATTCCTTCAGTCAAACTGTTCTAGGTGCACCCATTAAATTATATTGAACATTATTTAATGACATTTCATTAAATATATTCTAAAGTGAACAAAGTAACACTATATGAGCAAAAGATATGAACAGTATGGAAAAAGAAATGCAAAAAACTTTTTAAAATGAAAATATGATCAACCTTCTCAAAAAAGAAAGCTAAATTAAAATTATAGTGAAATAGCTAGCACTTCCCATCTACCAAATGGCTAAAATCCAGGTTTTATAACACCTCGTGTGGCAAGGTTTTGGGGAAATACACTCTCATACATCGTTGGTAGAACTAAAATGGTACCTCCCTAGGGAGAGAAATTTGGCAATATCTAGCAAAACTACATAGGCATTTAACATTTGGCCCAGCGATCTCACTTTTAGAAATCTATCCTATAGATACACAGACTAAAATGACAAATGCACAAGGCTATTCATTGTAGTGCTTCTTGTATTAACAAAAAAACTTGAAACAACCCAAATGTCCATTAATAGAGAACTCATTGAAAAAATATGATATGCTCATATAATGGAATACTTGTAAAAAGGAAAGTATAATATTTCAGTGTACCACTATGTAGTGATCTCTAAGACACACTAAAATTTAAAAGTATAGAACAATGTATATATAGTATGCTATCTTTTCTGTAAAAATGGGAGGGAATATAAAATATATTACTTGCTTGTGGAATAACAAATTAAAAGTAACTAAAATAAGTTATCTATAGAGAGAGGAAGAAAACAGATTTTCCTTTTTTGCTTAATTATATTTTTAAAAATTTTACAATAAATATGTATGTTTCTTTACTTTTAAAAAGTTATTTTAAAGCTATAAGGCAGTAAGTAGTATATAAGACCTTTTTCGTCAGAAAGAAAACTATTTCCCAAAATGCAATCTCTGGATAGTGGGATTACGGTCATTTTAATTTTCTTTTGGTTTATCTACATTTTTTAAAGCTTTACTATAAGGAACATTAACTATAAAAAGAAAAAAAGAACAATAACATTGTTCTTTAAAAATAATGAAAATCAGAAGAATTTTCCAGTACTTCTCCAGGACTGTCCAGGGCAAGCGTTCTGACCCACTGGTATGACCATCTGGTTCCTTGGGCTAATATCTACCTAAAAAGGAAATGAAGTCTCTCATAGCTTGCTGCCAACTAACCATTAAGATCGCTAAACAACCTCTAAGTGACTTCCTGTGACTTTATAAGATCTTTGAAACCAAACATGAGACATAAAGAAAGTGATTTAAAACAAAAGCTATTAACTTTTTTTCAAGAGCTTCTTAATAAAGTAGTCTTTTCTGCCCTCTACTGGTGATAAAAACAAAATCTGCTTGACAATAAAGGTATTTTCTTAAAGTAGCAATTTCCAAAGTGAGATAGATGCAGGGCCTCAGGTTTTGATGAGTTTCCAAGATTCTCTCAGGGAGTCTGCAAGGTCAGAACTACTTTCATATTAATACTAAGATATTATTTGCCTTTTACGCTCTCATTCTTTCATGAGTGTACTAAGTATGAAAAGGTCACTGAGTTCAGATTCTATATTGCAAATAACCTTTAAGAAATTATCTCTTGTTGAGTTTTAGTACAGTATAAAAGAATATACACAATTTCTCTGAAAAGGCAATTGAAATTTCGTCTTTTCTAACTACATATCTACGTGAGTCTAGACTGTCTTCATCTATTTCAATCAAAACAATCTATCATGACAGCCTGAACAGAGAAGCAAATATGAAAATCCAGCTGTCTTCTAATAAGCCAGACATTAAGGAAATTTACAAAAATGTAAAACAATGATACTCTTCCCGTTATTTTACTTTGGAAAATATATTTTTCTTTAAGAATGTCGTTATTTTAACATGCAATGGGTATACTATTGTTATTTTTAAATAAATATAAAAGGTTTCTCTTAAGGTCTTAATTTCTAGTAAATATTGATACATATAATCCACATAAAAGCTCTTTTAAGTCCTCAAAATTTTTTAAGAGTGTAAGAGTGCTGACACCAAAAAATTTGAGATTGGCTGCCTTAAAACAATGTTTTCCAAATTTCAGTCACACAGTGGTACGTTCACAATCTTTGTCATTTATCTGAGTACTGGCTGTATTATTATTTACTTTTTTCATTTAATTATTTATTCAAAAGAAATTATTTTTTAAAAACTTAATTAGTAGTAGTTAATACATTGTTCTAAGTGCTTCATGTATTTAACTCAACTCTCACAACAACTCTGAGGTAGACGATAATGATGATGATAATGATGATGATGATGATGATGATGATGATGATGATATTTCCAGGGCATATTCAACCCTTGCAGTCTGGCTCCAGAGCCAAGCTCTTGATCACTACATGACACTATTCAGCCTCAAAATGTTTCTCTACATACCACCTAAAACCATCCCTATCACATTTTGGGAAATGCTGCCCTCATGAACAGCATTATCTGTTCTTCCCAATCGTTAATTTAAATGTCTATGCTTTGTGACGTTTAAAAGCAGATTTCACGACTGGTATGGCACTCTTTATTAAGTTCAAAGTGCAAAGCAATGTGGCATACAAGAATACAGTGTGATACAGCTTCATTATTTAAAAATCATCAGAGTTTTCAGCCCCTTCTCCCCATGTAATTCAAATTTAATGAGAGTTCAGTGACTATATTTAGTTTGAAAGTTATTTTTTAGGAAAACTATTGCAAAGATGGCCTCCATTTTTTACAAACAAAATCACTAAACTTGACAAATCCTTTTCAAATTCTGCTTATACAACTCTTAACAATGGAGGTGAAGATATTATTCTTATTTGTCCCATGACTGAGAACAAAAATGGAAGGCAGGGAAGGAGAAAATGCTTAATGCAACAGAACTTTCAGTGACTCAAAAGTGAAAGACCATTGGTGTCTTCCTTTCTATGTAATTTCCACCTAGATTTAATTTTTCTTCCTCTTGTGGACTGCCACAGCCTCACCCCTAGATAATGCCTATATCCCATTGCCATCTGTATATCCATTCGCCAGTAGTGTTATCCTGTCATTTTGAATATCTTTTGGTCTATATGCATAGTACCATCTCCCCAGACAAGATGCTTGAGAGCACAAATTGTTTTATACTTTTGTATCTCTAACGGCAGTTGGGATAGAATACTGTATACATTTAATTCTCGGTAAATACTTCCTCAAAGGTAGTCAATTTGAAAACATATCAAAAAAAGTCTAATATAGCTGGATGTAATTTTAACCAATATATTCATCCTGTCTCAACACCCTCTGTCCATTAGGGACATGTGAATACTCATAATGCACGGTTATGTTTTTATTTCCTCAGCAGCTTATATGATAAAACAGCAGGCAAATTCACAAATATGTAATAGACTGTATGTGCAAAATAATTTTACCACACTACTTATTCTTTTTTAAATAGGAATTCAAATTCTGTTAAGTTAAATGAGTTCATGCATGTAATTCCACCACATACTCTGAGATTTAGAGGTTTTCTATAAATGAAGTTTGTGAGCTTTGTGATGGATCATTACTTCGTTTTGTTCTGTTTTGTTTTGTTTTGTTTTGTTTTATTTTGCTGGTTTAACCTTGTTCTCAGTCATGTTCTAGATAGCTACATTGCTAGACAAGTAACCTCTCAATTAGCATGTTAAAATTATTTTGCAGTTTAATTCTTCATTGGGGCAAAGCAGTATACTGATCACACTACAGTGGAAGGCTCCTGAGTTCAAATCTTAGCTCTGCCAATTAGAACGACATTAGACAATTTCCAATGTACCTGAGTCTTGGTTCTGTCATCTGTAAAATGGAATACAAGTAATACCTATTTCGTGTTATTGTTGTGAGGATTAAATGGTATATACTTAAACAGCATATCATAGGGATTGATACTTCGTAGGCACTCAAGTACTATTATTAATAGCTTCTTTTCACTTCTCCCAAGTATGGTATGTTTGTGGGAGTTTTTGCAGTTTGGGAGGTATCTCAAAATCTGACACTTGGAACATCGCCTCAGACTCTTCCTGAACATTCTTGTACCTTGTTCACCCTAAACTCCTCCCCCCCAAAATATAGACTCCATTGTGTCCCCTCTCAAAGCTCCAGATAACATCAGAGGCTCCATACTGAATAATTTGCTTTGGTATGAGATGGGGGTTTAGTAGACCTCAATTCTAAGTCCGTCTCGTGTTCCTAATCTCTTCAATGAGCTCTGGGTGTCCTCAGCTGTGAAAGGAAAATCCCAGGTTAAACCATTCCCAAGGTCCCATCAAATTCTAAATTGGGAAGATATTTTCAAGTCACCACGAAAGATAAAAAGTGACTGTAAACCGTCCTCCCACAGAACGTAAATCTCTAAATACTCTCCCAAATCCAGTTCAAACGTCACTGCTTCTTTTTTCTGGACTCCTTGGCATTTTGTACAAACCTTCAGTGTCCACATTAGACCCTGCGCCCTCAAGGGGGTGGGACCTCACTTTATACGTCACGAGTGCCTACAGCCCCTGAAGCTCTTTCCACAACCCCGTTACAGAGGGCTGCGGTTAGGACTGAATGAAACCATGTGCCCAAGGCGCTTAACAGAGTGACTGGCAGAAGGTAAGCACTCGAGAAACGCTGGTTACTATAGTATGCGACGGATCCCATCCCTCCTTTAGGCTCGGTTTCCTCAAGGGTAGCCTGAGGTTGTACGAACAATGGCCAAAGCTCCCTGGGGCGGAACGGCCCGGGCCCGGGAAGGGCCCGAGGGGCGCACTGTGTGGGAGCATCCCTGGAAGACTAGCGACCCTGAGAGTCCCTGTGCAGCCCGGCGCCGAGGTCCGTCCTCTCACCTCCTGGGCTCAGCAGCAGCTTCAACGCCTCCAAAATCCGCTCTAGATCGCATATTTCCAGAGCTCCGCAGCCCGTAGCCTGTGGGGGGGCCGCCATGACTGGAGTGGAAGGTGCCACTTAGAACCTGCTCAGGGGCCTTGGCGGACCCAGGCCGCCGCCATATTGAGCGTGGCAGGAGGCGCACAGCGTCAGGGGCGGGGCCAGCGCCATGGGGCGGAGCCGACTGAGTCGCCAACGCTCTCTCTACCTGAAAAATATTTTCTCAGCCATCTTCACTACCCTGGAGAAAACTATAGCTAACACAACCTGATTACATGCACAATTAACTGTTACACAAAGAAGGAAATGAAAAGTAGTTTATCATGAAATAATATGTATTTCAGTATGAAAATATTCGTGTACCGAAACGTTGGGAGACGTAATGAAGCAGCAACTTAGTTAACTCAGAACGAGGCTAATGGCATCCAGTAGTTCTTTTTTTTTTTAAATTTTAAAACGTTTAGTTTTTTCTCTTTCCCTTCCCCCACTCCCTTCTGATAACCACTAGTCCATTGTCCATGTTTATGAGTCTCTGCTTGTCCTGCTCATTTGTTGCTTTTAAGTTTATACCTCACATATAACTGATAGTGTGTGATTTTCAACCTTTTCTGTCTGGCTTATTTCGCTTAGTATGATTATTTCAAGGTCCATCCATGTTGTTGCAAATGGCAGTATTTCATCTCTTCTTATGGCTGAGTAAAATTCCATTGTATATATGCACCACAGCTGTGGCCATTCATTTGTTGTCGGACACTTCAGTTGCTTCCATGTCCTGGCCACTGTGAATAATGCTGCTATGAACACTGGTGTGCAAATATCTTTTTGGATATGAGTTTTCATCCAGTAGTTATCAATGGCTATTTTAGAGAAACAAGATTTCCAGTAAAGATCCCAGTAAGTTAAGGGTTTTTATCTTCTAAAGCCACATGTGATCTCTGGCTTGGTCGCATTCCATTTTCCATAGTTGACCCCTAAATTCTTACCCTACCAGTCTGAAAACCTTAGTTGCTATAACTCCACAAAACAGTGGTTACTGAAGCTTAATTAAGTTTTCATTTATTTTAAAGAAAAGGTTTCTCTTTATATTACCACTTCCTTTAGTATCATATCAAGAAATCTTTGTTAGAGAGGAACTTTTCCTCTACCTTCTTAGGTTTTGAATATGGGGTCCTGTGAATTAAACTAACAAAAGAGATTAGCAAGAGAAAGGACAACCTTTTATTCACATCTGAGAGTTCACAGAAAAATGTGACTCAAGAGGTGGTTAGAATTTGGGGGTTATATACTACCTTAGTAGGGAAAGGGGAAGGAGAGAAAGGGCTCTTATGGGAAAACATTAAATGACTTTGAGGAAAGATAAATGAACTTTTAGAATAGATGGGAGATATGATAGTTTTGTGACAGTACCTGTTTAGGTGACTTCTTATTGCACTTGCACCAACTGCTAGTCTCTGGTGATAGCAGTCAATCCTCCCTGTCTCTGGTCCCCTCCCCAGGCTGGTTCATCACCCCTGCAAACAGATGCATCTTCACAGACCACTTTGGATCACATAGTTCTCCTGCTCAAAACATTGTTCTGACCCACTAAATCCAGTCCAAAATCGAATGCTTGGCCTTTTTTCTCCTACCATCCAGCTTTTGCTTAAATGATTCCCTCTACCCAAAACTCCTCGTAAGCAATACTAAAAATAAAAGCTAACATTTAACAGAGCACTACCATGGGCCGGGCATTCTTCTAAATGCTTTAGGCTTATCAACTCAATTAGTGCTCACATTGACCCAATGAAGCAGCTATCCTCCCTTTGGAGAAAAGGAAACTGAGGTAGGGAAAGTTTAAGTAACTTGTATAAGCTCAGTGCTGGAAAGGAAAAACGAGGATTTGAACTCAGGCAGCATGGCTCCAGTGTCTCTGTGTCTTCACCACATGCTGTCTTACCAGTACCTATAGAACCAGCAAGAGGGAAGCAGAGACACGATTCTCCAGGCCCCCCATCAGGTAGGCTCCTGGACAGATGGAACTACCTTCTCTGTAGTCTTTTTCAGAAGTCACATTTCCCTGCTGGAAGGGTCCTTTGCATGTGGTGGGTACTCTGTAAACAGTATAATTTTATTCTCTATATGACCATTTTATTTATCTTTCGTTGTCCTCATTTTATCTTCTCCTGACATCATGGTAAAACAGACATAAAACTTACCATTTTTAAGTGTACAATTCAGTGGCAATTTGGTGTCATGCAACCATCTTACATTCCCATATCAGACTTCTACATTTTTTTTATTGAGGTAAAATATGCATAACAAAATCAACCATTTAAACCATTTGGAAGTAAACAATTCAGTAGTATTAAGTACATGCAGTGTTGTACATTCAAAGTGTTATACAACCAACACTACTACCCATCTCCAGAACTTTTCATCATACCGAACTGAAACTCTACCCATTCAGCAATAACTCCCCATTCCCCTCTCTTCTCAGCCCTGGTAACCTCTACTCTACTTTCTATCTAAATAAACTTGACTATTCTAGGTACCACATTTAAGTGGAATGATACAGTATTTGTTGTTTTGTGTTTGACTTATTTCACTTGACATCAAGTTTTCAAGGTTCATCATGTTGTAGCATATGTCAGGATTTCTCTCCTTTTTAAAGCTGAATATTCCCCAGTGTGTATATATACCATATTTTGTTAATCTTCTCATTCACTGATGGACATTTGGGTTGCTTCCAACTTTTGGCTATTATGAATAATGCTGCAGTGAACATTTTGACACATTTGCTTTTGTGTTCTTGGTTGTTACATGCTTTTTGGTCAAACCAGTTAGTTTCCAAACAACATTTATATCACTAAATTCTTCACTTATCTCCTAAGAAAAAGGATTCTCCTAGTAAACATCACCATTGTTACACCCAAGAAAATATTTCTTCAGAAATAGCTTCTTTAAGATCCATGTTAAAATTCTCCCAATTTCCCAAAAATGCCTTCTATAGATTTTTTATTTTCACACCAGGGTCCAACCAAGGTTCATACATTAGCAGTTTCTCAAAAAGCTAAACATACATAGAACTACTACTGTATGACCCAGCAATTCCACTCCTAGGTATATACCCAGAATTGAAACAGACTCAAAATAGTTTCTGTATGCTAATGTTCATTGCAGTATTATTCACAATAGCCAAAAGCTGGAACCAACCCAAGATGAATTGATAAACAAAATATGATATATACACACAATGGGATTTTATTTAGCCACAGAAAGGAGTGAAGTTCTGATACATCCTACGATATGGAGGAACGTTGAAAACATACTAGGTGAAATAAGCCAAATTTAAAAGATGAATATTAAATCATTTTACTTACATGAAATATCTAGAATAGTCAAATTCAGAGACAGAAAGTGGAATTGAGGTTCCCAGGGCCTGGAGAGAAGGAATGGTGAGTCATTACCTATGGGTACTTTTTTGCGTGGGATGAAAAAGTTCTGGAAATAGAGGTGATGGTTGCATTAACACTTTCAACGTACTTAATGCCACAGAATTGTACACTTTAAAATGGTTAAAATAAATGAATACAGAGTTTCAGTTTAGGAGGATGGTAGCACAACCATGTGACTATTAATGCCATTGAACTGCACACTTAAAAATAATTAAAATGGTAAAATGTTATATATCTATTTTCACACATATAAATTTACAAGTATTTTTTAAAAGGTATAGTCCTTCAGCAGAGAAAAGTTGTAGGCCTATGCAGGGTTTCTGAACAGTGGCACTATTGCCATTTGGGGCCTGTTATTTCTTTGCGGTACAGGGCTGTCCTGTGCATTGTAAGAAGTTTAGCAGCATCTCTGGCCTTGACTTAATGCCACCAGCACCTCCCTAGGCATGACAGTCAAAAATATCTCCAGAAAATGCCAAATATCCTGTAAGGGAGGGAGCCACAATCCCCTCTAGTTGGAGAACCACTGGTTCTAACTAGTTTTGCTAACGGACTGTTGTTTAAACCTCTGCTCTGTCCCTCAGCTCAGCCCACCATTGTCTCTCACTGACAAGGAAATTTTATTGGTTTAACAATATGCCACATGGATAGATATATTTCAAATACAGTGACCTTTAAATCCAGCTTCTCCCCACTCTGCCCACAATAGAATGACACACAGTTCTGGAGAAGTCATTTGAACAGAAAGCTTCTTTCTCCACATCTAGACTGAGTTCATCTACCATTTGTCTTGCATGGAATTGTGGTGTAATCAAATAAAACACATTTGACAATGGTTTAACAAAATTCTTTAATAAAATTTATAAAAATGAATATTTAAGAATTATTTTTTTCAGTTTGAATTGTTTTTCTTTTCCACCCCCAAAGGAAATACAAAATTATCACCCACACACATATACACTCAAAACTATAGTGACAGTCTCTAAATAGAACATTAGGTAGAATTTAAATTGCTGAAAAATCAAGACAATTCCAAGAAGTGATTGCAGGGATGATTATTTTTTTCAAAAACAGTCGACAGTAAAGCAATTTAAATAAACTTCTTTTGGTTGCCAAAAGGTTCTTGATGGTTGCATTTCATCTAAAAGAAGATACGAATTGAAGTTCTCCTTACCCCCACCCTCCCCTGATCCTAAGAAAAAGTTTGGATTTTCTAATAGTCTGTTTTCTATGATACTTGGAATGTGGGGCAAATATGTCCAGATCATTTTCTGTAGCCATCAACAAAAGCAGGCAGTTGGGGACTCTGGGCTTTAGGTACAAACCATGATATAAAGATCCTGGTAGAAAACACACGTTGAGATTCTTCCATTCTTCCAGAATCATCAGGGCCAGAGGCGGAGCCATCTCAATCATTCTCAGCCTCAGTTTGCTTAATTGCCAGGCTCAGTGACAATTTCTCCTGCCATCTCCAAGCCCACTTTTCATATTCCCCCTCTGTGATAAGCAATCTTCTCTTTGGCTGCAACACTTTAGGCACTATTTTGAGTCTTGATATATAGCACTCTTTCTCTTGTTTTAGTAATAAACATTAAAAGTAAAGTGGCGTCTGAAAACTCACCACCTTTTCTGGTCAAGGCTCCTGTTTAGAACCAAAGTACCCCACAATGACATTCACATACAAACATTCTTACTCAGAACAAGTAAATGGATCGATGCCCATTTCAAGTTACATACTGGGGAGATGAAAAAAGAAAACCATTAAAGGTCTTAAGAGTACACAATGCCTAGTCAAGATATGGCCTAAGATGCCAAAAGGGCCCAATAATTTCTGAATCAGAGAACTCCTGTCTGGAGCAGTGTAGATTCAGAAGGAGCAAGAGTGGACATTGGAACATGGAACACCAGTGCAGTCAAAGGATTCATAGGATAAAAAAAGCACACAAATTAAAAATAAATTTTATATACATATACAAAACAACAGGGCAGTTAACCTCTCCTCTTTCTGTTAAAAATGAAATAAAGCCCTTAAGAAAATCTGCAAGTTGCAAGTTCTAAGGCTGAAGCTACTCTTTTGAAATATAATTTGGAGGTCTTTTGAACGTCATCACATGTCGAGTTATGTAAGAAGGATTCAGAGAATAAGTCAAAATCTTTCTAACACATGCAAATTAGATCTATAAAGTGGAAAATTATAACTATCTTAACTACATCACCGATCACAGTCTCTCTTCTCCAGAGATTCATCTCAAGTGAAGGGAGCTGCAAAACCACCAGAAAAATTCCTACATTTCCCATCATCTGTCTGAAGTCCCCTAGTCATCCTCGCCACCTCCATACATATCTGCCAACTTCTTGAAGCGATTGCCCCATTCATTCAGGTAGTCGTAGTCCTGGTCTTGGTCTGATTCCGAGGAGTTCAGGGAGCTCAGACTAGCAGCTTCGGAACCACTTCCTTCATAATCAAACACGAGCAGAGAGTCATAAGGGGGAGCAGTGGGGTCACTATCGGCCGCCTTCAAGTTCTAAAGAAGAAGGAAGACGACAGGATTTTTCAATGGAAGGAGTCATATACCAGTCATTTTAGGCAAGATGCCTTCTCTCAGTGCCTCAAGCCAAGTGGGCGGGCCTGATATTGCAACCATCCCATAGAACACCGGGGCAATGAACACTAACAAGGTAAATTTATGCAAACTGCCAAAGAAGTTGACATTCTCTATTGTTAATGAAAAGAAAGTTATGGGAAAATATGCAGCACCAACCAATCTGGATGGTCAGAGGCTAAAAACAATGAGGACAGCCATACCAGTCCATACAGGTATGCATTTCAGCCCCGAAAGGTCTGGAAGGATGAATGTCAAACAGTTAACAGTTAACTCCGATGAGTAGAGTCAGGGGAACTGAGAAAGAACTTACATTTTTTTCTTTATATACATTTTCGTAATTTATATTTTTAATACAGTAAACCTATTATTTTCATAATTTAAAAAAAGCTATAATCAAATGTGATAACATGTAAATGAATGTGAATGGAAGAAAGAATCTAAATCTAGACATATCTAAAAGGGATAGTTAAAACTGGTCCATCCTGTTCCTGGTTTTCTCTAAGATCCAGTGACTAGAATGGATGTGACTTGGTCACTTCCAACACTGCTGTGCTTTGTGTAGTCCTGTTGACAATTCCCCTGGGAAGCTAAAGCAAAGCCAGCCCCTATTAGTAAGACTTGCCATAGGCCATTGGACTATCAGATAAGCAAGCCCTGAAAATCATTCTAGTAAGTGATCAAGCAGCATAGTTTAAGGAAATAGATCCTACTGGACTGTTATCTTACTTGGTTCTTTGCTCATCCCCATGCCTACTTGTTCATCTACCCTAAAGTAATTCATTTAACACTTTATTTCTCATCCTCCCTTGCAGACGTGGATAACCTTGTGACAGTTCTGGCTATTATCATATAGAATGAACTTCCTTGTTCCATAACAGTTTGCTAGAAGAAAGATTTTTGCCCTCCTCTGCTCTGCCCTTCATATTACTTTCTGGCTGGAATACAGACCCCAAACCTGAAAATGTGGCAGCCAGCTAGTGATCATGAGACAACAAGCATGAGAACAAGGACCTACATGCTTGAGTCATGTAGCAGGAAGATAAAAAAGGCCAATGGTCCAGCCTCGACTGCTTACCCTAGCCTTCTATTTGCAAGAAGTAAATCTATTTCTATCTGTTTAAGATTCCGGTATTTATGGCTTGTTGCCTTTCTGACATATACAATATGGATGCTATTTTTCTGGCCCTCAGGTAGATTTGTGATATGCATTTAATGTTACATCCTAACCAGCAGTGGGATGCAGGGGGAAAGAAACCCATTAGTGAAACCAAACTGGGTCCACTCTGAACCTCTTTAGTTTCATTTCTAGTTCTATTAAATTTTTTTGATCAATCTTGGTTTTACCAAATGGACGTCACAAATAAGGCCAATTCAAAATGCTTTTAGTTCTGAAATTCAGATGAGACACACACACAAAAAATAGGCCTCAGGGATCACATAAGATGAAAATGTGGTAAAAGAAAGAATCTATACTCTTTTTCTCACCGTTGACACAACTGCTCCTTTGTTAAGTTTAGAGATGAGTGGCACCTTTGCTTTTGACTTTGTTTACTTACTTCATCAATAAAGTTTCCAATTTCATCAGGATTGGCAGGGCGGGGCCGATACTGGGGCACACTCAGGAGGGTTGGTGCCACATCATTGCGAGTCACTTCGGGCCGAGCATCCAGACCTCTGTGCAACTGGCTCAAGTCAAAGTCCTTTGGTGAAAAAGGTAAAAGTACAGCAAAGAGTAAAACAGAAAGTCATAAACACAGGGTTCTAATTGGTTTATAGATTATGGTATTAGGTAATGCCTTAACTGTCAACTGTATATTCACAAGCATATGCCAGTGTAATCTGAAATGACAGCTTCCAACCTAAGAGTCTCCAAAATTGCATTGGAAGAAAACAGAGCATAAAAGGACTGTGAGGAACACTTATGGGTATGAATGGAGACTGTTGTACCTTATTATACCTTATTAACTTTTCACAGGGTATGATTATTAGATTTTTATTCAACAAATATTCACTCCCTTCCCACCCTATCGGGATTCTGTGATGGGTCCTATGCTTCCCTTTCTAAATAGAGTAGACTTTCAAAACTTCTCTGGAAAACTCTGGGGTAAGGCAAGTTAAGACCATCCCCAAATCAAGAAAAATAAAGAAGGCCTAAAGATTTAATATATACAAAAAGCAAAAAAAACCAGTTCAGCATAGCTAAAATAACTCAAGAGAAACAACGTATTAAAATAGATCAGCTGTTCTATGTCAAAGATAATCTGAATGAAGTTCATGTCTGGAGACTAGTGATGAGGAGAGCAAGCTCTGGAGTCAGACCACCTGGTTCTTTTGCTTCCGAATATTTTACTCTGAGCAAGTTGTTTAACTGCACTGTGCTTCTATTCAGTATCTGAGTGAAGAGCAATCAGCAATCAATATATGTTAGCAATGTTGTATTTTGAAGATGATGGCCAGTGACAATGTCTATGTTATTGTGTAAGGCTTTAAAAAAACAATACATGAAGTGACACAGAGCTATTTCAAATGTCTGCCTTCTAATCACTGCTTCTTCCAAATAAAGAGATTGCCATTAAGTGTTTTATTACAGTTTTTAAAACCCACCTGGTCCTCTTCTCCACCTCCTTCTTCATCATAGTAATAAACGTTGTCCCGAGTGTCATCTTCTGGGGGCAGTAAGGGCTCTTTGACCACCCGTCTCCTCCGAACAAACAGCAGAAGCAGCAGAATCAAGACTGGAGAGGGGAAGAGACAGCGATGAGAGCCACAGGTCAAGAGCATCATAAGCAGCCATTACAGAGCACCACTGCCTTGCATAGCAGACAGATGGCTGTCAACGCACGTGGCAATGCTAAGTTCCTGAAGTGAACACACGCGGCACAACATAGTGGACAATTCCATGTAAATTCCAATGTGATCTTGAATTCACGTATAATTCAGAACTGGGTCTTAAACCAATCAGTCATTTCCCAAAATCTGGAGGAAAATGTTCCCAGCAGTGGAAATGGTACGGGCAAAGGCAATGAGGCAGGTACATGCTTGATGTGATTAAGGAAGGACAAGGTCGGCATGGCGATAGCCAGGTGAGTGAGGGGGAAGGAAGTGGAGAGGAGGTCCGAGGAGTGGTGGGGACTTGCGGATCACTGGAAGGACTCTGGCTTTGATTCTGAGTGGTTTGGAGCCACTGAAGATTTGTAAGCAGGACTAGGTCAGCCTGAATGTGATTGATAAATGCACATTATTGTTAATCAGTTATAGGGAGTGGGGCACACACTATAAAATCACCCAGTATATGTCTTATCTTCTCTTAAGATAAATCATGTAAGCAAGCTTTAAAAGTTTTTATCTGATCTTGGGATAGTTCTAGATATGCACAGTTAATATTTAAATTTTTAAAAACATTAAACTATTTATTGTAAATAAACATATAATTCAGTGTGTATTATTTATAGATGTTTGTGCCCAAATACACTTTAGTGAAGCATTATTACAATGGAGCAGGATGTTACACAAATCCGGGAGAAAGATTCCTTAGACGTACCGAACCTACATATTGTTTCTGAAATCAGGAAAATTCCAAGACCTTATCCAGATAAGCAACACAACTCCCTTGACCATAATTCATAAACAGGAGGAACACTGAGCACTTGCTACGTGGTCTAAGACCCATCTTGGCACTGAGGATACAGCGCTGAAGACAATGCAGGTTACAAACTTCCGCATATGAGCAGAGGTTTAAGCAAAGGAGTGCCAGAGGCCGGTTTCCAAAAGGATGCTTCTTATGAAACATTACTTAAATGTTACTTAAAGGAAAGTAACCAAAATATAGTGTATTGTTATCACTTCAGGAAGCACCACCCTTCCCCACCTCATGGAAACCCATGTCTGACACAAAGCTTGGTAAGCAATCAAATATTGATGGACTACATGAGAACCTTCATATCCTGGTGCCTCTCTAGAATAGTCTTTAGCAGTGTAAGTTCTATGTTTGCCCATAAGGAATAAAAATCTGGAAATCTTAATCCTGGCATTGCTTCTGCTTTAAATGTTGTTCCATCTTTGAACGTTCCGATTGTTGTTCTCTGGCCCTGTGTCTAATGAGATATACCCACAGCAAATTTAGGTAATGCTATTTTAAAAAGCCAATATTTTAAGCATAATACAATCTTTAATATTTTCCTCAGAATAAAAGCACAAGTTAGTAATCCCTGTCCCCACAGCTGACTGGCCCATTCAAATATAATTTGACCAGGAAGTAAGAGGGCAGGTAGAGCTTGAGTTACCGTGTCCAGGACCATGACAGAGGAAAGTGAATTAACCTAACTCCATCACAGCATGTCAGCCATGTAACTCAGAGGAAGATGTCAAAAAAGCACATTGAATTCTAAACAACACTGTCTTCCTTCTCAATTTTAAGAGGATACAAACAGCAGAGGGCAACAACAAACAGGATATACTGCAAACATTCCCTGAAGGGCAAAAGATAACCCCTTCTTGAACTTGCTGAAGCAGCAGCAGCAGGATCAGTGTCAAATTGAAGTCGAAAGCCCCAGAGTTGGTCCTGCTGCTGCAAGAACTTTCTTTGACTCTAGCCAGGTGGGCCTCTTCTCTGTCCTAGACAGTGCAATCATACCTTCCTCTCTCCAGTACAGGAACCCTCACAAATGCCCCTCGGCCTACCTGGATTCTACCAGCCTCTGTAGCCCAACCATCTTCCACCGAACCTTCCTAGAGACTCAATTAACAGCCCTCTCTTCTAACTACGAAGGTGCTCGTGACCTAGACCATGCTTCCAGCCCCTAATTACACACTATCTGTGAAGGTTTTCTCATTGACTCACCATCACTAGCTTTTAGAAGCCATAACAGCATCTGTGTCAACACTTAGTGAGCTCAGGTGATACCAGTTTTAAGGACTAGCAGAAATTGCCAAAATTTCCCCAGTATCCTTTTTCCCTTCATCCTTTCAGTTGTCAATACTCAGTATTTACCCCCACATTCCACCCCCAACCTCTGCCAAGATTTAATCAGGCACATGGTCACCCAGTTAGAATGTGAACTTCCAGGTGTGGCTGCATTTGGGCCAATGGGATATGAGTGAGATGATATGTACAATTTCCAGATGTGTGCCTCCCACTTCCTCTGTCATCTGTTCTCCAGGATGGAGTATGGAGGTGGTGGTGGTGAGCTGGCAGGCTCTGATCATGCTGATGGAAACAGCACCCCAAGGCCTTGCTGCTCCAAGCAGGTCCAAGGATCTGCAACGTCCATCCAGCATCACCTGGGAGCTGATTAGAAATTCAAAATATGATGCTGCACCCCAGACCTACTGGATCAAAATTCTCATATTACAAAGAGGCACAGGTGATCTATATGCACTCGAGCTTTAAGAAGCACTGCACTGACTGGATTGAAAGAACAGTACGATAGAAGAAATCAACCTGGTCCCCTGTTGATTTAATGGAATAGGTTGCCTTTCATTCTTGGACCACTAATCTCTGAAATGTTCAGCAAGAGAAAAACCTTCTCCAGTTTAGAAGTTAAAAGCTGAAACACTTGCCAACTGTACTTACTTAGCAAAGCAAGGATGCCTCCAAGAATCCCCAGAATGGCAGGAACCTGTAATCCTGCTTCGGCATAAGCTGCATCCTTCTTACAGCCACTGGTGGCCCCTTCACAGTCACACACGTACACATCTAAGGTGGTCACCTGGTCTTTGTTCTGGTTATCTGTGAGCTTGAGATTTATTTTGTAGGCGCCCAAATCTAAGGTTTTCTTTGGCTTCAAAATGATAGATTCATGTTCTAGAGGAAGCAATGAAAATAAATGATGGGACCAGGGGAGAAAAAAATTATTGTAGAATAAGAATATTAAGGAACTAAAGACATTCCAAAGTTGAGTAAGGAAAACAGAGCGGTTTGGGTTACAGATTACTGAGCAGTATGTTACAGAGTCAGATAAAGAAAAGGGACCTCTGGTGGAATGCCTCAAATATAGAGGGGGCAAAGAAACAAGCATCAAACAAAAGGGGTGACATCTGGAAGTTGAGAAGGAAATTTCAGAAATGGGGTAGAGGTGGGGGCAAAGGAAGCATGAGGATCAGAGCAAAGTTTTGGAAATAAGACTCAAGTTCCCACCTGGGTCAATATACTCAATGGTCCAGTTGACACTTGCCCCATGTATTAGTTCTGCAATGAAGGGAGATGTGTTGGGGGGAAGATCTGGATCAATGATGTTGATGATATGAGGCTGTGGATTCTCCTGGCAGAAGTTCAAATTTCGAGGTTCTGGTATAGGGGCATTGTCGTTCACATCAGAGAGGATCAGGAGAAGGGTTCCCGTTCCAGTAGCAAGTGGAGAACCTAAGTGGAAATACATAGGAAATACCACAGCTCAGGAACATTGAGGATTCCCTCCTACCTCCCTTCAGACTGAACCCACAGCTTGTCCTGGCTCTCCAGGGATCCATCACCTGCCCACAGAGCCTCCTGTCCTGCCAGTCCCAGACCATTTTCACCCCTAGTTGGGCAGGTCTCTGACCTAATTCTCCTTTTGATAACAGTTATTCAGGTTATATCCCTCTTTCCTCTTCTTCACATATCTTTATTCATCCACTATATTTTCACCACTCCACAAAGTCCTCATTGCCCCACCAGTTCTCCCTTTTCTGAATTTCTATGGCTTTAAGGTCATTATCAAAGGGTTGAGCCTTTTTAAATTGCTGAAAGTTGCTTTTCAAAATAGATTTGGAAGTTCATATGTACTTCTGTTTGCATTTCTTTTACATCCTGATATAGCACCTGGCATATGTTAGTAGAAAAAATAGATACTCTATAGGAAAAAAACAAAAAAACAAGAGGACTGTATCTCAAAACCTTAAGTAGTTATACCTGTGTGGCAAGCCTGTAGTGATTATTGTTTATTACTTTTTTTGTGTGTGGTTAAAAAAATAGCATAAAATTTACCATCTTTTGAGGTGTTTAGTTCAATAGTGTTGGTATATTTATATTATTGTGAAACAGCTCTCCAGAATTTTTTCAAAACTGAAACTCTTTATCCATTAAACGATTTCCCATTTCCCCTTCCAGTTCCTGGTAACCACCATTTACTTTCTGTTTCTATGAATTCGACTACTTTGATATCTCATGTTGGTGAAATCATACAGTATTTGTCTTTTTGTGGCTGGTTTGTTACAATTAGCATAACGTCCTCACCATGAATCTATGTTGTAATGTGACAGGATTTCCTTCCCCTTTTAGGCTGAATAATATGCCATTGTGTGTACATACCACGTTTGGTTTATCCATTCATCTATGGATGGATTTTTCACTTTATCATGGAAATTTTCTTGGTTTAAAATAAGCAGGTGTCATTTAAATTTTTTTAATTACAAAAAAATTTTTTTAATGAGCTAGTAGGTATTCTGATGAAACTTTTTTCTCCTCTTAGACCTACATGGAGAGGTATTAAGTCATGCACGAAGTAACACCTGAAGGACTCATTCAGAACAGCCACACCTTAACCATTATGAGGTCAGGGGTCAGCAAACTAAGGTCTTCTGGACAAATCAAGAACACAGCCTCACTCGTTCCTTCACAGATAGTCTATGGCTGCTTCTAGACTACAATGGCGACAGAGGCTGTATGGCCCACAGAGGCTAATATACTTACTCCCTAGCCTTTACAGAAAGTTTGTCAGTGCTTGGTTTAGGTACCACTTCCTCAACTTATCTTGAGCCAGACCAGGGAATGAATACCCAGGCTGCTGGAGAGAGATGGCCAATGAGGAAATGCAGCTGAAGCAACGGGGTAGCTTTCCCTTTATGCAAAGGCATTTCGCAAACAGCCTCACATGCTTTGCACTCAGCTTTCCAGATTGTCAAGCCTGGAATGACTACCTCGGGAGGTTGAAGAATGAGAAAGGGAAGAGAATTTAATCACAGGAAGTTATTAGGTCTCTAACAGTAATTCTGCTTCTGAATATTTTTCCAAGGGAAGTAGCTGGACTTATAGGCATGTCTCAGGATGTTTACTTATCACTCACATAAATAATGAAGAATTGGAAACAACTCAAGTGGTCTTTTAATCTGTGAGTGATTAAATTATGCTATATCCAGGTATAGGTAACATCATTTTATTGAAAAGAAGTACAGGCATACCTTTTTTTTTATTGTGCTTCACTTTATTGAGGTTCATGGATGTTGCATTTTTTACAAGTTGAAGGCAAGACCCTCCACCAGCAGAGAGATTATGAGACACTTTATTGCTGTAGTCTAGAACTGAACCCACAATATCTCCGAGGTATGCCTGTACATTTATTATGTGCCATGGTAGATCTCTGTGTCTTAAAGACATATAATCAAGTAAAAAAATAATAATTAAAAAAATTTTAAACAACATATATAAGATAATGGTTTTTATAATGAAAACAAAAATAGGCTGTACTCCAGATAGTGGTTTTATAATAAACTATATTTCTACATGTATATAAATGTATCAAATATACAAAAATAGTTTGAAAGGAATCATACTTCACTAATAATGAGGATGATGATAATAATAAAAATGGTAGTCATAGAGCAGGTCTTATGAAGCAGGCTCTTTTCTAGGTATTTTTTACATAAATTAAGTTATTTAATGCTGATGGGTGTTATCATTTTGTTAGATAAAGGAATTGAGGGCCATAAAAATTAGGTAATAAGTCCAAGGTCACATAGGTATTAAGCTTTAGAATCTAAACCCAGGCAGCCTGGCTCCTATTGGGAATGAGTGAGTGTGGTTTCGGTATAGAGAGGGAGTGGTGAAAAGAAACTTCTGTTTGACTTGAATTACTTGCATTTTTGACAACGAGAATGCTTTTGTTTAATAAAAGAAAAAGAGAGAGGGAAAAAAGTAAAATGTTTAAATAAATAAATAAATAAATAAATAAATAAATAAATAAATAAACAAACAAACAAAATGTTTTTTTTAAAAGATTTTAATTTAAAAATTTCATTATAAAAAAAAGTAAAAGAAAAAGAACAAACTCATGCCTCCAAAAGAAGGGTAGGGGGCAAGCACGTGAGCTAGGTGAGGTAGCAAAGGCCAGATAGGAAGGGTTTCCTTACCATTGTCAGTGGCTATGATGAGGGCCGTGTACGTGCTGTTCTTCACATGTTTGAAGTCCTCTCTGTCCATCTCGGCTCGAGTGGAAATGGCACCAGTGTCCGGATTAATCTCCAGCCAGTTGGCAGTGTCCCTCCAAATCCGATACCTGAAAAGGCAAAAGCTCTGGCTTAGAATGAAAACAGCAAACACCATGTAACTGACAAAGCCTAAAGTTTCTCTTCATTGACAATAGTTCCAACTTCTCCATATTTCCAATTTCTCTATTTAAAAAAAATTGTACCTATATAAATTTGCCAGAAAAGTATGATCATCCATGTACCCTTCACCCAGATTCACCCATTGTTAATATTTTGGTATATACAGAAGTTGACACACATATACAAATTGTTTTGCTGAACCATTTGAGAGTAAGTTGTCGACAGACGTCATGTTTCTTTATTCATAAATACTGAAATGTGTTATCTCCAAAGAACAGAGGCATTGTCTCACGTAAACACAATTCGATATTCAATTTCAAGAAATATAACACGGCTAATAATACTGTTATTAGACATCTGGTACATATTCAAATTTTTGATTTTCCCCCAACTGTCCTTCATAGCATCCCTGCTCCTATTCAGGATCCAGTCCAGGATCATGCATGGCACTCAGCTATCATGTTTCTTTAATTTCCATGAATTTGGAACCATTCCTTAGTCTTTCTTTTCTTTCTTGACACTGATGTTTTTGAAACATGGAGGCCTGCTGTTTTTTAGAAAGCCCCTCGGTTTGGGTTTATCTGGTTATTCCCTCATAATTAGATTTGGTTCTACATTTGGGGGCAGGGAGAGGGAAAGAACACTACACAGGTGCTGTTGTGTCCTTCTTGGTATGTCTCATTAGGGGGCATATGACATCTGTTTGTTCTTTTACTGATGTTCACCTTGATCACTTGGATGAAGGAGAGGCTACCAGACTTCCTTGCAATAAAAGTACTTTTACCCCTTTTGCAATTAATCTGTAATCTGAGGGGAGATATTTGACAATATCTTGTTCACCAACTAAATTTCATCCAATAGATTTAGCATCTGTAGATAACTCTTGCCTGAATAATGAATACTGTGATCCTTATGTATTTTTTAAAGGCAGAGTCTTTCAGAACAGGTCCCCAAAGGGTGCAGGGGTTCTTAAATGGTGGTGCCACGCAACACCCATGGAGCATTTGGAGATTTGGGTTGACTTGGAGGTGGGTTGCACTATTACCTTATTAGGAGTACCAGAAACAGTCCATCAGAGGAAACAAAGGCATGAAAAACAGATATACTGCCCAGTTATCCACTGGGGTCCTGGAAAGCCTCAAAAAGGGAAGCAAAGAAACAGAAGGAGATAAGGTCCTTGGATACCTGTGGGCTTTTCCTCACTTCCTGAGAAGTGCAAAGCAATGGACTATATACAGTGGCCTTTATCCAAGGGTAAAGGCCTCTACACACACTATTAAGACTTGGTCTCTGAATCTGCCCAAAGAGGCTTGGAACTATTTCGCTGCTGCAAGCTAAAATGTCAACACAGCCTGGAAATTATACAAACCTAAGTTTTACCACAGAACAAAACCCTACAATATTGACTTTGGCTCTTCACTATCTTTTAAACTTGGATTAAAAATTCATCTCATCAGCCTTTCTATTTTGGAACACCTAGAAGAATCCTTGGATTTCAAGCTGTACACAACATGTCCAAAATTAGAGCGAGCATTTATTTATTTATGTATTTATGTATTTATGTATTTATTTATTTATTTTTAGGTGAGGTAACCCTTGGTTGACCTCACAGATTGCAAGGACCTTGTCAGCTTACAATCCCTTATTTTTTATTTTTCACACCTACAGCACCTGCTCTTCCTAGATGGTCTCTCGTCCAAGTACTAACCAGGCCCAACCCTGCTTAGCTTCCAAGATCAGATGGGATCGGGCTTGTTCAGGGTGGCATGGTCATAGACTAAAATTAGAGTATTATAAAGTAAATCTCAAACATCATAAGATTTCTCCTGTAAACACTTATCTTTCATAGGTAAATTGTTTTTTTTTTTTTTAAGATAATCACAATACCACTAACATACCTAACAAAAACAATAATTAATGTCATCTAATGCCAAGCCTATGTTTAAATTTCTGATTGCCTCAAGGTGTCTTTTATAGTTGGATTGTTGAATCTGTATTCAAGCATAGTCTACACGTTACAATTGGTTGATGTATCTCGTAATACTCCTTAATCTATAGTAGTCACCCCCACCCTTTTGCCATTTATTTGTTGAAGAAACTCTGTCATTTGTCATTTAGTTCCCACATTCTGTATTTGGCTGACTGATTCTTCATGGCATTTAACTTGTTTCTTCATTCCCTGCCTTGTTTCTTCATTCCCTGCATTCTCCAAAATCAAATCCTAAGATTTGATTAGATTCTGTTTCAACTTTTGTTTTCTCCCAAAAATATTTCTTTAGTGATGCTGTGCACATGCTATTGAATCCCATCAAGTCAAGTTGTTCTTGCTTTTTAGTAAATGTTCAAATGAATCAGAAGGTTT
This sequence comes from Eidolon dupreanum, assembly GCA_028627145.1. Classification (NCBI taxonomy): domain Eukaryota; kingdom Metazoa; phylum Chordata; class Mammalia; order Chiroptera; family Pteropodidae; genus Eidolon; species Eidolon dupreanum. The sequence goes on along the minus strand of CM053508.1, from coordinate 119,889,057 downwards.
CGGTGTTATCAGCCTGGTTTCTCCATTTTAAAATTCCCCATTTTCCTTGACCTAATGCTATCGGCCACTAAGATCACTGCCTAGACCCTCTACACAGCTAGCTCATTCTGTACAGTAAATGTGCATGGTATAAAGGTATTTATGAGCCCTTTCACTCTGGATAGAATTAGTGCTTTCCAGAATAACCTCAGAAGTTGAAGTCATACTTCAAATCTGTTTGTTTAAGTTTCCTAAGTCAAAGGCACTGAAGCTAAAACACAAACACCCCCCAAACAAGAACACACTCAATTACTAGGCATGACTCTGCTCTGGATTTACTTAATATATATTTTTTTATAAATAATTCAGAGCATTCTGACAGATTCCTCTAAAGGAGGTATTAACAAGTAGGAATCTATGTCTCAGAGAAGAGGAATAGGGCACATTGGCCAAGGCCTCTATTATCCCTGGAAATCACACTATAACTAACAAGACACACGTGTCATATTTGGGTTTGTGCTCTAATAGTTTTTCTTAGTGCAACCTAGCTCTCAAAAGATTAAGAATATTCTTTATCATACATGGTCATAGGGGTGGTGCCGTTGGTTTGCATGTGTTTTCTGTGGCTGTGATTTACATTATAGAGGTGCCTTCAAGTCTAAAGAGAAGAAACAGTCAGCTACTTATAAAAACCATGTACGTAAACTAAAACCACATTCCTACTACACTGCATGAACTCAAAAAGAGGACACACAGTAAACCTAGAATGGCTATGAAAGGAATGAATAAGGTATGGGAAATAGAATTAAAGAGGAATTTTTTTTTAAGCCAATTAAGAGAAGGGTCTTGCACAATGATGACAAAATGCTATAAACTAAATATTTTATCCATGCATCCAGTTGCTGCAAGTCAGTTGAAAAATCCACTTACGTTATCTTCTGTTTCATAAACGTGTCTGGCTCCTGGGCAGTGTAAGATGTAATTTCCAGTCCCACTGGTGAGTCTTCAGGCACCTCCACTCTCTTTTGGGGAGGCATGAAGATGGGCGCTTCGTTCACATCCAGCACATCCACTGTGATGGTGGCTGTGGAGGTGGACAGAGAGACCTCAAAGGGGACCACATTCTTCACTGCCACATAGAGAATGTACTGCTGCTTGGCCTCAAAATCCAAGCCCTAAAGAGCGTAAAAAATAAATTAAAAAATTTTATGTTAGTAGGAAAAAAAATTACATTCTTAACTATTGTTTTGGTTAGCAATATACCAGTAGTTGTCAAATCTGGCTGCATTAGGGTTGAGAACCCCAGGAGAAGACATGAAATCTCAAACGGCAAACCTCAATTAACAAACACTAGCACATTAAGTCAAGAAGAGTAAGAATGTTCATGTCTTGTGTGATATGCTATCCACATGATGGCGTAGGGACAGAGATCCCACTGGGCCACCTCACTAACCCAAGTTGTTTAGTGGAGTCCAGGTCAGCCAACAAGCAGCTGGGCCACTTCCTAGCTGTGTGACTTGGGCAACTTGACCTCTGGGTCTATTTCTACACCTAATAAGTAGGACAAGAAACTACCTCACAGGTGCTGGAAGGAACAGACTGGGAACTTTTATGAAGGCCTTTATGTATAGTAGAAACTCCAATTACTAGCTTCTTTCTTCTGTCGACAGAATATTAACAAAAAATGCTGACATCACATGTTCAGTGGGAGATAAGTTTTTGTACTAAGTAATTCAGAAATGAAGGATCTACTCACTTGCTCAAGAGGAAGTCAAAGTTCTGGGCTAATCCAGGGATCTGTTAACTCTGACTCACTTTAATAAGAATCACTTGACTTCTTAGTTTTCAAGCCTCCAAGACATCTTTCAAAAACAGTCATATTTGCCCCACTTCTAAAATAATCTAGCAAAAGCAGAGACCATTTAACTATTTTCCTTCTCATTTGCAAAACACACATGGAGGGTAGGCAAATATTTCAGGAAACGAGCCTATTAAAAGAGATAGTACTTCCTCTTCAATTTTAGGATGATGGGCAGGAGCTTCCTTTCACAGGAAAATGAAGAGTCACTGCAAACCCTAAATGGTCTACTAGAACCTGGGAAAGTCAGATCCTCATCTTCTTCTAAGAAGACAACAGGGGACAAGAGAGTGTGCAGCCAACAGGGCTATCAGTTTCTGCATCTTGCCAGGCACCACACAAACCTTAGCCGTTTTCAAAATGCCATCGTTGGTTACTGGGTCTGTGGTGACAACAAATTGCTCCTCATTGTCATTTATTATGGTGTACACAGCCTCCCACGCTGGGGTATTGGGGATGTCGGCATCAGTCACTTTGAGCGTAGTGATTACGACATTAGCCTCATTCTCAGGAACTTCACCTTGGTACTGCAGAGCAAAGGAGTAGATGAGTCACTTATGACATCTTGAGACACAGTAGAGGAACCAGGTCTAAGGGAATCCTTTCTGAGCCCAAGCTTTGAGGAGAAGAGTCTCAAAGGAAGTGGCCACTCAAGCAGCAGAACCCTTATTTCCTGTCAGGAGCATCCTCCTTCATGAGTACCTGAAGTAGCTTTGCAAGGCCCTGCCTAACCGAGCCCCTCAGACACTTTGGCCCAGTTGCTGACAGTGCTCTTAGTCACTAAGGGCAAGGCATCGTGGTTTATCCACTACTTCTCTCCTCCCCATCATTCTCAGTGCTACCGGTAATTTTCATAAAGCAAAGGCCAGGTCATTACATTCCCCTGCTTAGAACCTTTTGTTGATATCCCCTTGCACTCAGGATAAATTCTAAAATTCTTAACTCAGTCTACAAGACCCTGCAGGACCCTACCTCTTTTGGTTCACTACACTGTTTGCTATGCATCAAGCTTCCTCTTGATTCAGAGTATTTTGCATGTGCTGATCCCTTTGTCTAGAATACTCTTCCACTCTCTCCTGTCTCATATTTGCCAACCTCCTTTGAAGTCTCACTATAAGTGTCACTCACTGTCATGATGCCTAGGTTAGGTGGCAGACACTGCTAATTGCCTGCTGATGATCCATTCTCCACTTCTTCACTAACTATACTGTTGGTGGCAGCAATATCCCCAAATAAAATACTATATATATATATATATATATATATATAGATGTATATGTATATGTATATGTATATCTATATCAATATCTATATTTCCAGTCTTCCTTGAAGATGCAGTTGCTAATGAGATATAAACAAAACTTGTGGGATGGTCTTCCTAGAAATAAGAGGAATTGACTTAACAGCAATGCCTTTTGCATCCCTTGCCCTTTCCTTCCTGAGTGAAGCACAGATATAGCTGGAGCACCAGCAGCCATTTTGGCCCACAAAGTGGCACTGAGGATGGAAGTCATGCACCAAGGATAATGGAACAACAAGACAAAGGAGGCTTGGTCTCTTTTGGCAGAGTAGGCTATCCACCTCTGGGCTTTTTGTGAGACAAGAGAAAAAGTCCACCCTATTGGTTTAAACTCCAAGAGTCTAGTCTCTGTTTATTAACCATTGAACTAATTTCTAACTAAAACAATAAGGTTTAAGATTCTTCCATGTGGCTCTTTGTCTCTTCTTCTGAACTACACTTAATATAATTGCATACAATAATTTGTATAAGTTGTCTAATATCTCCCTGGCTAGACTATAAACTCCATGAGAATAGCATCTTTGTCAGCCTTATTTGTGATATCTTCGGTGTCTAACACAGTGCCATTATAAACTCAGAAAATATTTGTTCAATGAATAAATAGAACCAGATAAGATTTGCCGGCAAGATGCACAACACAAGGACATGGATTCAGTAGATGCTTTTTGCAACTTCACAATATCTTGCCAGTAGGCTCCAGAGAGAGACAACTGCCACCCCAATCTGCTTGCTTCTTAAAGTCCACTAGGTTAGGAAAAGTTTTCAAAGGATTCGCCCGTGAGCAGTTGTGGAAATGATCCAAGGAGCTGCAGAATTACCGTGGTCGGGTTGAAGATGGGAGGGTTGTCGTTGATGTCAGTGACTGTGATCACGGCTTTAGCGCTTGTGCTTAAGCCTTCACCTTGAAGGTCAGCAGCTACAACCACCAAGGTATACGTGGGGAAACTCTGCAGAGAGGTCAAACAAACCCACATTAGGGCCAACGGCCACATCAGGCCCAGCCTAGCCTACAGGATAGAAACTGAACAATTTATCATCTGCTTAAATGCAAGCCCCGCCCTCATGCTAGGCACGAAACCCCTAAACAGATGTTTAGATGCAAAGCTCAGACCATGACCATATCGGTGGTAATTAGCCTCAATAGAGTTTTGCATTATCCGTGGATTTGGCTAATGTGCATTATCCCACAACACCCTTTAGATGTCTTCCCCGCTGACCTCACGATCCAGCCCAGTCGTGAGCACGCTAATGACTCCTGTGTCCCTGTTGATGGTGAACATTTTGTCATGAGGCAGCATAGGCTCTTGGCTGACGATGCTGTAAGCGATGGCAGCGTTGTAGGTGTTCACTTCGTCATCTGCGTCGGTAGCTGTGACCTGCATCACAGAGGCTCCTGGAAGTGTGGAAGGAAAGAAAGATTCCGTTGAGCTGCAGAATCTGGTCAGAATGCCTACGCTCAACTCTGTCCCCAGTGTTAAAGGCAGGGGTCCGGGGACAGTGCCTTGTCACAGCTCCTCTGATCACTGAATTTCCAAATTTCTTTCCCAAAGCACTATAGGAGGAAGAAAGCCTTACACCAGATGAGAGGTGTTCCGAGAACTTGACTTTTCTAACAGATATTTGGGGGTGGAGGTGAGGAGGAGATGGAGAATAGATAACCTTAAACTAAAACATTTTTCCATGTCTCTTATACTGAATGAATAGCCTGAAAAATAGGAAAAACCCCAAAGATTCCATAATTGGCTTCTCAGCTACAGCTTCACCTGAGAGAATGCGTGATCACTGCCTTCTAGTAGGAAGAAAGTATTTTATAATATGTGTAACTGATAAAGGACTAGTTCCCAGAACATCTACATAATTTTAAAAGTTAATAGGAAAAAGACAAAAGGCCCAACGACTGAAAAGAAGAGCAAAAGACTTGAATAGAAAAAAAAACCCAAATGGCCAGCAAACTATAAGATGCTTAGCCCATTAATAATCAGAGAAACACAATTTTAAATTGCCTGAAGATATAATTACATGTTGGCCAAAGATAAAATGTCTAACAGTTCCAAAAGATACCTATTTTAGTACAAAAAAAAAAAGTCTAACAGTTCCAGGATATACATTGCTGGTGGGAGTATAAATTGGTTTGACCACCTTAGTAAACAGTTTGTCACCATGTAGAAAAGTAGGCAGAACAAGATATTATCGAGGGGTAAGGACACACATGATAAAAATAAAACAAGGGAATGATTACCACAAAAGTTAGGGCTGTATCTACCTCTACGGGAAAGAGAAAAAAATGTTATCAAGAGGATTACACAAGGGGCTTAAACTACTAGAAAGGACCTTTTTCTTAATCAGGGAAAGTTGTTTTTAAACTGCTCCTATTTTAAACGTCTCTGCAGGTAGGGTGTCACATGCATACAAGCGCACAGCACACACACAGTGGCTTCCAAAGAAGTTCTGTCCCCATGAAGGGCCTGACTCCAAACGCCAGCCCCACCACTTTGGGCTCCAAAGACTCTAAGTGTCTTTCAGGGTATCCGGCTCCTCATTATTGGACATACCTGGGACAGCACCTTCCATGACAGACCCCTCAAAGACCTCCTGGGTGAACTCCGGCCTATTGTCATTCTGATCTGTCACCGTGATTACTATCTCCATCGGGTCTTCGACTGGGTTCCCGTTTGAAGACACAGCATGAGAGAAGAGCTGCAAGAGCCACATGAGTGTTACTTGGGCCTCAAGGAGGAACAAGAGGTGGAAGAAGTGGTCTGACCAGAGCAGAGAAGGCTCCGCCTGGCTCCCCAGCCCTTCTCACTCTCCCAGCCCCAGGCATATGAATGTCCACAGCAGAGATCTTTTCTCACACACGTGCTGCTGCTTCAGTAGGTCATGACACTGGTTGAGATCATGACATGTGCAGACCCATGAGCTGGAGAATGCACCCACCTGTCAGCACTCTCATTCCCCAAACAAGGGCTAGGGAGTCAGGCCTAGGAGATAAAAGTGGAAGCCCAAAACATTCTTATTCCAAGAAGGGTAAAATTTCCTCTGGCCACTCCAGTCTGGTGTTTCCCCCAGATTTTTCTGCATTTGACATCAATGCATTTCTTCCCAGCTTCCCAAAGCTCATACTGCTACCAAGGCCCACAAATGGTTATTGTTCTCCAGCGTTATCACTGGTTTCTTCCTCCGAGTCAGGGACTTTGAGCCCCAAGAGGGTTGATATCTTGGGTCTAAACTTATGCATAGTGCATAAGGACTCTCCCCATTTTATTCCCAACAAGGAAAAAAAAATGAAAAAACAAAAACAAAAACAATTTTTTCCAGGCTCTCATTTCTCCTATCAACCGGTTGGTCAAGAGGTGTCAAATTAAGCTCCTCACACGTCCAGAGCACTGGATCTAAGGATCTGACGTGGGCTGACCAAACAATCCTGGAAGGATGGGACTCCATTATTAATAAGCTTCTAAGAGGTACTCACGGTGTATCGGTCAATTTCTTCTCTATCCAGAGGTTCTGTCACCTTTAGCCATCCTGTTTCTCTTTCGATAATAAACACACCAACAGGGGGTGCGTCAGCTCCTGGGCCAGTTATACTGTAAAAAACCTGTGTTTCTTTGTCCCTGTTAGATTTAATCTGGAGACAAAACAGAAAGAAACAGAATTAGCAAGGAAGGATGATTACAGAGGGTTTTCCCCTTTCTCTCTTTGGTCTTCTTCTGCCAAATTTCTCCCAGTGAAATAGAGAGAATGTCTTTCTCTACCTGAACCAGGTTCTTAGGAAATGGGCCTTTCTGATTTTCTGGGCAGGTGATAGGAGGGATAACCCAGTCTCTCTTCTGTCTTCTGAGACCATGGTGGGAGTCGGGAAATGTGAGCATTTCTGTCTGGGTTCCAGAGAGGGAGTCCTAAAAGGTGAAGAGATGAAGAACAAAATGGGGTGATGCAGGAGAGGCAACATAGGCTGAATAGTCCAACCTGTCCAGTCAGCACCTCCAGCCTTCTGAGGCAGCGTGAGGTTTTAATCTAATAACATAGTAAACAGCTAAAACAATACCCGATGAACTCCTTTTCTGTATCATAAAGAAAGTGTTCTCTTCTGGTCCTTCTTAGTATCCAGAGTTCAAATAAGCATTATACGTACATGATTATAGGTTTGGGGGTTTGATATTATTTTATGAGTTATTCCAAGCCCACATATCACACCGGTCATTTTTAATAGAACATTATATTCTAATGTTCTGGATATTTGAGTGTTTTAATTTTCTTTTCCTTTATGTTTTTCCTAGTGTTATAGGTCCCCAGTTAGGAATTATCAGCCAAAATGAGTAAGTTTCCCCAAAACTGGTACTAAGAACAACTTTGTGATCAATACAAATCCCTTACTCTCACAGTATCATTATAGCTATATAATTTCCATTTGTTCTAACAGAAGCCATTGGGATAAGAACCAAAAATACCCTTTGAGATTTGTATTGAACAGTTTTCATGTGCAATAATGATAACTTTATGCACACACAGGGAAATAAGATAGTTGAAGATGGAAGGAAAAGATCTTCCAAATTGTTTAAGTGTTTTAAAGTGCTTAATGGTAAAACGGTAAAGGTATCAGAGGACATTTCCATCTCCCACCCTCTACATAGTCACTGATCACTGTTTGTCAAGTGTGATTCAAACGCTATTTTCTGGCTTTTAAAATTTGACTCGAAATGCCCTAGACAGACATGAGATGTGACCAGATATTATCACAAAATCCTTCCTAATCCTACATAGTGGCCACACACACACACACACACACACACACACACACTCTCTCTCTCTCTCTCTCTCTCTCTCTCTCTCTCTCTCTCTCTCTCTCTCTCTCTCTCTCTCTCCATCCTTGCATTCATCTCGTGGAGAAGTGGTCCTGCCTGGGCCGAGGGCAGGCTCTGGAGCCAGGCTGCCTTGTTTTGAATCTTCACTCTGGCGCCTCTGTCTTCTGGGCAGATTTTTAACTTCTCTGTACTACAGTTTCCTAATATCTAAAATGGGGATAATATTAGTGCCTATACCTCAGAGAGTTCTTGGCAGGATTAAATAAGATACTAGTATTACAAATAGTGTCCGAAACATAGTTAAGTGCTCAGTAAATGAAGATGATGGTTGGATTGGGGAGAAAACACTGAATTGCGGTTTTAATGAAGTCAGGTTTAGGACTTGACCCCAGCAAAGAACAAGTATTAAACCAGCCTAAAAACAATCACCTTGCACAGCCATGTGGCAAACAGGCATTGGTGAATGAATACAGATTAATTTGGTCCCCCAAAGAGGAAGACAAAGAACATGTCTTGCTGACATCGGGATTGCGGAATATTTTCAGGGAATAATAATAAATAATGATGAATATTGTGTTGGTAAAACATAACATTAACATCTCCGAGTGTGAAATTAAAGGACATACTAAACATGAAAACATCCCTCAGAAAAAAAAGATGATACACCAGACTCAGAAAACCCACCCAAACAAAGAGAAAGAACTGGAAAGTTAGATCTATTCTTATTTTCCCCCACCTCTATTGAGATATATTTGACAAATAAAAAGCATATTTATTTAAGGTATACAATATAACGTTTTGATATACGTACAAGATCTATTCTTTTGTGAATTAAAAGGAAGATAAGATTGTCGCCCTTTCTCCTAATACAGGGCTACCTGGTTTGATGAGGGCCCTTTGAACTAAACAAAGCAAGGTGAACCTCAAACCAGCTGTAGCAGAGTTGCCACTTATCATTCGATATACATTTGTCCTTTCTATTTAAAAATAAAACAAATTTCTCTCTCTCCATACACACCCACACACACATGCACATATGTATGTACATTTCAGTTTTGTAACCAGCAGTGTGCCCAAGTAAAAGACTATATTTCCTATACCACACTTGCAGCTGGTGGTGGCCATGAGGCCAAGTTCTAGCCAATGAGATGTAAGCAGAAGTATTGCTTGAGAATTCCACAAAGCCTTCTTAAAAAGGCAGCTAAACAACTAAATAATACACTTTTGTGCTTCCTCTCTTTCTCCTTATCACCTAGAATACAGTTGTGATTACTGGAGCTTTGACAACCATAGTGGATCATGAGGTATTCTTAAGGAATGAAACCATATGCTGAGGGTGATGGGGGAGGTAGATATGAGTAAAGGGGGTCAAATGTATAGTGACAAGGAAATTTAACTTTGGGTGGTAAACAAACAATGCAACATACATAGGACATATTATTGAATTGTACATTTGAAACCTGTATGATTTTATTAATCATGTCACCCCAATAAATTTAAAATTTTTTTAAAAGAAAAAAAAGAAACTATATGCGGAGGATGACAGAATGGAGAGGAAAGGAAGAACCTGGGCTCCTGACGACTGTGGGGTCTCCATCCTGGCCACAGTTCACCCTTGGATTTCCTTAACTTGATAGAGAAACACTGTGTTTTACATAAACCACTGTAACTTGTGGTTTTCTGTAATATATATTTGAACCTAATCACAATTCAGCAGACATGGAGGCAGAGGCAAAGTTAGCAAAGGTGGGGAGGAAAAGTTGAAAAACCAAGCTCAAACCTGTCTTTGGTCATAAAAGTCTTCCATGCATAGCTGCCCAGCAGGAACTCGCCATGCTGAACTTAGACGAATGACAGAATCAATGGAAGACTTGAGTTAGGTGTTAATATAGTTCTACTAAGCTCCTCATTTTTTTCGTCTGTCCAGTTATTACACCAGGGAGGAAAATTCAATCTACCACGACTATTAAGTTCCCAGGATCTCAGGCGTCTTTGGGGAGGAAAACAGGAGCCAGCCTGAAAGGCCTTGGCACTTAGAACCCATTCCGCACTTCCAAGGCAATGGCAGCATGCAATGAGAACAGCTCCCCAGAGAGAGATTTAGGTAGAAAGCACCATGGGAGAAACATTCCTGCCAAGAACCTAGGTAGACACACATTCTTCCATTCCTGGCTGGTCCATCCATTTGTCTACTGAGTATTTACTGGCCTAGCACATGCCAGACCGAGGTCCAGGCACTGCAAATATAATGGGGAAGGATCTTGTGAAGATTAGAGTCCAATGAGGCAAAAGCTTCCCCCAGATTCTTCCCCTTCTTTGCCAAAACACTCTCCACTAGAAATACAAAGAGCAAAATGATCAGACAATTGACTTCTTGTTCATTCTTCTTCCAAGAAGGGAATGATAAGAACAGTTAACAATTACTGAATACTTATTATAGGCCTAGCATAGTTCTAGCATTTCACATGTATTAATTCATGCAGTCATTATTATTTCCATTTTACAGATAAGGAAATTCAAGCATAGACAGATTAAATAACTCCCCAAAGGTTGCTCAAGTAGTAAATGGCAGAACTGGGATTCAATCCTAGAGGTAGTCCACGCCCTTAGCCACTATTTTACACTATGCGCAAATATAAAGGTAATGACTTTATATTTAAAGAATCAGTTCAGTTAGAGCAGTGGTTCTCACTGAGAGGCTATTTTGCCCTCCAGGGGGCATTGGCAGTGTTTGGAGACATTTTTGGTTGTCACAACTTGGGGAGTGCTACTGGCATCTAGCGGGTTATGACCAGGGATGCTGCTAAACATGATACAGTACACAGGACAGCCCACAAAAAAAATTATTCAGCCCCAAATGCAAATGGTGCCAACTAGAGAAACCTGGATTAGGAAGCAGACTAAAATAACAGTAAACGTTCATGTCTATGGCCATGTTACCCTGAACAAGCCCGATCCCATCTGATCTCGGAAGCTAAGCAGGGTCGGGCCTGGTTAGTACTTGGATGGGAGACCACCTAGGAAGACCAGGTGCTGTAGGTGTAAGAAATAAAAAAATAAGGGATTGTAAGCTGACAAGTTCCTTGCAACCTGTGAGGTCAACCAAAGGTTGCCTTGGTTAGAAATTTCTTTAAAAAATTTAAAAATAAATAAATAAACAATAAATAAGTAAATAAAAATAACTGAACTCTCAAGAAACATTCCAACGTACATGATGATGGTGGTGGTGGTGGTGGTGGTGCTCTGCTGCCTTCAGCGTCACTTTGGTGGAGAGCTTCTTGCGGGTGGAGTCCCAGGCATGGACAAGAAAACTCATCTCAGGATTACGAAGTTGTAGAGGCCGTTTGACCATAAGCACACCATCTGTGCTCACTTTGAATCTGGTGTCATCAGATATAAAAACTGACCTTGGTTGACCAGTGCATCCATCAAAACTCACTGCAGGACATAAATCACACAGATTAGGAAATTGGGCAGATTAACAACAAGAACATTTCTTCTCTAAAAAGCAAACTGGACTCACCCACGAAAAGCCTGACACAAAAAACAAGCACAAGCTAAGCAAAACATAGTGCTAAACAAAACATAGTCTGGCGATAGAACAGCAAAGATATCAAAGTAGTCGATATTATCACTATGTTCTTCACAATTATAGGGAGACTGTTAATTGTGGTCTGATTATTTTCTCGTCTACTTGTAAAGTGAAAACAGTAATCTGTCTAGGAAGTAACTTCTTCCTTTCAATAACAAAAAAAGAGCCTCTCCTTTTCAGAAGGCTCTTGACAATTTGAAAACAGACCCCTAAAATAACTGAGACAGAACACCTATTGACTCTGAAGGTTTGAGACCAAGGTACAATGAGATGCTGTGCATAGACTACATTTAAATAGTTTGCATTTTTAAAAAATTATTTTAAAAATAAATAAATAACCCAACTAATTCTTTAAGCCTAAATAAATAGTTTACATTTCAATAAACAGTGGCAGATAATAAGAGAGCCAACATGACATAATGGTTAACAGTATGGACTCAGGACCAGACTCCTTGGGTTCAAGTCTCAGCCTTGACTTTGGGTGTTATTTAGTATCTCAGTCTACCCATCTGCTGAAAGAAGGCAACAATAGCAACTACCTACTAGAGTTGTTTTAAGATACATAGAACAGTGCCTGGCACATAACAAATACTATATTAAAGTTTAAGTACAAATTCAAAAACAAACGTAGCTTTGGGTAATCATTTATTCAGCCCCTGTGAATATTCCACAAAAGACAATGAGAATTGTAGATTATTTAGTGAGTGTGGATTATATTATTCCTTGAGTCATAGAGAGTTAATACCTGCTTGCCATCTGAGGCACAAGGAGAAACTGATCACGGTCAATTGAGGGAGATAATGAAGGTTTCATAGGAAAGTCCTCAACTTAATCATACAGGGAGGCAAGACAAATGCAAAAGGCAGAGACAAACTACTTGGGTAGAGGAATTTATGATCAATGGCTTAAAGACAAACTGCTTTTTAACAACTTTATAGTTATTAAAGTATTAAAAGTTAAAAAGTATTAATACCCAAAGCTAGAGAAGCTGTGGTGAAAAGTATCTACACTAAATATCAGAGTCCAAAGGACTCATTCGACAGGTTTCCACCAAGCTATATGTCAGAAACTGTGCTGTGCTCTAACAGACAAAACTGTGAACAAGATAGACATCTGCTCTTATTGAACTTACACTACTGTGGAAGAGATGGACACATACCAAAACCAAAAGTTGCAAGCAGTGATAAATGTTCGTGAATACAGAGGATAAGAGGATAATACAAGAATGGCAGGGGGAGTGGGAAGTTGGAGAGGTGTAACTTATATTGGACGGTGAAGGCAGGCCTCTCTGAGGTGGATGTGACAGAGCCGGCCTTGCAGAAACCTGGCTCCAGAGCTTTCCAGGAAGAGAGAACAGTAGATAAAACAGTTCATTCTGGGAAACTCTCGAGTTGGCCTGTTTTCCTCCCTTTAAAATAATTGCCCCTCATTCCTCCAGTGGAATTTCTATTTTGTACAAGTGATCTTTTATTTAAAAAAAAAAAATCCTGCTCTTGTGCCTATTTTACACAGCCAGGCACCTCTGCATTAATGAGGATCAGGTAGGTCTCCAGAAAGCCCTAAAGTCATCACTGATGCCTGGGCTGCAGTTTTCATTTCTTCCACCAGAGGCCACCCTTGCCAATGTTTTGCAAGTCAACAGCCCCACCCTGGCCAGAGAAAATAAGATCAGGTTTGGAGGCAAGAGGATAAGCACCAGGAATAACCCCATTCTGAAGATGAAGAAACTGAGACTCAGAAAGGTTAAGAAATTTGCCTAATATCCTAAAACTACTGAACAGAAGAGCTGGGACTAACCCTCAACATGAGTTACTTAGTCTTATGGTTGTTAATCCCTCACCCTGGAGAGAACTTCTTGGGGCCTTGGCTATTTTTAAAGAATGATTTTACCTCCTAGCTAGAATCCAGGGATGGTAGCAATCTGAGGCCACCTCATGCAGTGGCAGGGAGTCTGCTACCTGGCAAATAAACTGGGCAGCCAAACCAAGAAGTTTTAGTTCACAGGGAGAGAGCTGTGTCCTTTGAATAATCACTCACCCAGCCCTCTCTCCCAGTTTGTGAAATAATCAAAACTCTGCCAACACCCCTACCTTCTTCACCTTTTAGGCAGGTTCTGCAACTCCCTTCCCAAACCTGATGGGGTGAGATGAGCAATGGAAGGCTATGATAAATGACAGGAAGAGAGTGACAAGAAGAAAGGGCTAGTCTGAGTCTGTGACTGGATTAGCCACAGAGTCAGTGGCTGTGGCCTCTCCGGGCCTCAGTTCTCTCCAGTAGAACATGGAAGACACCACCACTGATCAAGCCTACCTCTTTAGGGTTTCGTGAAAATTAACCATGACAGTGAATGTGAATCACATTTTGAAAGCAAAAGAACAATGCAAGTAGAAGGAGATTGCTATTTCTCTGCATTTGGGAGAACAAACTAGAAGTCAAGTATTTGCTAAATAAACAGATGAACCGTAAGGTGACAACAGAAGCAAGGAGAGATGCAATCTTGGCAGATACTGCCCTTTAAGTCTAAAGTAGGAATTCCTTTTCAAACTAGCAAAACAAGATGTTTTTCAAATAACCCTTCCCCAGCTCACCCCAGCAGAAGTAATGGCGCAACTGGACTGCTTGGGAACTTGTCACATAAGCAGGGAACAAAAGCTGCGACGTTCATCCCACTGAATTCCTTTCCCCAGCCAGCCCAAATCTGGGCAGTGAAAAGCTGAGGCAAGCCTGATAGGACTTGTCAAGGGTGGTAGCCTGAAAAAACGAAATTGGTTTTGCAAATAACTTGATGCAAGGCGTTTAATCTGCTTTGGGGCATCTCCTCTCCTGGTGGCTAAGCCCCACCCTTTGAGAAGTGACAGAAGAAGTGTGGCAGACAAGCAGCCCCAACCTGAATTTCTAGGTGCTGTTAAGACTCATTATCTTCCAGGGCAATCTGATCCTCTGGGCTGATAAACCAGAAACCATAGGAAAGACAGAGGGAATCTCCAGCTCAGGGAAGGTTCTGAGAAGCTTGCTTCTGCCCTAGTGTCTCAGAGCCACAGTGAATGCCAGCATGTGGGAGAGTAAACAAGAACGGTAAAACGATTGAAAGCAGAGGATTGGTACACGGGGATTGGGTATATTTGAACAGTTCCACAATAAAAAGTCAAACAAAATAAACCCAGCAAGGAACTAAGTATTCTCTAAGTCAGCATGCCCTCCTCTTATCCTAAACCTGTTATTTGGTTACTTGGTCTAGAAATCAAATTCCAGTGACAGATAAGGGCCAAGAACCCAGCAGGCAGCTCTAAATGGGAAAATCTTTTCACCACAATCTTAACATCACCATCAAAAACTATAACCTCAACTAATAGCTTAAACTACCTTTTATTGACATTTTTCTTAACATTTTAAACATGTGTAGAACATTATGTGTCCAGCTCTATTCTAAGCACTTTACAAATATTAACTCCTTTATCCTAGAACTCTATTAGGTTGGTACTATCAGTGCCCCCTTTTTACAGATGGGGACATTGAGGGAGCTAGTGAGTAGCAGGGCTGGAACTGGAACCCAGACAGGCTGAGAGTTCATGCTCCCGACCATTCTTCCTCAGGCCTCTCTCTATAAGCCAGAACCTTGCACTGTGCTCCTTATGTCCAATTTTCTGATTCACTCCAACTCCCCACCCTCTGGAATAGGTATCACTATCCCCATTTTCTTTGCTCTAATTTATAAGCTGGACTGTGGAGGGGCTGAGCTTTCTGGCCCCAAAGTGAGTGCCTTTACCACTGTTCCCATACATGAAATAGGGATATGCTTTCCAGAAATAATAAAAAGGAATACTTAAAGCCGGGGGGGGGGAGGGGGACTGAAAAAGACATTTAAGAACAATATGGAATTCTAAACACCAGGTAAACAGCAATTTGGGTGGAGGTGGAGGAAGGAAGATTGAAAGAATTATGGTTGAAGTAGGAGTAGGGGGCAGTTCTGTTTTCATCAAACATATTTTTCTTATACATCTTTGTTATCAAATGTTACAATTACGGTGAATTACATTTTAAAACAAAAATAAGGATAACATTTTTTAAAGTATCTTTAATACATTGTGATTTTGCACATAATTCATCTGACATTTTCTAGCTTATTTGGTAGAAGTAGTGGCTTGAATCAGAGAACCCTAAAAGAGATGACTGAAATTCAAATACAAACTCAAGTTCATAAAACGCTCTGGGTCCTGGGGCAGGCTCTGAGCACTCAGCAGCATTCTTTGCTCAGAATTGCCGTCATGCCATGGAACAGTCCGGCTCTAAGGCTTCTCCTCCTACCCCTGCCCGGCCCCATAACTGGAATGTGAGTGGGTAAGAACAGGACAGTCTCAAAAGCCTTTGTATATTTCCAGGAGATGTTGAGATTTAAGGACAGGGGCCTGCCATCAAAGCCAGCTCACCATAGTTGAGTTATTTGGTAACTAGCAGGATAACGCAGTCTCTTAGAAGCAACTACTTGAAACTAGTATCTTCCCCACACTACACACAAAGGCGTGCATTATGGATTGTTCCCTCTCATCAGAACGCACTCCCACAGCTAACACAAAAGAACACAGCATATAGCTTTATTTTAAGGACCTTTTGAACTTGAGCGCTCAGCCTCAGGAAGAAAAAGTCACACACGCAACCTCGAGGGCCAGATCAGAGAGCCTTCTGAGGCTCCTGGGGCTTACGCTGCCATTGTGTATCCCCCAAACCAAGGGCTTCGGCTTCCAACTTAAATAATGAAAAGACAAGAAGTTTAACTTGATGGACAAAAGGGATCCTGGGAAGACAGACATGTATCACTTAGCAAGGCAAGAGTTTCTTTTTGCTGGTTAGCAACGGCGTTTCTAACACCAGCCAAAGCTACCACCACTTACAAAATTTCTTTCTAGGTTCCATTTTCTTTGACGGCACTGGGTGATTCTGGAACATCTCCCTCTGTGGGGTGCCCATGAAATTAGTAAACATTACAGGTTTATTGAACATCAGTGCTCAGCAGAAAATATAATTTTATGTTTAAAAATGGGAGGGAAAGGACAATCAGGCCTCCAGGTTGTCCACACTCAGGGGATGCTGAGATTCAAGTCGTACCAGGAAGACTATATTTTTTGCCCTGATAAGTCTCTAATTTATGTGTCCATTTACTACTGAGAACCATGAACAATAACACAACTTAAGAGCCTTATTAGATACGGCAGCCCTGAGTGGTAGGAATTTAGCAGCCCTAACTTACAAGTGAAGAAACTGAGGCTCAGAAGTCTCACTGAAAAGACCTGGCCAGGTCATGCAGCTATGGAGTGGCAGAGCCTGTGTGGTCTGAAGCCACTATTAGGTCTTAACCACCAGGAAGCCTTTTAGTATCGATAAGCCATTTTGCAAGATGAGTTACTACTTGAATGGAAACTTGGAAGTTGGTTCACACAAAAGAACAGGACAAGTGGAGAGTAGCCAGAATAATAACTAAGTTTCCCATCTCCATCTTCCCCTTACACACACTCACTCCCTCTTTCTCCTTGCATGAACGCTGCTGTGCCTGAGAAATCCAGTTCCAGAGCCTTAGGAAACACAAGGACACTCAGAAGCCAAATGAAGGAGGAAGTTCTAAACTTCAGATTTAAGAATGTTCGGCTTTAGGATGTTACGTTAGCTAAAATAAGCCAGGGTTTCTCTAATCGGCCAGCTTAAACCATGGACATTTTTTGGGAGAAAGATAAGCAGCTCAGAATATCCCATTGCACAAGTGCAACCTGAGGCATGTGTCCACAGAGCCCATGTGACGTGCTCCAGTGTGTCGTCACCTGAGGCGCCCGCACCTGGCCAAATCTCCCCGTTGACAGGCAGCTCCCATGTGATCCTAGCGATGAGAAGTTTACTTTCATGAAGCGTATCAAGTTCTTTCTCCCAGCCTCCCAATGTGTCCTTGCTCAGAAAAAATCATAAGTGGTCTCTCTTCTCATTTAACTTGCACCCAAAAAACAGATGTCAATGCTGAACTCTGCCTGGGTAGAAAGTAAGGGGCAAAGTCCCTTTCACTTATTTCTATCAAAACAGGCTGATAGGAAGAGCACAGCACTGTGTCAGGGCAGAGAGAAAACAGTGAGGTTACAGGTAAAGAGAAGATCAGCCCAGGCCCCTGCACAGGGGAAGCCCACGAGGCTAACGGAGTGGTCCGTCCTCCCTGACTGAGCCCTTACTCTTTGCCAGGCACCATTCTAAGGCCTGCGAAATATAGCAGTGAACAAACTAAGATCTCTGTCCTCATGGGGCTTACACTCCAGTGAGGAAGAGAAAATTAACAAATAAATTACTAAGTGTCAGGAATAGAAAGTATTAATAGAAAAAAATAAGTGAGTAAGGGGGTTGCAAAGCTCTATGCAGCAGCTGGGGTGGAGGGAATAATTTAATATAGGACATTCAGGGAAAGCCTCAAGAAGGGGCATTTGAAGAGATGGTCCCAGCTCCTGGCTAAATGAGGGAGGAAGCCATGTGGCAGCAGGAGTGGGGGGAGGTGTTCAAGGGCCTACTCCAGCACTGCTCACCTATGGTGGGCTGGGCCCTGTTCTAGCACTGCAGACCCAGGTATGAACACAGCAGGTGCTGATCCTTGACCTCCCGGGGCTGACATTCAAGTGGAAGGAACGTATGTTAGGGAATCCTACACAGTCCTATGAGCAGTGAAGGCTCCTGCTTCTGCCGGCTAGAAGGGCCTGGCCTCCCCATGCCCCTTGTGCTTCTTGAGAAAGAGGCCAGAAAAGAACTGTTTTAAGTCATTTTCTGTTCCAGGCCTCTCCTGGACAGTTCAGAAACGGGTCAGCACCCATTGATAAAGCCTTACCCAGTTTGATCTCAATACTCCTGCCTGGGTGGGGCTTTGCTGGCTCAGCTGGAGAAGCTGGGGCTGCTTCTCTGCTCAAGTCTGAGACCCAAGGGCTTGGCTTTAGTTTTCCAAGGCCCCATGCTAAAAAATGCAAAGGAATGTGATCTCAATTTGTTTTAAAAAGGGGGGAGGAAGAAGCAATGGAACTTCTCTCTAACAGGGAGTTGACATCCGCCTGCTACAAAGCTGGAAGGGAACCTCTTCGCTGTCACAGGGAGGGAAACTTATTTGGTTTTGCCCAAAAGAACCAAGAGAATGGGGAAGCCCTCTGGATGCCACACTAAATTGGAGGAGTGTTATCGTCCCCGCTTTTGGCTACACATTAAACATGCCAACACCCAGCCCGCCAGCCTAAATACAGATATAATAATTGATCGTTCCCATGGCCTGCAACCCAGGAAACATTCCTGTGGCCAGGTTGGGCAACTCCGGGAACTGTTTGCTTATTGATTAGAAAGAAGAGGCTCCCTCTTACAACACCACACTACCTGCTCACTTTTCTTTTCTATTGAGTTCCCAAAGGCCAAAGAGGGCCCCATGTTCTGAAATCCAAAGCAACTGAACCCCTCCTCCTTCCAGTTCCTGCTGACCCCTCACAGGAAGGGGCAGCAGATAAAGCTGGGATGGGGGACCGGGTCCTACAGGCCCAAATGAGAGCGTTCTCTATGTCTTAGTTGCCCGCTTGTGAAGTTAAGCACCTTGACCAATATACCTGGTAACATCATTCCCAAACCAGGGTCTGATGTGCCCTGTGCAGAGACTCTCTTGGGATGCTTTTTCAAAATACCCAGGCCTGAGCCCTGCCCAGGCTAACTGAATCTGATCTTTAGGGCTGGTAGAGCCCAGGCACGAGTATATGTTAAACATTTCCCAGGTGCTTGGAGCACCCAATGGGGATGGAGAATGGCTCTACAAAGGCTGCCCTTAGGAGAGGTATAACAAGTATTATTATATTACCATAACGGCTTATGAGGGAAGTATCACTCTTCTAGTTTATCAGTAAAGGCTCAGAAATTATAAGTGACACTCCCACAGTCACACAGCATTGAGTGGCTTGAGTTGGGATTCCCACCCAGGTCTGGCTGACCCATAGCCTTAACTCCTGCATAGTCTGATATCCACAACCTGATCTGGGGCTTGAGGCTTCCTCTTTCCCCACCCGTGTCTCTGACAGTGGGACGTGAGCATATCCAGTGACTTCCCCTCTACTTACTGTTTACTGTCAGATGTCAACACGATGGGAAAAACACACACCTCACATTCCTTAGCCACATTTTAGCAGGGTGCTTTGTTATCCACATCTTTCCTTTCCCCAAAATCTTAGTTTTGTTTTTGTTTTTAATTTCAACAGCAGTAACTTGTGTTAGAGGGAAAAAGTAACAAAATGTAGATGTCATAGCAACATTATTCATAACAGCCAAAAAGTGAAAAGAACTCAAGTGTAGATCAACTGATGAATGGATAAAATATGGTATATACATACAATAGAATATTACATATTCAGCAATAAAAAGAAAGGAATTATTGATACATGCTACACCATGGGTAACCTTTGAAAATATTATGCTAACAGAAAGAAGCCAGTCACAAAAGACTGGGTACTTATTGCATGGTTCAATTTCACAATGAAATGTCCAGAATAGACAAATCTAAGATCAAAAATAAATTAGTGGTTGCCTAGGGCTGGGTGGGTAAGAGAATGGGGAAGTCAGGGAGTGGCAGCTAAGGGGTGAGGGATTTCTTTTAGGGATGATAAAAATGTTCAAAAGTTGTGTTTGTAAAACTCTATGGTTATACAGCAGAACCTATGAATCCTATACTTTAAATGAATGTAATGTATGTATGATGTGTGAATTATATCTCAGTAAAGCCATTACCAAAAATAAAAAAAAAGATGATGATGACAATGACAAACCAAAAGCACAAAGCACCCATGGCTTCATGCAAGTAGAGAAGCCACTGTTAATACTTGTTATGTGACCTTCAGATCCTGGTCTACACCTCTTTCCTAATTCACTTCCCCTGTCCTATGTCTCTTGATATTCTCTGTTTTTCTACAATTAGGGTGTGAACATGACTATATTTTTAAGAACCTTTTCCCCAACTTTCTTCTTTCTCTCCACTTGCCCATTAAAAAGAAAGAACGAAAAAAAAAATCAGCCTATGTAGTTATTCGGATGGATACAGCATGGCATAACTACTCAGCAACAAAAACAATACATGCAATAGTATAGATGAACCTTGAAAGCATTATGCCAAGTGAACAAAAAAGACCAAAGGCTCCCGCTCCCAGCCCAGGAGATCGGATTCAGTTAGTCTGGGGCAGGGCCCAGGCCTAGGTATGTTTTAACAGTGTGCAAAAGAGTACATATTCCATTTATATGAAAACTCTCAGAAACAGAAAGATCAGTGTTTGCCTGGAGCCAGGGGGTGGGGAGCGGGGCATGGGGCTTGGTTACCAACAGGCACAAGGGAACTTGTGGGATGATGAGAGTATTCTAAAACTGGATTGTGGTGATAGCCACACAGCTGTGTACATTTATAAAAATTATCTCACTATATACTTACAGCAGGTAACTTGTATGGTATATAAGTTACATCTCAGTGAACCTGTAACAAAAATAGTTACTAGGGTCTCCTTTGAGGAGGACCCCATCAGTCAAAGTACCATGGTCTAGAAAAGACACAATCCATGCAGCCAATAATGCCAAGGGCAGAGTTATGAAAAGAGGGAAAAGAGAAAAATAATTCTTAATTAACAAAAATTAAAACAGTGAATATTCAATATAATAATAGTCGTTACGAACAGGCACTGTGCTGAGCTCCTCACCAACACTGGCTCCCGAACTGCTTGCTGGGAAGTAGCTGGGCTCTTTCATCTCCCAATGCTGATGAGCCTAAGGCTCAGAAAGGCTTAATAATTTGCTCAAGGTCACAGAGCCAGCTAGTCTCTGAAGCAGGATTCACACCCAGAACCAGTCAACACGACTAAGCCACTAGGCTAAAATCGCTCTGCCTTGAGGAAGGAGAGAAGCTCCACGGGTTGGAAAGAGCAAAATGAGATGGAGGAAAATCCATGCTAGGCACAAAGGTAGATTGGTTAATCGTCGTCGTCTTTTTTTCTCTGTAAAGAACACAACCCAGACAGAAACAGGCGCCAGCCCAGGGGCAGCATTTCCCCAGAGCGAGCTGACGCAGAAATGTGCTGACGCTGGCTATGGAAGCATGCAACGCTGTAATCGAGTTCGGATTTTTGAATCATTCAATAACTCAGGGACAAGGCCTGGAAACCTCTTCTGTGACACAAAGAACAAATGTGAGCCTTGCACCTTTTTCAAATGTGGGTGGGTTGGGCTGGAAAAGCTTGAGCCCTCTGACCTTTGGAACAAAACTCCTAAAACAGCCCAAAAGAACAGCTGGAAGCCCAAGCTTCAGAAGTTAGACATTTCCCACAGAGTTTCAGGTCACATGCATTTTCAGATGACTCCAAAACAAGTGCTCACTTGTCCAAACAGAGCTTACAAGAGGAGGCTTTCTCTTTTTTAATGGATGCTAGCATCATTTTTCATTATCAAGAACAAATAAGCATTGATGTGAAAGGCAGTTGCTTCCAGGAGTGTTTGCTAAATCTACTCGACTGGCTCTAAAGGTAATCGCTCGGCCCCCACGTGCATCTTTGCTCAGGCTCCTGAGAAATAAAACCCCCGCATCCTGCCGAGTCCCAGGAAAAGGCAGAAATAGCTCCGATTGGGTTGCTCGCTCCAAGAATTCCAAGTAGATTAAGAAAACCAAAAATAAGAAAATGACATGAAGACCGACCCACAGGTCCAGACATAGACTTTGGCATACGCTGGGGCCCTGCCACAGGCCACATGGCTACCTCCTGTAAGATGCCATGGTACAGTTGCTGCACAAGGACCTGTGGCCCCTGTCCCAGCAGTGGTTCCCAAACTTTTAATTTTCCTGGTTTTAATTCTTACAAGACTCTGTGGTCCCTTTATCTGGCTAGCTTCTTCCCTTTACCCAGCTTCTTCCCATTTTCCAATGTAATCAGAAATTGCAAGCTTACACACAGGCAAAATGACACATGGACAAGGTTATTCACTAAGGCATTGTTTGCAATAGCTGAATATGGGAGACATCCCAAGCATCTATCAATAGAGGATTAGTTAAATAAACTATGGAATTTTCTTATTGTGAAATACTATGTGGCTATAGAAGAAATGAGAAAACTATGCACCAACTGCGGAATGAACTTTGAGACATAGTGTTAGTTGATAAAAAGCAAGATGCAAAGCAGTGCAGGGGGATGAGAATATATGTCCATATTTGCTTATATTTACATACAGAAACTTTGGAATAAACTAATAATTGAGATTATAGGTATGGGCGAGGGGGTGTTATTGGTCCCAAAGAGGGCAGGGTGGGAGTAGAGCTCTTCCTTATATATATTTATTTACATTGGTTCATTTTTCAGCAATGTAAACATACTATTTGTAAAGTTTAAAAAATTGTAGGTGGCCATATGTAAATTACTTACTATTTATTCTTTAGGAGAAAAATTTATATTTTTGCAAATACTCAGAGGATTTGTGCCGAGGTGACCACAACCCCTCTGAAAATCTCAGCCAGGCAGGAAACCAGAGGAAGGGTCCACGTGGGTGGTGGGAAAGAAAGGGTATGACCCACACATGACTGAAGAGGGAAGGGGTGCTGTAGGGGGGGACTCCTATCAGCTGGTCTAATAAGAAGAATGCTAGATGCCAAATCAGGTGACCAGATTCTCTCGGGGGTTTGTCAGGAAGAAAAGTAAAAGTCCCTTTCGTTCATTCTGGGTTAGTTTTCCCTTCTGTAGCACACAAAGGCTGAACTGTCAGCCAAGATGTGGGGCTCGAAGACCTTCTTGGACATTGTGGCACACAGAACCAGTACAAAGCCCTTTTGGAGGGCATCCTGACCATGTTTATAGATTTTACAAGCTTTCATCCTCTCGTCTGGCAAAGCCCACGTCTAGGAGCTTATCCCACAGATGAACTCACGCACGTGCATGAGGACAGACCTACAGAGAGTCACTGCAGGTTCGTTTATAGTGGCAAGCAATAGAAACAGCACCCACAGGGGACTGGTTAAACACCCAAAGGGCACACACTCAATAGAAAAATAGTGTAGAAACTAAATAGAACATGGCAGCTATTTAAAAGGAATAAATCTATATGTAATAATATGGGAGGAACTTGTCTTCAAAGAAAGCAAAGAGCAAAATGGGATAGAATACCTTCAGAAGGATACAAGAAACTACTAACACCGGTTGTCTCAGGAGGTGAACTGCTGATATAGGGAATAAAGGGAGGGAACTCCCTGCTTTTGTATTCTTTTGCACCATTTGAATTGTTCATGTTTGCTTTCCTATCTTCATATAGACAATTTTCTTTAACAAGAGGGTTGAACTGAAGGAGGGTTAGTGTTTAGTTGATGAACTAGTTGAGGAACTTCAACAGGCAAGCCCTGCATTTGGGCTTCCAAACCCTGCCTGCAAACTTCAGTTACATTATCAGAAATAAAACACTCAGATATGGGAGGCCACATGGTTTTGTTCTGCTGATTCTACTTGTGGTTTGATAAGTACATTCTCAGGGTTACAACCTAATGATCTGAATGATGAATGCTGTTTTTCTTTCCAAAGGTCACACTTTAAGAGGGACATTGACCCATGGAACTGGTCCAGAGGCAAAGGGGCAAGGATGATAAAGTTCCCCTCTGCAGAGTGAGGGACTGACTGAGAGAAGAGACAGACTAGCAGTTTACTCCTCAAGATGTACAGAGGCTGACTCCTTCTAGAAGGATTGGTGTCGATGGCACCAGAAGGCAAAATAAGGACCAGCAAAGAGTGGAAAAAGCAAGACCACCTAAGAAGGAAATGTCTTTTGCTCAGAGCTGACCCCAAACAGAACAGGGCTGCCAGCCTCTTGAATGCCCCTCACTCAAATTCAGATGGTTTCAAGTGCTGTACAGCACTGAGGTTCAGGGTACAAGCTTGGAGTCCAGATAGATCTGGATTTTCATCTCAACTATGCCACTAACTAGCTGTGTGACATCAGGAAAATTAACCCTGTTTCTCAATTTCCTCTTTCTACAACAGGGGAAGATAAGAAGAGAGTTCTTATCAAGTACGCAGACTTGATGTGTGGTTAAGCCGCTTTGCTGCTGCTGTTGTCATATCATAGATTTGAGGGAATGGAAACTTCACAGCTGTCTCTGAGGCCACCCTGCAGGAGAGGCAGGGCCCCCAAGGGCTGGCCCCCACCTCTCCTGATCAAAGTTTTGGTACCTTCTCAGGCCTCCAGAAACCCCTCTGTGGCTGAGAAAGGATGTTTTCCCACGTTGCTGTTCTGCTTCGTAGACTCCCCTCCCTGAGGACTTAGCAGTGGGACTTCTGAACTGAGTCAAGGTTCAGGGTCTGTGAAGGGGAAGGTATGAACCCCTTGGAATTATGAGCAAATATGTGGACACTTGTGGGAGACTCCATGGCTTTCGATAGTTTCTCAATGGGGTCTGAGATCCCAAAACAGGAGCTCTGAACTTGAGACACACTGAGGGCATAAACTGGTGTGGGTGTTGGGAGGGAGGATGAGAACATGAAGGGACTCAATTGAGGCCATAATGACTGGTTATTTCTGATGCCTCTCCAGCCTCAACCCTTGAGCACCAGCAGACAAATAAATTCAAACCTCCTGCTAGTGTGCTTTGAGTGCTGTGAAAATAAAGCACAGGTGAGGGGTGAGAACAAGAGTCTAAATGGGAGGTAAAAAAAGAATGCGGAGACAGCCAAGGATCCAAGACTTTTGCTCTCATAGACCCAATTCATCTCCTGACACCTGGACCACTGCAGCAGCTTGAGTCTTCTCAACCCTGGCCCAGATCCCCGCAGCCTCTTCTCTATGCAGTAGACCCGGTGAGCCTGTTACAACCACAGTCAGATCATGATGAGCTGCTGCTCTAGTCAGCCCTTCAGAAATCTCCATTTCTCTCAGAATAAAAGCACAATCCCCTGTGGTCAGGACCCAGCTGCTTCTCTGACTTGTCGCAGACTACCCTCACCTCATTCACTCTGCTCTAGCCAATACACTGGCTATGCTCCTGCCCAAGTTATTTGTATTAGCTGTTCTCTCAGCCAGTGACCCAGCTCTCCCTGATAACCCCTGTCCTCTGCAGATGACCCCTCCCTCCTTTCCTTCAAAGGTCACCTTCTACATAGGCCCTGAATATTATATTTAAAATAGCAGCCCCCTGCCCCTAGCACTCCTTCCTCAGCCTTCTTCCCTGCTTTACTTTTTCTCTACAGCACTTACCACATTATATATTTACTATGCCTATTTACTTATTACCTACTACTATCCTTCCAACCGAACATAAGTTCCATGAAGGCAGGGGTTTTGTCTAAATGTCAAGTTCATTATTGTATCTATAGCACCTACACCAGTGCTAAGCACTTAATAGGTATTGTCTTCAATAAGTATTGTTGAATGAATAAGTGGTACCTTTGTCTCTCCCAAACATCAAACATCTGGACAGATCTGAAGGAGGCCTCAGATGGCCCCAAGTCAGTCCAAGAGGAGATTCTTCATGTGAACCCTGAAGACAAGGGCCAGCAGAGGTGGACATGCTTTCCAGAGGCCATGGTGGGGCCGGAGAATGGCCATGAATTGAGGGCTTTGGAATTCCCAGTTGAGACCTTCCAAGGATGCTCAGGAGCCAGGAATACCCACCATAACTTCATAAGCCTACAAGCCAACTAGGATTTCTAATCATCCTAATGATTTCACACCTATAGTAGATAATCAAGTATTACTGGTAAGTGATCAGTGTCAACCCTATGAGAAGAACCATGTAGAATCCCAGTTAATCTCCCCCCGCCCCCCGCCGCAGGAGATAGGTATTGCAGTCCCATTTTATAGGTGAACAAACCAAGACACACAGAGGTGAAGTGGCTTGCCCAAAGTCACACACCTAGCAAACAGGCAGAGCTGAGAATTGAACTCAAACCCCCCTGGCCCCGAAGCCTTAACATCCACTTTGCCCTGCCCTCTGATCTGTCCGCCTGTCTCCTCTCTCCCTGGTTCTCTTAGTCTTTACTCCCTGCACAAAGTCACCAAATAAAAGTATCAGATTTCAGGTGAGATGCCTCTGGGGCATCTCATTAAAGCCCACACTGCATGGGGCAGGTAGTGTGTTGACATCTGGCAAGGCCCCTGTAGGCAAGTCTGTGAGAGAATTTCAATAGCACAAGAACTGGCTCTAAAAGCTGTAAATAAATTTGGCTCAACACCTTGGCTGGTAATAGGGCTCACTGGCCCTAGCAAAACCTGAGAGGCCACCTGACCTTCCCCAAAGACCTTAATTTGCTTAAATCGGAGTGAAACCTTTGGATGTTAATTCCCAGAGAACTTCCTGCCTTCTGACATAAAGGGGTCATGCTGGGGTAGCCAGGAAGAGGAGAAAGAACCTCCCCACCTTAATCAGTTCCACAGGAGAACTGTGCATTAACTAAACCTTGGAAGGCAGGGCAAATGTGTGCCACTGATGCCAGCTTTAAATACTCCTCATTCGTAATGTGCCATCTCTGCTGACTGGGCAGGAGATCAGACCAGTCAGGCTATACAGCTTTCTCTTTAAACACCCTTTTAAGCCATTAGCTTAGGCTCATCTCAAAAGCCTGCCTGCCTTCTGATTACACAATACATCAAACTTATTTTGGGTGTCCATTTTGTTCGGTAGGTAGTGGCTGTGGTTTTCCTAGAATCCCCTTTATGGGAAGCCTGCACACCAGGGTCCTTCAGAGGGCAGAGCCATATAGAATCACCCCGGTATGAGGTTGTTTACTAAAAACTCAGAGCTCTCTACTGTAAACAGCAACTGTGTCACTAATGATCTTTTTTCCCCATTGTATTTTAAAAATGTGAGATGTAATTCACATAACATAAAATTCATCAATTCTAAGTGTACAATTACAGTAGTTTTTAGTTATTTCCCCATGTTGTGCAACCATCGTCACTCTCTACTTCCAGAATACTTCCTCATCCCCAAAATAAACCATGTGCCCATCAGCAGTCACCCCCAATTCCTCTCCTCTTCTGCTAGCCCCCGGCTACCACTCATCTGTTTTCTCTCCCTACGGATTTCCCTATTCTGGATATTTCATATAAATGGAATCATAAATATGTGGCTTTGTATCTGGCTTCTTTCACTTAGCGTGATGTTTCAAATTTATCCGTGTTGTAGCATGTATCAGTACTTCATTCCTTTTTATGGCTGAATAATAGTCAACTGTATGAATATACCACATTTATTTATGCATTGATTAGTAGATAAACATTTGGGTTGTTTTTACTTTTTGGCTACTTTAAATAATGCTATGAACATTCATGTACAAGTGACATATTTTTTCAAGTCTTGTGGGTATATACCCAGGAGTGGAATTGCTGGGTCATATGGTAACTATGTTCAACTTTTTGAGGAACTCAGACTGTTTTCCACAGTGGCTGTGCAACTTTACATTCCCATCAGCAATATATGAGAGTTCTAATTCTTCCACATCCTCACCAACACTTGTCATTTTCTTCTTCTTTTTTTTTAAATTATAGCTATCTCAGTGAGTGTGAAGTGTTATCTTACTGTGTTTGTGCTAATGATCTTCTAAGGAAGTATGTCACCTGCCCTAGAACATCACCACCTCACAAATGCTGTTTTGAATAAAGCAATTCTGGCTACAAAGTCTTTGGTGGTGGTGATGCTGATGATAACTAACACCACTAAGACTAACACTTTCTATGGCGCATACTATATGGCAAACTCATTTTTAGACATTTAATTTTTGTAATAACTATATGAAGTGTTATTATTATCTTCATTTGACAGGTAGAAAAATTAAGGCACGGAGGATATATATATAACTTGCTCAAGGTCACATAGCTTATAAATTACTGATATGAAACTGGAATTAGAGCTCTTGACCACTAGTTTGTTGAGAAAGCATGGAAGTAGCACAGGAAGCACAAGGTCAGCATACCTGAACACCGCCCTAAATGAACTCAGGGTAATTCTGGTTTTTTTCTAAACCAGCTTAAGTTATAAGGCTTACATACACCAACATCACATCTGTGACAGGGCTATCAACATAGGACGTGGGGTCGCACGGTGGTAACAAATGGCAACTCCAGGGACACCTGAATTGAGGTTTCAGCTCCACCGCTCAGACCTCCAGTTCAAATTAAGTCATTTGCCCTCATCCAGGCCTTCATTTCCTCATCTATAAAATGGGTTTAATGGCAATCTCTAAATTAAAGGATTAACTGAGAAAGTGCATGACAGAAAGGGACCAATGCACTAGCCGATGGACTCAGATTTTATACACAGTGAGTACGCTGTACAGTGGCTAACACTGACCCTTTCATGTGTGTCAGGCATCGTGCTAAGTACTTTATCTATTGTTCATGTGCAGGAAATGGTGATCTTTATTGTTCAAAATAGCAAAGTATATGAACTACGCTTGTTACACTGCTAAATATACCTTTTCGGGGCGTCTGTAGAAGATAGATGGAAAGTGAAAAGGGTAATGGATAACTAAAGCTAAGCACCCAAGTATCAGGAGTGAGTACTCCAGAAAATGCTCCTACCTGAGCTTATACCATGTCTTGACCTTGAGGCCTAATTTCAAGGTCTATGAAATCATAACCTTTCGTTCCTTTTGAAAGCAACATGCTGACACCATCAGCTCTGTTTACCTTAGAAGTTTCAAATCTAGAAATTCCAGCTATGCTTTATTACAGGGAGGGAAATATAATGTCTTTTTAAATTACAAACTTGAATTCCGTAGTGGCTGGTGTGTACGTGGATATATATAGCTTAGATAAAATTAATGTTCTTATAGACGCAAAGACAGAAACTTCCAACCCCGCCTAGCATCTAACAGATACTGCAAGTTCTAGCCCCAAAGCAGAACAAAAGGAGGCCAGCAGGCTCTGACTGGAAGGGAAGAATGCCTTTTCTTTTCACATTCCCTACTGTGTACACAGGGGCAGCTGTGATCAGAGGCCACAACATTCTAAATGGCTTGCACATAAGAGTCTACAATAAATAAAAGACATTCTTGGGATAGTTGGAGATATTTGAATGTGGAGTAGATGTTAGATGATATTGTAAATTTTTTTCAGTTGTGATAGTAGCATTATGGTTCAAAAGGAAAATGTCTTTCTCTTAGGAGATGCAGGCTAAAGTATTTAGTGGTAAAATGTCTGCAACATACTTTCAAATGGCTCATAAAGCTCATATACACACAGATATGGCAAATATGACAGTATTGATTGTAAAATGCAGGTACTCAGTTTTTCATTGGACTATATCTCAACTTTTAGGTATTGTAAGTTTCTCATAATTTAAAGTTTCGGGGGTCAGGAGAATATTCTATGAGAACTAACATAATAAGAATAAACTAAACAACCATGTATTTATTAAGGATACAAAAATGACAAAACTAAAGCATCCTATTTCAGGTGTATTATGAGAAGGCAGAGTTCTTTGGAAATGACGATAATGCAGGGAAGAATAGAGGGCAGCAAGAAAAGAGGAAGAGCAAACATGAGATGAATTGACTCCATAAAAGAAGCCATGCATGAATCTACAGGAGCTGAACAGGGTTGAAGACAAGACACTGTGCACATCACTCATTCACAGAGTCATCAGGCGTAGAAGCCGACCACGGCAGGCAGCACACAGAATCAGAACTGATACGTAGCTAGTATGGACTGATATGGCTGCACCAATGGTTGAAATATTGACAGTCCCCTGTGGTTGGTAAGTAACCCCTGCCCTGAGCCTCCTAGGGGGCTTCCTCCTTGCCCACTCACCCTCCAGCTGTTGCTCAGGACCCCAGGACCCGTTTGAGCACTAAATGTCAGGCGTACGCTTTGACTGCACAAGGTCCACGTTGTACTGGCCATCATTAAACATTTTTAAATATCACTCCCGAATATTCTCAACCACTGGGCATTCACTACAGACCATTCTTTCTCCATAGTAATGTTCCAGAATCTCTCCTCTTGGCCAACTCTGTCATCATAACTTCTTCCCCATGAATGAAAAGGTGAAGAGCCCTGTGACACAAAAGTTAAGTACTCTGGCTGATGTAAATTAAAATCCCAGTTCTGCCACCTCCTTGCTGCATAACCCTGGGCCACTCACTTTCTCAAGACTCAGTTTACTTGACTGCAAAATAGAGATAACACAGTCGGTTCTTCCATAATGCTTGCTCTGAAAGTGTAAATTTGCTCCAACATGAATGATTTATTAGAAAACCATTTGAGCATAACTCAAATTTCAAGTTTGCTTATGTGTATAATTTTGTGAAAAACATGAGGTGGATGTAGACAAGTATAGTCAGCTGAAGAACAGAAATGAACAAAACACACACATACACACATCTTCCAGCCACTTCAGTTCAAAACGTGTTACGTGCTACACCCATCCCCATCTGGTGTTTCAACCGTCTATCAGATTCCAGATTATCTTCCTTCCACAATAACTCACAAGGCACCACCCTACCGAGACCTACTCCCACAAGCAAATTTCTTTTCTTTACTGTATCGCCAAGTTTTTGAGTGCTGTTCCTTAGCCATTTCCCCATAAGCCCTGTGGTTTTTACTGAGTGAGTGTTAGGAAGACCTACATCATGTTACAGCAGAACTGACTGTAGTTCTTACTCACAGTATGGTGAGGAACATACAAGATACATGTGGGGAGAGGTCAGTCCAGTGCTGGGCACATTGTAAGTATTCAGTAAATGTTGGCTATCAGTAGTTGCTCCATCTGGATGCAGACAGAGCCTGGTGCATAAAAGATGCTCAGTGAACATTCATTACCTGAAAGGTCTATCTATGGCTTATTAATCTTAGTGGACTAATTAAAGAGACTTATTAAAGAGGTCGGGAGGGACAGCAATTGCCAAAACCATAAATTAGAGATGAGGCTTCAAAGCTCTAATGAAGCCCTGTCCTTCCATGCCTGGCAAGAAAATGAGTTGTGAAAGGCAGTGACCCTGTCGGCAAGAACTCAAAGAAGTCATAAACTACTGGCCATCTCAGGGCAACATGGGGTCAATTTTGAGACAAGTTGCCTAGACTCTGAGTCCTTAATTCAAGGTCACAGTATAGTACTAAGTGGTTAAGAGTCCAGGTGAGAGCTCAGGCAACCTGAGTTCAAATCCCAGCTCCACCATTTACCAACTATGCCACCTCAGGCCATAACTTCGCCTTCTCCTGCCTCACTTTCTCACCTATAGAACAGAGACCATGATGGTCCCTATTTCCTGAAGGGGTGGGATGACTAAATAGGTTAATCTGTGTAAAGAAAGCCCTTAGCCCAGTGTCAGGCAGAGAAAAAAAGTTCAGTGAATGTTAGCTGCTATTCTGGCACTAGAAAAAGATCAGATGCTACCCGAAACAGAACCGGAGCAGGAAATTACGTGTGCACAGCAGCAAGGAGAAGTCTGATTTAGCTGGAATTGAAAGACAGGATACTGTGGGCAGGAACTCATTTATTTTCATCAACCATCCATCCAAAATCCTTTCTGACACAGAGCCCACACTTAGCTAGCCATGTTCACTGAACAAGTTCATGTTCACTGTCTGGTCTCCTGTACATCATTTCCAAAAGAAACAGACAGAGACTCCTCCGGCTGAGGGCAAAGGTTCCCTGAAAAACGAGAAGGATGAATCAGCTAAATGGGCTGGTTCGCATCACTTCATCTGGTGGAAGCTGACGCAGAGGCATTTATCATTCTTTCAGAAGAGGCCATCTAATCCAGAGACAAGAGCTGGTCTATGCCTAACCCTCCAATGTCACCTCCCACCTGTTCCCCCACCATGCCCACCCGGCCACACGGGCCACACTGGCCTCGTCCTCCTCCAGTATACTGCGCCCTTTCCTGCCGCAGGCCCTTGGTCCTTACTGTTTCCTCTGCCTAGGATTCTCTTCCTACCGTTCTTTTCATGGCATCCTCCTTCCATTACATACGACACACACTTTCTTGTAACAACTTACCCGACCCATCTGTGGCTTGAGTGGGCCCCCTCCCCACACTCATTACTCCCCACCCCATTTCTGTGCTTTATTTCCTTCCTAGAATTTCCCTGAAATCTTCTTTATTTACATGTTAATGTCTACTTAGACACTAGAACTCAAGTTTCCTGAAGGCACCGGCCTGTTATGTCACCCTCTCTGCAGTACTACCTGGTTCTGGACCAGTGCCTGGCACAAGGCAGGCCCTGAATAAACATGGATGACTGATGCCCATCCAAAGGTGGATGTGGAGTTATTTATCCATCCAAAAAACATTCCTCGAGGGCCAGGTAGGACCTGAATGAAGTTAAAGAGGAGAGCCATGAGGATACCTGGGAGAGGAAGGGGTGTCCCAGGCTCAGACACGATGGCCCTGAGGCAGCAGAGTGCTGGAGAATTATATGCATTGGTAAAATCCCCACCATTGCATATTATTGCTACAATATAGATTTATATTATATTACAACCTATAAGATACAATCATAGACACCTTAATTCTAGGAGGACATACACCAAAATATTTCCCATAGTGATATCTATGTAGTGATAGTATGCACCATTTAAATCTTTTTTCTCTTCTTAGTTGTCTACATTTTCTAACATTTTCCCCACAACGAACATGTATTAGTCATATAATAAAGACAACTACAAATGGGAAGTCTGCGGTATAAGAAGTGCTGCCAGAATCACAGGAGGACAAGAGCTCTCTGGAGCAGCTGGTTTATGCTTAACACGCGGAAATCCTGTCATACAACTAATCTTATTTCCTTCTCTACTTTGACTTATTAGGAACCTCAGAGTCAAATCTGTGGTCTGCTTTTAGCAGGGTCCAGGCTTTGTGACAAGCATTTGGCTACTCAATCCTCCTCCTAATCCTCATCTTTTATCCTTAATTTTCCTTTGCCTACTTCCCTATCTATATCTGAGATACAGATATGATGTATCCAGGTAACTCGTGCCTTCAGTTCTTCATTGGAATGAGGTGAGAATGAACAAAGTGAAGAAACAGACTAACAGAAACAAGAGGTTCTTAATGAAGTCTTGAAAAAGGAATGTCATGTCAGGAAGTCTTACGCACAAGGGAAAGAGAATGCCTATCTTAGGAGGATCCTGATCTTCCTATTATTGGAACATCATCATCTACAATGGAGTAGGGATGACCCACAGATTCCAGTCCCAAGAGGATAAAATGGCCTTAAGACCCAAGTAGCAGATCTCCATGTCATGTTGGACCACAAGCTAAATGAACCTCTCTGGGCCTCAATTTTCTCATCTCAAAAATGGAGTTTAAAGTCTACATTCCCATAGAGTCATTGGAGGAATTATAGGGTACTATGCAGATGCTTAGGGCAATTCCCAGCATATAGTAAGAGCTATATCAGAGTTAATAATAATAATAGCTACTACATTTTATAATTAGCAGGAATAGTAATAAGTACTACTATTTGAGTGCCCAGTGCGTGCCTGACATTCTGTATTGTTTATCTCATTTAATCTCCCCTAATAACCTTATGAAGCAGGTATTACTTATACCATTTTGCAGAGGGAAAAAGTTAACAGGAAGACAAGATGCCCCTTGAAAGAAACCCAGTTACAGGTGTTCCAGTACTGGACCCCTGAGTGCTTGGACAACTTGAGTCAGCTATGTTAAGAAAGGGAAGCTGTATATCCTAGTAGTTAGATGCAAATTGTGAATCCTTGTCCTGCCACTAAGTAGCCAAGGGGACTTACCTGAGCATCAGTCTCATTTATAAAATGGAAATAATTATTTTAGGGGTAGTATGAAAACTGTGTAAGTTCACATACATAAAAACCAAGTGCATGTCAATAACTGAAGAATTCTTCATAATAGCCTCTAATTGTTTGACACTTACATTAAGGGGGATTAGGTGAGACCAAGGCATATGACTTGAGGAAAAAAGGTCCAGCTGCAACAGAGAACTTTCCCCTGAGAGCAAAATAAATCTTTAAAAAGTGTTAAATATCTGAAAGTCATAACATGTGCAAAAATACTTTTAAAAGAAAGAGAGAGAAATCACCTGTCTTAGGGCAACGACAACCCAAAAAGTTCTCGGATTCATTGCCCTCTCTAAAATTTCAAAGTACACCTGGCATCAAATTTTTGAAATGCCTTAGACAGTCTCTGGATCTGTTATCAAACTCTAGATGGATTAATCATAAACCAAATCTTCCCTCTCCCCGCTCCCCCCCCAAATTGAAAAGCAACTTTACTCCCTTGTCCACAGGTGAGGAAATTCCCTAAAATTCTTACTTGGCCCAACTGAAAACAGAAATAGCAGCTGCTGTATGTATTTCCATGCTTGGCTTGTGTTTAACGCTGGCTTCTCCGGGACAGCAGCAAGGTTTGGCTTTGTGCTTTAATACTGGGCCGGGCAACTCATAAATCAGGGAACTGTGTTTGCAGACTCATAAATGACACCTCCATCCAAAATCAAGTAAGTTAACTTGTCTGAATTATCTAGGTTGCCCTCCCTGCTCTAGCAGCCTGGATTGCTGAGGGTCTTGAATACAGCAGGTGCCCAAAGACTATCTGAATTTAAGAATGAATGACAGGTAGATAGAAGGAAGGGAGGGAAGGAGGAGAGAGGAAGGGAGAATGAGCCCCTTTGCCATCCAAGCTCTCCTCTCCAAATACACTGGAACTCTTCCTCTACCACAGAGTTTTGGCCACTTGCCACACTTCCTAGGGAGTATGCAGCCCTCAGCTCGATTTCTTTTCACCTGTGACTTGATGGACACTGAGGCTGGTTGTTACTTCAGAATGATGGGAACCAATCCTTTTGTACAGAGCCAATCCTTGAAGGCCTCTTTTTTTTTTTCTGGGGTGGGGGGAAGTGGTGGGGTGATGGGAGAACTTGGATGCCTCATAGTCTGATGAAAATTGAGACCCTCTGAACCCAAAAAAGGTTCACACACACACTCATCTTGTCTAGAACTTTGGGTGGGTTCATAGATTTCCTTTCGCACCCAAACGTAATCAAGAATCACCTGGGGAGTGTGACCCCCATTCTCCAGAGAGGAGGCCCCTCCAAGTCTGCACTTTAAGTTATCCAGGTGAGTCACATCCTAGCCCAGGTTTGGGAACTTGTCCTATGGTCCAGCTTTTCTTTTAAGGGCAATCTCTGGACGTCCAGTTCAAGCAGAGTGGGCTTACTTAAAAATGCAGATTCCTAGACCCCCCCCCCCCGCCCAGATTTATAAATTGAAATGGGGGGAAGGGGAAGCAATTTGTTTTAATTAGTTAAAATGCCCCAGAATTACAGAGGTAAAACCTTAGTCAAGCTGAAGGCCTGTAAACAATTGCTAATTAACTAATCAGCATTTCAAATAGCAGAGCTTTTGGGGTGTCTACATTCCAAAGAGTAGAAGAGGATGTGATTACTCCCAACCGTGACTATTTACTCCCCTCCCCCACTTCCAGGTCCCACAACCCTCTTCCAGTTCCCTCTCCTCTCTGTGTTTTCCTACGCCCCCCAGCCACTTCCTCAACTGCACCCTCAAAATGCATTATTCTCCTTTCTCAACCTTGACTTCTCATCTGTATAGTGGGATTGCGCCCAGGAGACAAAGGATTGTGGCAATAACAGAATTACAGGTGCGACCTCCGCCTTCAAGACTCCTAGCTCACTCACCCTGCTTGACTCTGAGGACTTTATCCCCCTGGCAAGTACCAATCACCTACTAACATTATACTTATTCTCTTTGTTGTCCCTCCTCCTTCTAAAACAGGAATTCCACACAGGGGTGGTGGTGGTCACTTCTGAGGCCCTGTCTAAATGCCAGGCACAAGGCAGCCTCAAGAGGTTAAAGAGAGTTGAAGTTTTGGGCTCAGTGCCTGGCTAATGGCTAAACACAAAAAAGCAGTAGCTATCACCATTAATTCCCCTTCAACGTTAAAAAGCGGAGGAATTGAACGCTTTAAATTAAGCTGCTTTCTACAATTGATTTATCTTTAGGAAGCAAATAGCCATGGAGGGGGGATGGGGAGGAGGGAGACGAAGGAGGTACAATTTTTTTTAAAGCTTCCATTACTGTTTAAAAGGATGACTAGAGGGACCACAATAAAGCTCAGCTGAAAGTGGTTTTATTTATTGTTTTTTCAGACGAGAAGCACAATCTGACTTAAAATAATAAAAGATCTAGGAATCTGGGCTCCTCTTCTACATTATAATGCACTTCCCCCAAAGTTCCCAATAGAGGAAGATAGGTCACCCCCATCCCTAGGGACCCTCAGGTCTAATTCTCCCCAGCAAAGAGCCCCTCATCAAACAACTACTTATTGAGTGCCAACTACACTTTAGGTGCCATACTGGGGGCACTTCATGGAGCACCAAGCCTGGTGGAGAGAGAAGAGAACTCGGGGGATCCCAATCTGAAAGAGAGTTTGGGGGAGAGAGAGACCCAGGCCTGGAGGTAGAAGATCAGGGGAGGCTTCCTGGAGGAAGCATCAACTGAGCTAGCCTAGAGAGGTGAGTTAGCCATGCAGGAAACACAGGAATGTGTTAGTGGTGGGAACAGAGAGCCTGTGGACTGACAGCACTATTAGAAATGTGAATCCATGGGCCTCACCCTGGACCAAATGAATTAGAAACCTGGGAGAGGCCTCAGGCCTCTGTGCTCAGCTCCAGAACCTAAGCGGTCAGGAGCCAGGGTCCATGCCATAACCTCCACCCTAATCCTCTCCATGGAAGAGCCCCGCAAACAACTACCTAATTCCCCTTCAGTGAGGCCTTCTCAGATCTCCCCACTGCTTCCCAGAAATTCCTCACTCAGATTTAGTTTTCCTAAACATTTGTTGCCACCTGACAGCTTAAATGTTTTACATATTTATTACGTTTATTGCTTGTTCCCACCAAAACAAGAGAATACAAACTCTACCCGTACATGTCTGCTTCTCTGCTGTATCCCAGTCCTACAACAGTGCTTGGCACATATTAGCTCTCAATCATTATTTATTGAACAAACAAACGAACAAATGAGTGATGGACAAATGGACAGAACAGGTGCTGCCATTTGCTGAGATGGCACCCAGAAGCAAGGTTGGGATGGAGGAGGAGTGGATTTTGGGTAAGCCCTTGGGGTGATGATGGTAGGACAGCAAGGAGGGACGGCCCCAGGTTTAATGAACCAGGCCAGACCATGCTGGCCCCTGAGGGTCACATGGGTGGTGCAGCTCATTTCTGGTTCTCTGTGGCCGCTCCAGATTGCCCCAGCAGATCCTGGACTGACTAGGTCGACTGGCCCCAGGGCCAGAGGGGAAGGAGAACCTGCCACTCCTGTCTTCCCAGCTTGCCTGGTCTCTGCAAACAGGGTCTCTGGATCCAGCCAGCAGCAGCTCCTTAACTCTCCTTCTATGACCTTGTTAGGCCATGTCAGCCTCAGGGGCCAAGCCGGAAGTGCCAAGGGGGAATTTCCCCACAGCACCCCACTCTCCTGCTGTGACTCCAGGGCAGGAAGCTCAGTTTCATTTCTGCTACCTTTGAGTCACCATTCAAACATTCCCTTTGTCATATTCTTAGGCCCCAGAATCTGCGAGGGAGGTCCCTCCCCACCTGCTGCCAAAGAGAGACACCTTCTCCCCACCTTCCTGCTCACATGCCACCCAACACCTCGGGCCCCACTCCGCCTGGCCTGCAGAAGCTTTGCCAGCTGCTCCAGCCCACACAGGTCTAACCCCACCTGGATTCTGAATGCACCCATTGTCTGATAACTTGGCTTCTTAGCGTTTTCCAATGCTCCTGGACTAATCTCCAAACCCCTCGGGAGAGGAGAAACCTCATGACTGACACAGAGCATACAGTAGGCACTCAAACACCATACTGAGGGGAACTCAGCTGGCTTCCTGTGATATTAAAAATACCTTCCTCAAGTCAAAGAGAATAAAGGGGAAAGTTCCATAGACCAATGTGCATGATTTTCCAGAAAGTATTATAAAAGAGGGTGGGAGATGGGTACATTTGCAGAACAATTCATATTTCCATTTCTGGAAAACTCCAGTTTTAAAAACCCCAGAAATATGGGCACACATGTTTTGTAAATACTTAGAAAAGCGTCTGGGGGAGAGGGGGAAGGTACACACCAAATTGTTAACACTGGCCATGGAGAAGGGGAGGGCGTTCTGGGGAATGTTTGAATTTTCTATTACAGATCAGGTTTTCCTTGTAGAACTTGTTTAAACTGTATAAGATCTCAACATATCCAAAAGTAGAGAAAATAGTATAACGAGCCCTACATATCCAGCACCAACAATGCTCAACTCATGGCAGTCTTATGTCATCTGTACCCCTATCTCCTTACCTATCCCAGACACATATCTTTCCACTTGTAAATATGTAAGTTAATATCTCTAATGGATCAAGACCCCTTTTTCTTTGTCAACATAACCCCAATCCATTACTACTATTATGAAACTTTTTTAAAAGAAAATACTTTCCTTCCCATCCAGCTCGGTAGGAAGGTCAAGCATGCTGTAGCATTCACAGGGTTAACTAGTTTACTTGCCCCCTACCACTCCTCTCCCCACCCCCACCCTCAAAGTGATTAGGAAGAAACTCTAAATAACAGTTTAGAAAAGAAAATAATAATAATTAAAGGAGCCTATGAAGCTCTGAACGGGCAGCTTGCAAACTTTCATCTCTTGACACTTCACCATTCGGATTTAAAAGGGACCCCCATTTTATTCTGGGTTTTCAAAGGGGCAAGCAGGATCTTGAAACTTCATTTACTCAAAGGCTCAAACTGGTAAAGGACTTTGGGTGGACCTTGAGGTTCCTTTTCAGGCCAAAGTGAAGAATCTAGAATGAGGGTACTCTCACAAGTGGAGCTGCTAAGCACAGGGAGGAGTAAAAGCAGGCAGGCTGGGAGGGAGGGTCCTTGCAACTGTTTCCATCCCAGGACACTAGCTGTGTGACCCTGGGTTGGTCAGTAACTTCCAGAGGCTTCTGTTTTATTATCTGAAAATAGCACCTACACCTCAAAGGTTTGTGCAAATGGATTGTAAAATAAGATCCTACGTGAACAGCTGAGTACTCAATCAATAAACACTGAAATGAATATTACAGTTCTCATTTAACAATGTTTCTATTATTATCCTAATTCTGACACCCACAAGCTCTGTGACTCTGATCCAGTTGCCTAACCTCACTGAATGAGCCAAATTCATGTATAAACTAAGAAACTAAATGACTCTTCAGGCTACTTCTATCTCTGCCTCTGATTAATGGATTTTTAAAAATATATTCTTTCTCTAAGTTTAATGCTGAACAATTCTGAATCTTGCTGTAGAGGGAGGGTCTATGAAGTTTACAGAGACCTTGGAGTTCCCTATCCGGAACAGAGTTACAGCAAGGGATTGCGGGGGACAGGCAAGGAGACCCTGGTGTGACCACAGTTGTTTTAGGTGGCACAATGGGAACAGGAGCTGTCAGTATTCAAAACTCTCATTTCTCGTGCTTGAAAACAATCTCAGAAGTCTCACTCTAGTCCTTCCTGCTGCAATTCTGCCCCATTTCTTTTTATTCTGTTCTCCATGGGGTCACATGAAAGATAGATACCCTTTGCAAGTATTTAAAAGCAGATTGATTGGTTCTCAGCTTTCTTAAAAGGCCAGAAGCAAAAGCTGAGATAGTCATCCATAAAACTCCCCACCCAGGGTGGTTTAAGGATCCTGGGGCCTAAGGAAAGAACAGCATTACTGAACAGCATTATTGATGGGCACAGTGGGAGGCTGGGCAGGGACCCCTGTGGGAATAAACTCATCAGTTTTGGTGAGAGAAGCTGCCCATGGCTCCAGACTAATGCTGACCCTATTTTGTGCATCACCAGGAACCCTGAACACCCAGTACCTCTCCAATGCCCAGGACTATGTGCCAGGCACTGAAAGCACTTCACATGTGTTAACACATTGAATCTTCATCTTAATCCTATGAGGTAGGGAACTACAATTTTACAGGTGAGGGGACTGAGACACAGAAAATTATGTAAGGTGCTCAAGGTTACATGTCAAATAAGAGTCAACTCAGGATTTGAACCCACGCAATCCTGCCTCTCAGACCGCCCTCCCCAAGTCATCTTTATTCTTGGAGGGAGGTTCAGTGAGACTCGTCCCTTCAAGTTTCACAGGTTAAAATAGAAATAAATGCTGAAGATTAAAGTCACAACCTTGACATCAAATTTCCGTTGAAACCAAGAGTAAAAACCTCACATCTGGCAAGTAAAGTACAGTTTCCCAGGGTGAAAAATCACAACTAATTCCAAAGTCCAAATAAAAATCAGCACAATTTACATGGAAATTTCTAAATCAAAGACTCAAATGACACGCTCCAAAACATCCATCTGCAAGGCATAGAGGAGCATTTCTTTATAAATGCAGACTTGAGAAGGCAGAAGGTACAGACAGTACACCCACAAATTCTAATTTCTCCAGAAAGTTTAGTCATGATTATTATAAGCCCAGGAGTCGGGGTGGTAATGAAACTGGCCGCATGAACTTCACCAAGCAGCTGTTGAACCCATTCATTTCTGCAAAACCCAGGCCCTCTTGCTAAGAGTAAAGAGATCCAGAGCCAGTATCTCCTGGGATTTCTGAGTAAGAACAGGCACCTGAAGTACCTGTTTCTATGAGACGGTGATGTCACAGTTGATTCAACCTCTGAGACCGATAACCTCACCAGGAAAGGCCTCTCAATGGCGGTGATTCAGGGTCCCACCCCATCTGCCAATAAGTGCCCAGGTGATTGTCCCACGGCTGACTCAACGGGTGATGTTTTCAATAGGAAAGTTGCAACTCTTCCCACAAACAAGTTGGTCATCTCATTCCCCTTTCAAACACTCCCACACAATGGTGATGAAGAATTTGTGGGGGAGGAAGTCTGCAGTCTTTGAAAATCTTCATACTCAATTCAGGCTTTATTCTAATTAGCAGATCCTATGACATCACTATACATGTTACCATCCCCCACCACCAACAAAATAAACCATGCTCAAGAAGTCATGATGCCTCCTTAGAATAATCTCATCAGTCTACCACGAGGGGGTTAAGAAAACTAAACTTAAGCCATAGTTTTCTTGGGCAACACGCCAAGGGGGTGGGTGGCTTGGAAAGAGCAGTAGATGCTGGTTTGAATCTGATACCCTTTAAAGGAGATGTGGTGACAATTAGCCCTCAGGATAATGTCCCTAGCGAAATGCCTGTTCAGAGAATAATCTTTTTAAATATCACCAATAAATGTGACCAATAAAATCACCAATAAATGCTTCTTCAAGACACAGTCCAATTCTAACATCTACTGACCACTTCAGTTCCTCAGGCATCTCCCCGAATGTCATTCTTCTTAGTGACGACTCCCCCAAACTTCTCCAGCCAAAACACACAGTTCTTATCACCCTTCCTGCTGTTTTTTTTTCCTTCCATAGATCACCATCTATCTGCCTCCTCCTGTCTCCTCTGAGAAATCCACAAGGGCGGGATTTTGTTTTGTCCCGTTATATTCCTGATGCCTAGCGCAGCGTTAGTGTTGGCAGCTGCTCAACGTAAATTTGTTCAGGGAATGGACAAATGACTGCCTCTGTCATCCAGAGGGACTTCTCTCCGAGACCTTCAGAGCGGGAATTATCCATCCCCTTCATCCGGCTGCTCATAGCGCGTCTGGTCAGTTGCCTTTTCCTGCTGCAAAGCGCGCAGGCTTCGGAGTCCAACAGCCACCAGAACACCCACGGCCAGTCTCGCCCACTTCCTGTCTGCATGACCTGCATGCACTATCTTACTTAGCCTCTCAAGGCCAACAACTGTCGCTTCTCACTGATTGTTATGAAGTTTAAAGGAGAAAGACAGCATACGGGAAGAGTTCTGGACACATAGTAAGTTCTAGTCAGCACAATGTTGCTTGTGACAACAGAGGATGAATCAATAAAAAAATCTGTTAGTGTATCTCAAATATTGCATGGGGCATACTGATACTATAACATTAGTCATTGTTTAGCTGAAATTCAAATGTAACTGAGCATCTCATTTTATTTGCTAACTCCAATAACTCTGCCCATTAGGCAGTTACCTTCCTGAAGGCAGGATGTTGTTTCTTACATCAAAGTTTATAAGATATTGCCCTATAATACTCTCTCAATTAATATTTATTGATCAGTTGGATTTCCAAGC
Source organism: Eidolon dupreanum (assembly GCA_028627145.1). Classification (NCBI taxonomy): domain Eukaryota; kingdom Metazoa; phylum Chordata; class Mammalia; order Chiroptera; family Pteropodidae; genus Eidolon; species Eidolon dupreanum. The sequence goes on along the minus strand of CM053508.1, from coordinate 119,846,348 downwards.
TGTGAGATGTTTGTCTTGGACATGAGCTGATTGAGTTAGCCTTAAATTATTTTCTTTGATTTTTTTTGTATCTCTCAACAAGCTCCTTCCAGACTCCTGTGTATTGCCAAGAACTAGAAGAATGGATATCGAGTCTTGAACAATTAATGGGCCTGAAGGATGCTGCAGATACCCAGGAGGAAGGTATTAGGTGTATCTGGGAGCCTAGCTCAAGGAAGGTGTTACTCAGACAATAGGAAACCAAACAGATGGCTCTTGCAGGCTCAGATCTCTGTTTAGATTTTGATCTGGTGCTTCCTTACACCAAGAAGTGTGGGGCAGAAATGGCTCATCTGACCTTTAGACTCCAGACTGCAAGCTGTTTTGTGACAATTAGGTAAGGTTACAGCAGGGTGTGCAGGGCTCAAAGAAACTGGGGAGTGCCAAGCAGAGACACATGCCCTGGGAACATCCCTTCCTCCTTGTGCCCTTTCTGTGGCTCATACGGAAGAAGTTCCCTCTTTTCTTTAAAACAAAAAGCACAATTGCACCTGATACTAATATAATGGTATATGTCTTTTACATCTCAATTTTTTAAAAAGCACAGTGGAATAGCTTCTAAAAGCAAAAGATATTTAGACCTATATATACACTCTGAAATTTCATTCATTCATTCATTCATTCAACAAATACTTATTGAGTACCTATTATGTGCCAGGCACCGTTCTAGATACAATACAGCCTGTGAACTAAATTAAAAAGTCCCTGGCCTCCTGGAGCTTATGTTCTGGTGGAAGAAGTCAGAAAATGGACAGGAGAAATAAGTGAAATACATAGCATGTTAGATGGTGTTACAGAGAAAAATAAAGCAAAGAAAAGGGGGAAAGAGTACTAGGAGAAGAGGTTATAACTGAAATAGGGGGTTCAAGAAAGGCCTCCCTAAACAGGTGACATTTGAGCAAAAACTTGAGGATATGAATGAGTGAGCCAAGCAGATATCAGGGGAAAGGTATAGAGAACATTAATAGCCAGTGCAAAGGCCCTGAAGCAGAAGTATACCTGATGTGCTCTAAGTGCTGTTAGAAGCAATGAAGGCAGGAGGTAAGGGGGAGGCAATGAGGGGGCCAATCATGGAAGCCTTATTAAGTCATAGAAAGGACTCTGACATTTATTCTGTGTGAAATGGGAACCACAGGCCAATTTTGAGTAAGATCAATATGTTCCAACTTATATTTTAAAAAACCATCACTCTGGATGCTGGGTGGAGAAAAGACTGTGTTGAGGAAAGAGAAAGGAAAGCAGAGAGACCAGAAAGGAGGCTGTTGAGAAAATCTAAGTGAGGACACTCTCAAACTTTCCTTTTGGGAAAATTCTGGGAACAGAGGTATATCCGTGTGTTTGAATGCCAAACCACAGAAACAGGTGTTCTTAGCCTTCAACTTGCCCAGGTATCATATAACTGAAAGGCTTTCGGCTTGTTACAAGCTCTCCTAATTACAAAGCCTGCTAATTATTATCCAGGCCTTGGCCAATTATCCCACGGGGTCCTGGGCCGACTACCAGTTACGATGTTGCTCCCGGGGAACAGGTTCAACCCTCCCAGGCAGGCCCATTAGGTCCTAGCAGTCACATCTGAGTTCACTGGATCCGGGGGTGTTCTCTCTTTCCGGACAGAGATCCACACCCTGATCCCTGCTTGGCTCCCACACCTTGAGTAACTCCCAGTTGGAACATGAGTTTGTGTAGGACACTTTCCCTCCCATTCTCCAAATCTTGAATGCCAGAGTGATTGAATTCTCAGGGACCCCAAAAAGACAGACATAGAGGAAAATAAGTGCTGTTCGCCTAGCATTTATTTGGAAGTGAAGGTCAGAAGGGAAAGAGGCTGAAAACTGCCTGTAAGGAAAAGACAAAAGAGGCCCTACAAAGGCAAGAGGCTAAATTCCAGCATCACAATTAAAATCAGTGAGATGCAAAGGTATACATTTTCCAAAGGGAAGGAGGGAATTCCTTTCCCCTGGAATGGTGACTTGGGTTCCACGTAGATGCAGGTTGGCAACAAGGCACAAGCGAGGCATGGCTGAGAGCAGAGGTCATGAAAGATAAAAGTCTAAGGCCGTAACCCCAGAGCTGCCACAACCTAGCTGGGTTACCTCCGACAAGTTGTCCAACCTCTCTGAGCCTGTTGTTTCCTCTTCTGAGGGAGCAGGGGAGGCGGGCAGGAGGATAATGACAGTTAAGCCACTGTGAGGCTTAACTAAACTGTCAAGTCTAAGAAGCCCTTTGCAGGACCCACTCCTAATACTGGGTGAAAATAAATATTTATATTTTTACTTTTTGGCCACCTCCAAAAAAGACTCTCAGCATAGCCCTTCTATCATTTTATGCTCCAGTGTGATTAAGGTAAAATACCATTTTCCTACACAAATTCATATTTAAAGTGGGTACCTAACATTCTTCCAAGCTCCAGCCCTAAAATTCCCAGACACCTCTTTGATAACCTCTGGACCCCTGCCTCGGCCCCACCACTTTCCTAACCAAGAACTCATTTTCCTTCTCCAACTTGCTTCTCCTTCTGGTCTATTCCCAGAATGAGTGCAAAAGAACATTCTATAAGCTGCTGGAATTACTTCTTGCTTAGAACCATTTAGCTGCTAGAATCTTGAAGTCTTTCCCAAATCAAAACTGTTTTGTCTTCAGGGAAGCAGGCTCCTAATACCTTTTGCTTAAAACCCTCACAAGGACAGTGGGAAACAGAGGTTGTCTCTAGATGCTCGGAGGGGAGCAAGCTGATACAGTCCTGGTGGAGGGCAAAATCTGTCAAAATTACAAATATGTACACCCTGATTCAGCAGACCCACCTGTGGAAATTTATCTTCTGCATACACCAGAACATGTGAAAAAAAAATATATGTAGACTTTGTTATTCCCTGCAGTGCTGTTTTCTAAAAGATAGCACACAGCTCAGTATCTATCGGGGGCAGGTTAAATGGACGATAGCACATCCATGCCATGCGACTATAACAAAAGTAAAAGAATGTAGAAGTTCTATAGTAGGAGAGAACACACAAATATACTGTTGGGCAAAAAAGAAGGTACAAAACAGTGTTATTCTGTGGTACCCTTTGAGTAAAAGGATTGATATTAAATTTATGTTTGCATCAAGAAATGACTCCTTTTGTACTTCCATAAGGAAACCCGGAAAAAGATATACAAAAGACCAATAAAATCAGTTATCTGTAAAGAACTAATTGGTGACCTGTGCCCTGGGGAAGAACTGGGTGAAGAGCGAAATGAGGTAGAAAGACTTTTTTATTTTGAACAAGTGAATGATTTGCCTGCTAAAAGAATAGAAAGAGAAAACCCTCTACTACCTGTAGACTGAAGTCCACGGCCTAGCCCTGGCCTAACCAGGCAGCCTTCTTCTGGGACCTTCTCCTCCTATAGGTCTCTTATTTTAGAAGGCACAGGGCCAGCCTGACTCCGCTATGCCCTGCCACTCCTCTGGGCACCCCGTTTCCTCTTCCTGGAGAGTCCTCTCCAGTTCTCTGCCTGGCTGACGACACCCTCTCTCATTCACCAAGGCCTAGCAGGTAAAGCTACTCCCACCTCGAGGACATTCTCAGAGTGTACTAGATTTATCTGCTGGGCGTTTCATCTCAGAGATTTTCTGGAATTTCCCTGAGGGCAGGGGCTGGGTCTTAGGTCAGAGGAAGCAATTTATGCACTGGCTGCTTCTTTAGGCACCCCAATGCCACCCCATCCGCTCCACTTGTACACACAGAGCCTCCTTTTGCCGGCATGGCAGAATGACCAGCCTTACTCCTCCCTGATCAAGGGTGCCCGTAAATCATAGGCCTCAGGCTGACAAGCAGATGCCCACACCCTGGCTGGCACCAGGTATTTACTCATCAAACATTTGTGATCCAGCCGCTGGAGTTGTCCAGTGCCATGTCCAGAACCTCACCCTCAGAAACTGTAGCTCAGTGAATTAGCAGGAGGGCAAATCTCTGTGTTTGAAGTGCCCCAGATGACTCGATGATTAGCCATGTGGGTGATCCAGAGTCTCAGGGGCTGGGGCAGAGCACTTTTGGCCATGGAAAAACAGACTAGTACCCTTAATCATGTGCATTATGAAATACTTTTAAAAACCAAGCAGAAGCTGAAATGTTTAAGATCACCTTGACTTCTCTACCCTCTGTTGCTCATTGCCCCACTCCTCTCACCCCAATTTCAAATGATATTCATGAGCAAACCCACTTCGACCCACCCCAAGCACACTGCACACTGGCAAGCAAGAAAATACCAGAATTTCCTTTCCTAGAAAAGGGCACTTTGGTCGAGTCACTGTTTGCAGAGTACTGTTTGCTTTAACACAGAAGCAGAGAGAGTGAGGAAACTGGTTTGGCTGGTTTGCTAGGGGGAGGGAGCACAGGGAAACATCTGAACCAAAAGGAAGGTAAAACACAGAAGGGAGAGTCTCAGACAGAAGGCAGGCACCAAATATTCCAAGGGCTTTAAAATTTAATATTCACTGAGCACTTGACATACTCTGACTTGCATGCTGTTTTGCCCATTTTATAGATGGGAAAACTAAGACTTAGAAAGTCCTTGGCCAATGTCCCTCGGCTGGCAAGGGGCATCATCTGGATTTGGATCTAGACAGTTTTCAAAAGGAAACACTCAGTATATTGTGACCACAGGACATACTTATCTACCCAGGTCACACTTATCTACCTGCTACCAAAGCCACAGACCCAACTCTTCCCTGCCCAGTTACAGTCCACATCTTGGGCTAGCCTGAGGACACAGAGTTTAAGAGGAAAAAGATAAGCCAAGGTATGAGGGGTAGTAAATATTTATTCATTCATTTGTTCAAAATGATATTTGAATGCCTACTCTGTCCCTAAGAAATACAAGCCACCACTTAGCGACTCTTTCTTATTTCTTTATATCTGTCTCACTTGCCCTAATGTTCAGCCCACATCTGTTTTATTCATTACTATAATCCCACGATCTAGCCCAGTGCTGGCACTCAATAGGCACTCATATTTGTTGACTAAATGAATGAATGAATATACACATTTAATTGTCATGACAAACACATAAGTATTATTGTCTCCCATTTAACACATGGGGATACTGATGTTCATAAGTAATTTACCCAAGGTCATACTGGTAGTAGCTGAAATTCAAACTTGGAGGTTTCACGTACTTACAAAACTATCCTGACCAGCCATACTGATTTCATTCCCCTCCTTGAAAGCCTAATGCTCTGAGCGGTGATGCGAATTGAGGCAGAGTGGAAACCCAGGAAGTCTGGATTGTGACAGGCGCCTCTCAGGGACTTTAGGGTTTTGACAGTTTCTAGGAGATGTGAGAGCTGATTGCTTCAGTGTCTGGCTTATCTGAGGCTATGCTTGGAAAGGACTGTGTAACAGACACCAAGGGGAGCATTTCAGAAGAAAAGGCTTACTCAATAAAAAGCCCCGGAGACTAAACTGGGATGTCCATAACCACCTGGCAGAGATGAAGAGCAGGAGCAGCAGCCAACCTTCCTTAAATGGCCTTGCAGGGCCAACGGCCTTAGCCCTCCACTCCTTGTGAGACACAAAGGCAAGGGCAGGAGGATGACCCAGTGGTATCGTCCCCAGCGGCTCTGCATAACCCTTATCACAGATGTGAGTAACCGGGAAGTGATGGTTAGGAGTTTGAGCAGTGAGAGAGTGGGGATCTGATGATGTAAAGTCATCCCAAAGCAGGTTTCCCATTTGTTTTTATAAGGTCCAGTTTAACTAGGGGTCAGTATACTGTTTCCACTATGTTTTGGCACATCTTTTAGCAGGAAGGAGAAATGGGTATATTTAATCCGCACAGGTGGGTGCCTGTGAGCTAGGTCAATCCATCAAGCAGCCAGATCATCTCCAAAATATAAGCCCTGTTTGCCCAAGGCCAGGTGGTGGAGGAAGCAAAGCAAGGAAACCATCATTTTAAAAGCCTGCAACCTTTTTATTCCATCCCCCAACCCCCAGTCAACTTAAAGCTGAATGCACGAGGATAATACTTCTGCGATCCGAAACAGTCTAATAGCCTGGGTTTCTCAAACCAATCTGTACAAAGAAAAATGAAAATAATCAGAAATGAAAGAACCAGTTTACAGTTGAGTTGTGTTTTTGTTTTTAAAACATCCTAGAACCTGGAGAGAAACCAATGGAGTAAGTACAAGGATATACTGGGGTACAGGAATGACCCCAGCAAACCACTTCGAGAGCCCCTGAGTTCAGCCATATCCCATTTGTGACACTCTATGATCACTGATGGACAAAAAGTGACAGGTTCCTTGTTTTCAAACTCCTCTGCAGCAAATTCTCCACAGAGCCAGTGTTTAAACCTGGTACTAATCCAGCATCCCTCCATTTTTCTGGACTGTCCAAAGACAGTGAGGCTACCTAAGGCTAGCCACAACTTTAAAAAAAATTGTTATCGTGTCAGTTTCAGGTATATAGTACATTGGTTAGACATTTATATAGTTTATAAAACGATCCCATTAATTGCTCTTTCTCTCCTCTGACCCTCCACCTAGCCAATACATTAATGCTGACTACATTCCCTATGCCCTGCTCCCCATCCTCAAGACCATCTATAGACTACTAATTTGTACTTCTTTAACACTTCACTCCACCTAGCTGCCTTTTTAAATCACAAAGCCAGTTCCCTGAGGTCACCTGTGTGATTTTACCAGAAGGGCACTTCTGTCCTGGGACAATTCCACATTGGATTGCTCAAAGGGGACCTCATGGTCCAAAAAGTTCCCCAAAAGTGAAATGTCAGGAAATCTGCATTGGAGTAAGTCTGAGGACATAAAGGGAACTGAACCAGCCACACAAGCAGCTTGCAAAGATCGCCTCTCTAACCAAGACCACCAGCTGCTGGCCTCTCCACCTCCCACCTGGTCTGACACACTTCCGCTACCACCACCACCTCCTTGCAGGGTCCTGCCCTGTCAACACCTCTATTGACAGACACACAAGAAGGAAGACATCCACCTCAAATGGTAATAATCAATAATATTATTATGGTCTAGAAGAGCTTGGTGCTGCCAAATGTCTTGGTGCAGCAAAACAGAGTGACCAGTACTTGTTTTGGGACACTTCCATGTCTAACCTCTGACCTGCTTTTCAAGTCTGGGTCAACTTTGCCTCCTCCCAGAGGCCAATCCTTACTGCCTACTGATACCCATCAAAACGTCCCAGATATCTAAAAATCTATGTCCTACTATGCCCTCTAGGTGGGTCCTGGGACATTCTCAGCAACCTGCTGGAACATGCAATATCGAGGGCAAGACTGGAATGTCCCTATATCTCTATTTCTCCCAGGTGTCGAGCAGAGGGCAGGGCTAGAACATCAAGAAGAGACTAGCCAAGTCATGGTAGACCCACTGCAAAATCGGACAGACAACACTTCCTTTCTGACCTGATAAAAAGCTCTACACAACATAGACCTCAAAAAACAAATGTGTCTAATCAGTCAAGCTGTTGCCTACTACTGTTGGAACAACTTCCAAAGTTCAAAAATTTTTTTCAGTCAACAGCTTGATTGCGGCAGATTTTTCACATGGCAAAGACTGGAAGAAGAAACAGTGAATTCCTTCAGGGGGATTGTGGGTTACTTCTTGTTTCAAAAAGTGTTTTTATTGTCATGATAGCTCACCCAATCAACTAAAATCAAGAGGGAGGCAAAAGTGATTTGACAGGAAATAAACACCTAGGAATCAGTGAAACCAGAAGAGAAACCAACCTTTCCTTGCTCTCCTGGAAGCAAAACAAAGCAAACTCTAGAATTCTGATTATCACAGTGATAAAGCCCAGAAGCACATTTGTGTGCGTTTTTATTCCCTGAGTCAGAGCTACTAGGCTTCTTTTTTTTTTTTTTTTTTTTTAACCATTATTCCTTGGGGGAATAGTACCTGTATCAAATGTTTTCATCTCTATGAGCAAAAGCCACAGCTTAGTAACTGAGAGGGCTCCTCAGTCATCCTGGAGATGGTGCAGAATGGGGCCTGGGAGTGAGATGCTAGTTCAAATTCCCACTTCACTGACTCTGGGCAAGTGGACTCCACCCTCTGAGCCTTCCTTTGCTCATCTATGAAAGGGGAATTGCCACTTCCCTCCCGCCTTTCCCACGTATTAGGTTTTTGCAGTCTGAAATAACAGACTTGTCTCTAAAGTGGTCAGGACAATAGCAGACACACTGGAGGCCTCTAATTGGTACCCCTCCCCTTCCAAAAATAATTAACCACACCAGGATAGGCCCCTCAACCACAGTACTCAACCATGGTAAAGCTTAAATCTCTGCATCTGTGTAAATTCCAAGGGTGTCATTTGAGCCACAGAAAAAGGGGCTTGGCCAGTCCAGCCCAGGGGCGTGGGAGCGCAATTTCTCGGACCCTGGCGGCGCGCCCTCACCTCTGCCCAGGACTCTGCCTCTCTCCAAGTGCCGCCGCGGCACGATGAACGTGTAGCTCTCCGCGCCAAAGCCGGGACGGCAGGGCTTCGGCTCCTGGCAGAGCCATGATGAGACCTGGGATAGGGGAAAGGTATGGAACCGTGGTAGTGACTTGCGTAGGGTCGAGGTGGGGGGGGGACTCCTCCAGCCCACACCGAAACCGACAGCTCCACCTCTCCCTCGCTCCGGGCGTCGGGATTGTGGGAAGAACCCACCTCCAACCTCCCGCCTCCCGCCCCGCAGCAGCCGCGCCAAACTCAGTCCGAGACCTGCGGCTGCCAAGCCCCCAGGAACGCCCGGGAGAGGGGGCTCCTGGGTCACCTCTTGCCGACCTAGTACCCCTTTCCTTCCCGTCTTTTCAGTTACAAAGTGGACTCTACTCTTCCCAAATCCACTCTCCTTATATTGGGAACAATCCCACTCCTAAGTCTAATTCCTCATACGGAGGGCGCCCCAACCTCTTTGACCCCACTTTCTGATCCCAAGGGTGCCCCTATACTTATTTACTATTTACTACCTTTTCTTTACCTGGCAGGTGCCGTTATTTCTATTGATTCCCTTTTCCTTTTCTCAGGGATCGTCCCCACTACTCCTGGCTCTTCCTGGACTTGCACCCGGGCTTCCCTTTTTCATATCCCGACCCCCACGCCGCTCCAGGCCCCCCGCTGCCCGCCCCTGGCCCATACCGCGGCCATACCCGAGTCTCCAGAGCCTGCAGCGAGGCGCGCCCCCACTTCTGGTCCCTGCGGGGGCAGCAGGCAAAGCCGCGCTCCCTCCTCGCCCGCTCTCGCTCCCACCTCCTCCGAGTCCAGAGCGCCGCGCAGCTTCTAGGCTGCTCAGGCCCTTTGGACCCAAACTTTCTTGGAAGAGGGAGCGGGGACGACAGGAGAGAGGAAGGGACTGGGGGCCGGTGCGCGGATAATGCGGCAGGAAGGCGTCCGCCACAAAGTCAGGAGGACCCGACGTACCTGCAGCAGCAGTAGGAGCGCGTTGAGGCTGCGGCACTGAGGGCCCATGGCGCTCCGGGCCGGGGTCCGGTCGGGTCGGGTCGGGTCTGGCCGGGCTGGACCAGGATAGAGTCTGGTAGAACTTCCGTGAAATCAGGTGCTCTGCGGCTACCGACGCCACTGAGCTGGGCAGTGCCTCAGCCACCAGGTGAGCCTCTAAGGCCCCGCCCCTGGCACCGCTGATTGGCTGAGGATGCACCTGCCGGCTGCAGCCAATGAGCGGCGCGGCGCGACCCCAGCTTCCTCCACGGGCAGGGGGTGGATGGTCCGCCCCCGATCCCGCCCTGCTGCCTCGCGCCGACCCGGTGACCCGCTGGCCCGGCTGGGTGCAGGGGCTCCAGGATTTCTGTTACCACCGGGTTCGAAACCCAGACTCTCTCCTAACACCTAGGCTTTATCCTTTACCTAGTTCTGTAGTTTTTAACTGCAGGTCTCTACTGGTTTCTGAGTCTGCAAATCAATTCACTGGGCAAGACCCATCTTTCCAAGTCTCAGTTTCTCCACCTTCCAAATGGAATAAACACAAACATCTCCCTATATTGTTGTAAGGTTGTCATACAATAAATAAGAACAATGTTTCCTGCACCATAAAAGCCCCGTACAGATATGAGTGATAACAATAGGTGCTGGGCATTGAAAGTGACTGTGCCAGGCTCTGTGCTAACTAAGCATTTGACTTTCACCATCTCATTTAATCTCATCTCAAAACAACCCAAGAGCTGTGCTACAATTTCCATTTGATAGACAGGCAACTGAGGCATAAAGAATTTGAAGCCAGTAGGAGATGGCAGAGGACTGGAACCCACCTTCTTCTGGTTCCAGGGCTCTTTCTTCTATCAGCTTCACTTTATGTGGCCCTGGATGGTCTTCCAGCTGAAGCTGCAATTTTCAATCTGTCCTTTAATGTCGACCTGGAAGAGACCCTTTAGAGATCACCCAAACCTGTTATTTGCAAATAACTCTTTCAATGTCCCATAGCAAGTCAACATCAAAGCCAAGACTAGAACCCAAGATCTCCTGATCCCCAGATGGGGCTCTTATCACCACACCATAGCCACCACCACCTCCTCTAGAGAATTATGTCCCAGTAAAACAATTTTAGGATCAAAAAGAACAGACATGCAAATGTTAGGTCAGACTTCCCTGTCTGACTGACAGGGGCCCGCCCCAACTATGTGGTTTGGCTACCCTGACGAGAACATCGTTTTTCCCTTCACCCTCCAAACATAGTCAGAACTACAAAACAGTGTGGAGTCAGCTGCTCACTAGGTGTGCGGCCTTGGGCAAGCCCATATTCTCATCCGTACAGATGGGTTGATAGGAGCCCTTGCAAGAAAATCACTAAACAGTACTTGGCACCTAGTAGCAACTGCTCAGTAAATGTTTGGTGTGAAGGTTGTTCTTTGGGAAGGACCTCCTCCTACCCCCTTCCTCATGGGGAAGGCCATGTTTTGACTATTTCCCCCAGAGTTAACCATGAATCTGAGCCCAATGAGGCTACTTTCTGAAGCCCAGAGGAGAGGTGGTGTCTCAAATCAAGACATTGTTTCAGGTCAGCTTAGCCACCCAACCCCCGGCTCCCAAAACCTGTCTCTTCGGTTTTAATGGGTTTCTGAGCGCATGCCCAGGCCATTTGGATTTCTGTATCTTGGCTCTCTCTGCTTCTTAACCCACCAGGAGGTTCAAAGGGAAAAGGCTCCAGTATTTCCTTTCCCACTGAGGCTCTTGCAGGGCAGCACATTAAACAAGATAATGGAAATACAGAAAGAGGCGTTTCCCCCATGGGGCAGCCTTGTCCGTTTATTTTCTTTCTCCCAGTTATGTAAAAATACATATTTTATACCATCACTCGGCCCAGGGAGCCTTTAGGACTCTGCTTTCCTCCACCCAGCAAGTCCTGGCCTTGTAACTCTGCAGTGACTCTCATCGACTCTTCCATTATACTCTGATAATTCAATAAAAAGGATTTTAGAAAACAATTAGGGGCAGCGAGGACAGGTCAGGAGAGATGCTCTCTTCAGATTTCTCGGCAAGTCCTTCTCCAAGCTCCAGGGAGTTGGCCGTGAAGGGCTGCACCCTCTCAGCTGTCCAGGGTGAGGAGGGGACACATAGGGGTACTCCGTGGAGACGGAGCATTGTGAGACGGTGGCCTTCAGTGAATTGCTTCAGTCTCCTCTGACATCAAAAAAATTGAAATGTCATTCTGAGGATCGAATGAGCATAAGGTGAGCCTGTGCTGCTGGGGAGCCCTGCTGCTGACAGCGGTTGGTCTCATGCTGGTGGAGGGTTCCTATTCTGTGGCTAGCGGGGGGAGCGTGTCACTTGACCTCTTTTAGTCTTAGTTTCCTCGTCCATAAAATGGGAATGTTGATAACATTTAATTCACAAGGCTCTTGTAAATGCCCTAAAGTTAGGTGTTAGCACTCTAGGCTCAGGACATTCCTCCCTTCCCAGGTAAAACTGTGAGCCCACATGAAGCCTCCCCACCCCTAGGCTCTCCATTCCCAACTCCGCACCAGTCTCAGGCTACCTCTGGCCTCTGCTTGAAGAAACTTTCACACTAACTGGTTAGTCATTTTGACCCTCCCAGGGTAATCTGCATTTTAAAGAGGGCTCTAGGGTATGCTTTATTTTCAAAGAATGAAAACTTGGAGCTAGTAAACGTCACCCTGGGTTCTTAACCTGGTATGTGGATAGACTCCGAGGAGGTTGTCTGTGGAAACCCTGGGCTTGTATGCAAACCTGTCAGTGCAGGTGGTAAGGTCCAATGCCTGCATTAGCTTCTCAACTGATAGGAAGAAAAGTTGCAGAGCTCAGAGCTGATCTCTTTGAGGGCCTGTCCAATGTTGATGGTAGAATGTCAGGCATTGACAGGGAAAATGAATGTTGACCAGAGGCCTGGCCAGCACCCCTCCAACTGGATGACTGACCCTACCACTGGTACTAACCGGGTATCTATCCTTGAGATGACAAACTCCAGGTTTCCTTATTGCAGGGTGTGTCTCTGATGGACTTTCACTTCCTGGGTGTCCTAGCAACTGGTCAGCTTTGGAGCTAATGATTAATCTAATAATGGTATTCAGCTGGGAGGGTCAGTACCTGTTCCAGGCTCTGCTGAGAGGTGCCCAATCCCCCAGCTGGCTGGGGTGGAATCCTAGGGAAATTAGAGTTGTGAGGATTGCAGCCAGATCAGGCTCCCAGCGGTGTGGGGAAGGGAGGATCCATTCTAACTGCTCCTGGGGGCTCCTGACACCTCTGCTGAGCCTGGTCGCCTGCCAACACCCAGAGGAGGGAATTGGATATCCTGCTCTGCCTCCTGCTAAAATGATGGTAACTGATAGGGGTGCCACCCTTTGCAGCTCAGCCACTCGCGTCTACAAAAAAACATTTTTATTTCAAAAACAAAGTAAAGAAAATAGTAAAATGTATACCAGGTATAACATAATAAAACACCCTGACTCTATCATCTAATTCTAACAATTATTTTTGAAATTTCTCTAATTTTATAATTTGTAAACTTTGTAATTGTACCAAATCTTGTTTCATCTTTTCACCCTTGCATTTTTTTTTTAATTAAGACTTTTTTGAAGAGCAGTGCTAGGTTGACAGCAAATTTGAGAGGAAGATACAGAGATTTCCCACATGCCTCCTGCTCCCACACATGCACAGCCTCCCCCATTATCGACATCCCCCATTAGAGGGGTACATTTGTTAGAACTGATGAACTTACGTTGACACATCCTAATCACCCAGAGTTCATAGTTTACATTATGATTCTCTCTTGTTGTTGTATGTTCCATGGGCTTGGACAAATGTATAGTGGCATGTATCCATTAGAGTATCATAGAGTCTCTTCACTCTAAAAATCCTCTCTTCTTCATCTGCCTATTTATCCCTCCTTCCCCCCTAACTCCTATAAACCACTGATCTTTTTACTGTGACCATAGTTTTTCCTTTTCCAGAATGCCATGTAGTTGGAATCATAAGGTATATACACTTTTTAGATTGGCTTCTTTCATTTAGTAGTATGCATTTAAGTTTCCTCCATGTCTTTTCATGGCTTGATAGCTCATTTCTTTTTAGTGCTGCATAATGTTTTATTGTCTGATTTATCATAATTTATTTATCCATTCACCTACTAAAGGACATCTTGGTTACTTCTAGGTTTTGGCAATTAATAAAGCTGCTATAAACATTCATGTGCAGGTCTCTGTGTGTGTGTAAGTTTTCAACTGCTTTGGGTAAACATCAAAGAGCAAGGTTGCTGGATTGTATGGTAAGAGTATATTTAGTTTTGTAAGAAATTGTCAGTCTTCCAAAGTGGCTGCACCATTTGCATTCCCACCAACAATGAATGAGAATTCCTGTTGCTTCATATCCTCATCAGCATTTGGTGTTGTCAGTGTTGTGGATTTTGGACATTCTAATAGGTGCATACTCCTGCATTTTTATTTTTATTTTGGTAGAGTATTTCAAAGAAAATTTTAGATGACATGTCATTTTCCCTATAAATATTTCAGTCTGCATCTCTGAGAAAGATTTTTAAAATATGGTCATCATCCTATTAGTATTAATACCCAATAAAATTCACAATAGTTCCTTAATATCATCTAATGGCTAGGCCACATTTGAAAAAAAAAAATGTCTCTTTTACAATTAGTTTGTCTGAATCAGGATCTAAGCAAGAGCCATACTTCACACTAGGCTGTTATATACACTAAGTCTTTTTATATCTGTCTCCCCATCCTTTTTTGTTCAGCTTTTTTGAGATATAATTGACAACATATATTTAAAGTATATAATTTGATGCAGTTGGGGCACAGGCATGCACTGTGAAATCAGCACAATCACGAAGATAAACAGATTCCTTTTTTATTTGTTTCTATTTTTGACATAATTCTGGACTTAGGAAGTTTTTTTTTAACTGTTACTACTGTTTTTGTTTTGTTTTGTTTTTTAAGATACCATGTCATTTGTCCTGTTAGATGTCTTACATTTTGTATTTGATCAAATGCATCCTCACAGCATCATTGAACATGTCCCTCTATCCCAAATGTCACATAAACTGGTACTTAGATCTAGAGGCTTGATTTAATTCAGATTCAGTTTTTCAGGCAAAACATATTTCATACTGAGTAGCATCATATCAGGAAGCAAGAAAGTGTCTGGTTGTCTCTATTAAAATAACTAAGATTCAGTTGGTGTCAACTGATCCCTCCATTATCGAGTTCTCCATCAGCCTTTCACCTTGTGGGTTTAGCGTCATGGATGATGGCTGTCCAGATCCATTAGCTCATTAGGGCAAACAACAAACATTTATTAAGCACCCCCATGTGCCAGGCACTCTGCCCGACACTGGGGACATAGAAATAAACGAAATACAGTCCCTGCCCTTTTGAAGCTCATAGTTAGTGAGGGATGTTGACAAGTAAACATTCATCCATTTATTTACTAAATATTATTAATTGCAGACTCTGTACCAGGCATTGTGCTAAATGCCAGTAATTACAATATGCTATGTAACAAAAATGATAGCTACCATTTATTGGGGCTCACTGTATTCAATATGGCTTCTCTCACATAGCCCTTTGAGTGCTATCACTATATCCGTTTTACAGATTTGGAAACAAGGGCTCAGAGAGGTGAAGAGATTTGTCCAGGCTTATATAGTAAGAGTGACAGAACTGGAATTTGAACCCAGGGCTAAGGGCTTCCAAAGATTCTTAGTCTACATGTTGTACTGCAAAGGTCATAGCAGGCTTTTATTTCTAGGTACCCTTTGAACTGAAGAGCATACTGCTTAATTTAGCAAGAAATGGTCTGTCGAGTTGACCTGAAATTCTAGATTCCAAAGCACCCAAGAGAAGGTTGCAAGAGCATAGCCTGAGCTGCTGATTGTTCAGCCAGGCTGGAACTTCTAGTATAGTGAGGGCTGGGGTGGGGGTTATGATGACAGCTGGAACCAGAGAAGCAAGCCCTGGGCCGGAGCATTTGGTCCTCCAACCTACCTACAGAGCAGAAAGTATTCTTCCCATTTTCCAGAGGAGGCAACTGAGGCTCAGAGAGATGAACAGCCAGGTCATGGCAGAGGTAGGCTTGAGACTGGTGCTCTAGTTCCAAGACCAATATGGCAAAATGGTTCTCAGCATGACAGTTGGTGTGTTGCTGCCTGGGCCTGAATCCTGGTCTGCCACGTACTAGTTCTAAGCCTTTGAACAAGTCACTTAAACTTTCTTTGGACCTCAATTCCTGCATCTGTACAAATGGGGATAATAACAGCATCTACTTCATCGGATGATTAGGTGAAATAACCTGAGTAAATGTGACAGACAGGAAGTGCTAAATACACATTAACTATTATTATGTTCACATTCCATGATGCTCCGCGGTTGGGGCTTTCCCTGAACAGACGCCATGAGCAGCAAGCTCTCTCCAGCTTAACCTTCGCCCTCCCCTAAGCCCGCTGAGAGAGGGTGAGCCTGCTGCCATGGAGCTCCACAACTGGCTGGGTGCCCTCTCTTTGCACAGATACCTTTGTACCTGGTGACTCGAGAAAGACAGATAAGGTGCTGTAGAATAGTTGTCAGGGCCCCACAGACCTGTTGCTTCCTGTCTCCCACCTGTAAGCAGAGAAGTTCCCACCCCACCTCTCAGAGGCAAGAACCCGGTCCATGTGGGATGGAGAGGAAGCTTATCTCCAGGTTTGACAAGGTCAACCCTCTCCAGGCTTAGCAGCCAGTGAAATCACTCCCTGCCAAATTCTGCCTCCCCCCAAGTCAAAGATACTTGGAGACAAAGAGTTTTTACTTTTTATAATTATTATTTTATTTTCTTAGTTTATGCCCTTGAATTCATAATGTGAAGTCTTCATCATTTAATTTCCCTTTAAAAGGAACTTTGTGGCTAACACTATTTATTTATCAAATTCCAGGAGGTGGCTATAACCCGGTGTGAGGGATTGACCTTGTGACTTGAAGCAAAATCTCTTTCCTTCCCCAAGTCTTAGTTTCCTGTCTATAAGAAAGATCCTTTCACTTTCTTCTACCTCTAAAAACTCTTGACTTTGAGCTCTTTGAGACTGAGAATTGTGTCACTGGCCAGGTTCACATTTTCTTCTCTTGAGGGCCAAGAATTCTCGAGTGATATTTATCGAATCATGATGCTATTTATTTATTGCTTTTCAGTTTTTAGACTCAACCTCCAGACAAAGCATAGAAGACGTAATTATACTTACAGAACAAAATGGAAATATTATGAATAATATATAACTAATAAAAATTGGGAATTGCTTGATAAGAATACTACATCCTTATTCTCCAACAGTTATTCCTCTGGAGCAGGAAATTTGGGATGAGTGTTGAGTTCACAGTTATTCATTATATTATTATGCTTTATAACTAGTACATCTGATATATTTATTCTCTTTTTATTTCAAATTATATCTTTAAAAAATAAACAAAAAGCAATAAGGGCAAAAGAAAATTTAAGAAGATAAAAGAAATAGACATAATAGCCAAAATAAAAAAATTTTTGATCTTTTTCTCCACAAGCAGAAGCTTGTTTTAAATATGGTGAGCACTGAATCCTTTCTGGATGTATCTAAAATGGATTGAGGGGGGTTGGCAATGAAAAGCATGAAGTTCTGATACATGCTTCAACATGGATGAACCTTAAAAACATTGTGCTAAGTGACAGAAGCCAGACACAAAAGACCACATATTATATGATTCCACTTTATGAAATTTCCAGAATAGGCAAATCTGTAGAGACAGAAAATAGATTAGTGGTTGCCTAGAGCTGAGCAGAATTGGGGGAGGGGTAGGAGGGAAATTGGGAGTGAGTAATAATGAGTATGGCACTTCTTTTAGAGGGGGATGAATATGTTCTAAACTTAGATTGTGCTGATGATTGCACAACCTGTGAATATACTAAAAACATTGAATGGAATGCTTTAAATGGCTAAATGATGTGGTTTATAAGAATAAAAAAATAAATTTTATCAGAATAAAGCTGTTTTCTTTTTTAAGTTGGAAAGGGGGTCTTGTCTTGCTAAGAACAGTCTTAATGGAGGGTCACTTCTATAGCCCTATACCTCCTAATGTTTTTGTTTAATGAATGGAAAAATCTAGAAACCTGTCTTCCACGCACATATATAATTACAATAACAACAACAATAATAATGGCTTTCATTTATATAACACTATGTTCCAGGTGTTAGCTCCAGGCACTTTTACATTTTCAGCATATGCACCTCCATGGGGAAGCTACTATCCTATCCCCTCTTGAGGAAACCAAAAGGCACAGTGATTTTCCACAGCTAGTAAGTGGCAGAGATGCGGCAAACCCACCATGTGCCTGGCCCCGTGCTCAGCACCAGCAACACAGAAGTCCATCCTGAAGGCTACCATGCCCTCCACTGGCCATGAAGAATGACCCAACCAACCCAGTGCTAGAGTGACCAACCATCCCTTTCGCCAGGGACAGAGAGGGTTCCTGGAGTGCAGGGTTTTCAATGCTAAAAGCAGAAAAGTCCTCGGTAAACTGGGATGAGTTAGTCACCTTCTCAGAGTCAGTGAGCACTGTTGACTGTCCCTTCCTGTGCGTGTGTGTGTGTGTGTGTGTGTGTGTGCATGCGCACGCACGAACATGTGTGTGCTCACCTACTGACGGGTTCCTGAAAGGGGTACATCTTTACCTTCCTAGGCTCAGCAGTTCTCAGCGAGGGTCAAAGCCTTGTAGAAGCATAGGGTGGAGCTGGCCAGGCTGGAGTCAGATGTGGCAGGTGGAGAGAGCATCCTGTAAGGACGGAGACCTTCAGAGCAATAAAACCAGGGCAAAGAGCAAGGTTTCCATCACAAGCCTTGAAGAAAACTTGAGTCCAAACTGAGGATGGGGGACCTATCATTTTTCGAAGTGACTCTGCAACTTTTCATTCACTTGCCCATCCATGCATTCATTTAGTAAACACGCACTGGGCACCTGGTATGTGCCAAGCGCTTTGCTGGTGAGGAAAGACCCTCCCTTCCCTCAAGGAGCTTTCTGTCTAGTGGAATAAACAGACAAGGGAACCAGGTATTTACAATCCAGGGCAATCAGCAAGGAAGACATGAATAATACTTAACAAATGATAGAGCGTGGGTGCTGGGCCAATCAAACTGACCAGCCATTAAGAACCAGAGCAGGATCCCCACGTTCCCTGCTGTGCCAGGCTTCAGCTTTTTGGCTGCTGAATGGGGGGGTTTGGTTTGAAGGTCATGTGAGGGTCTAAGGTGTGGGGAGCACTTGAGGAACTCGGGGAAGCAGCTGATTACCAACTGATATGGAAAAATTTCAATACAGTATTTTAGCAACTAGAATAACCGTATCAGTGACCCTGGTGGGAGACCAGTTCCGATGATAATGATTCAAGATTAACAAGGTATATGATGCGGAGGCACAAGGGGCTCAGGGAAGGCTTCCCCGGGAAAGTGACATCTAAGTCAAGTTCGCCAGAGTGTTCCTGACAGATGGAAGACAGCTCAGCATTTCTGGTAATTCAGTCTAGCTGGAGAAAAGAGAGGCAGGAGATTAGACCCAACAGACATATAAGGAGAGTATTGGGGGTGTGGGGGGTTGTGTTAATCATGGTCAGCAGCTTGGCCTGTGTCCTCAGAGAAATGGGGAGCCACTGCACAGTTTTAATTAAGATCAGGGGAGTCACCTGATACAGTCTGCAAATCCCCTAAGGCAGGGGTCCCCAACCCCTGGGCCTAGGACTGGTATTGGTCCTTGTTAGGAACTCGGCTGCACAGTAGGAGGTGAGTGGCTGGCGAGCAAGTGAAGCTTCAACTGTATTTGCAGCTGCTCTCCAGCGCTAGCATCACCACCTCGGCTCTACCTCAGATCATCAGGCGTTAAGATTCTCTCAGGAGCACCGCCCCTGGTGCTGAAAAGGTTGGGGACCGCTGCACTAAGGGATACCAAGGAATATATTTTTCCAAAGACAAGAACTAACTTTAAAACACCTGTCAGATGTCACACAGCAGGTTGGATATGACACAAATGGAACTGCTCACTTCTAGACCACCTTCTCCTTTGAATACCATGCGCAACAAGGCTGCCCACTTGTGTACGGTATGAGGCTTCGGAATTTGCAAAGCACTTTACAGATTACATGGCACTTTCCTATCCACGATCATTTGATTTTCCACCACAACACTGTATTGTAGGCAGTGACACTCTTCCCATTTCACAGTTGAAGAAAGTGAAATACAAGGAGGTTTCAAGACCTGGTAAGCAGTGAAACCTTGACTCAAATCCAAGCATTAAGACTCCTTATCCAGTGTTTTTGCCCTCCACTATGCTGTTTTGGCATTTGTATTGGTTGCTTTGGGTTGTAAATGCCAAAAACATAAGTGCCTAAGCATGAATAAGAGAATCTGGGGGTTTACGTACTTTTAAAAAGTTCATGATAGATAAACTTCAGGCATAGATGTCTCCAAGTGGTCAAGTGGTCAAATTATGTCATCAGGGATCTGTCTTGCTCTGTCTTGGCTTTCCACTATGTTGACTTTCTTAGATTCTCAGATTCTTAGATTCTCCTGTCAAGGCAGAGACCTACCAGTTTAGCAATCCCAGCCACAAAGAACTATACTTTTCTGATAGGTAGAGCAAAAGTCTCAGGTTTCAC
The DNA here is from genome assembly GCA_028627145.1 of Eidolon dupreanum. Lineage (NCBI taxonomy): Eukaryota > Metazoa > Chordata > Mammalia > Chiroptera > Pteropodidae > Eidolon > Eidolon dupreanum. The sequence goes on along the minus strand of CM053508.1, from coordinate 119,826,188 downwards.
TTTTATGCCCTGACTGGGCTCAGGCGCACACCTCTGAAGCAATCCTATGGCCACAGAGATAGCTGGATGGTTCTGATTGGCTAAGACTGGGTCATGTGTCCAGCCCTGGAGTGAGGCAAAAGAAAGCAGCCTCCCAGGACCACACAGACTAGGGGTATGGGACTTGTGGTCTCCTAAAGGAAAATGATGATGCTGTCACCCAGAGAAGAGCAAATAGATACTAGGCACATAAAAACTAACATTCAAGCAACAGCATGATTCCCCAGCATCAGGAGGTGGCTACCCACCTGGGGTAGGGGTGGGGAGATGTCTACTCTGACCAAGGAGCTCAAAATGGTGGCAGGCATGGTCTGCCTGGGGCCTGCCCCTTGGTATGAAAGCCCAGAGCTAGCCAGCAAGCTCCAGTCCTGCCTAGACCCCCAGAAACCACTTCCCTTTTTCTGAATGCTAGTTATTGGTCTGTGCCTGCGGGGGCTCTTAGTAGACAGAACTTAGTCATGGTGTGACCTAAAAATCTAAAAAAATATTTAAAATTTTAAAACAAGTCAAAAATAGCCTGACTGTGGATAGAGGCTGGGGTCAACTCTGCAATAGATTTTCCCCACTTGTGAGCCTATCTTTCCCCCATATCCCATTCCTGATAAGACTTGTCTTTGCGCTGCTTTATACTACAAAACCACCCAAAACACAAAATTGGATAGTGTTCAAATACATGAACTCTAGAGGCAGACGGCGTGGCTCAAATCCCAGCTCTGCCACTTACTCTGTGCAGGTTATTGACTGTGCCTCAATTTCCCCATCTATTATGGGTTTGATGGTGTAAAACTTCCCATTTAGGGTTGTCTAGAAATCAGGTGAGCTGGTACATATTCAGACAAGTGTCTGGCACAGGATAAGCAATATATATAAAGGTTGCTATTATGTGCCACATTAACTGTTTTTCATCCATCTCAGGGGACTGCGGGCCCTGGAGGACAGGGCCAGGCCTGCCTTGCTTATCACTATATTCCTAGTACCCAGCACAGGGCCTGGAGCAGAGCAGGCCAAAGTTAAATATCTGTTCAGTGAATGAATGAATGATTAAATAGCCACTGCCACAGGAGCCAGGACTACTTGCCCAAGGTCACCAGCAAGTCAGAGAAGGAGCTCTGAGGCTGGACCTGGCAGGCAGCAGATGTGAAGGAGGTTCCACAAAGAGTTGATTCAGGGTGCATGTGGGAAATACCCTTTCCTTGCTGCCCAGACTTTCTCAGATTTCAAGCCGTCTTTCTCTTTGGTTTAGCTTTCCCCACACCCCCCATTTTTAGAGTTAAAGTATGCTTTACATGTAGTAAAATTCACCCTCTTTGGTGTACAGGTCTCTGAGTTTTGACAGACACACGCAGTTATATATCCATCCCTCTACTCAAGATGGAGGATAGTTCCATGGTGTGATGTCACAAAATTCCCGTGCCCTTTGTAGAAAGCCTCTTCATCCACCTCTAGTCCCCCTAGTCCCTGGCAGCTGCTAAGCTCTTTTTTTGTCACAGCAGTTTGCCTTTTCCAGAATGTCCTATAAATGGAATTATACAGTATGTGGGCTGTTGTATAGTTTCTTTCCCTTAGCAAAATGCTTTTGAGATTCATCCATGTTGCTGCATATATGTATTTTAATTCATTCTCCTTTGCTCATTCACTCTCTCTGTCTCTCAGTTTTGGATTATTATGAATAAGGCTGCTAGAAACTTTCATGTGTCTTTGTATGAGCATATGTTTTCATTTTTCTTGGGTAAATACCCAGGAGTAGAATTGTGGAATCATATGGTTACTGCACATATAACTTTTTAAGAAATTGCCAAATTGTTTTTCCTAAGTGGCCACACCATTTTGGAATGCCATCAGCAACATATGAGAGTTCTAGTTGCTCCACATCTTCTCCAGCACGTGGTCAGTCAGTCTTAAATTTTAGCTATTTCAGTAGTAACATAGTGGTATTTTATTGTGGTTTTAATTTGTATTTACCTAATGACTAATGTTGAGCACCATATGTCTTCCTTCCTTCTTTTAAAAAATTACATAATATCCACAGTAAAAAAAAAAAATTTTTTTTAATGCAGAGATAAACAAAAAGAAAAAAGAAAAATTCAAATAAAATTCACCTATTACCCTAGGGTTACCCACAGTTGACATTTTGAGTTATATCCAAACTTTGTCTCTTCAGACAAATATATAATTGTATTTTATTTATTTATCTGAGTAATACATGCACCTGGTACCAAGTCTGAAAGGAATGAAATGCTAAGTGTTGAAAATAAGTCTCCCATTTATTCAGTTGCCCAAGTTAAGAAGTCTAACTAAACCTGGGGTAGCAGAAAACTTGGATCATCAACAGTTCTTTGATGTGCTGGTGGGAGTATAATGAACGATTCTAGTAAAACTAAACATTCATGAACCCAACACCCTAGAAAGTCTATTCCTCAGCATTTAAGCGGAGGAAACACCGGAAACACGTGTAGCACAAGACCTGGACGAGACTATTCATACATGCATTATTCATAATAGCAAAAATCTGGAAAAACCCAGATGTCCATTGACGGGATAATGGATTTTAAAAATGCAATATATTCCTACAATGGCTGAATACAAAGCAATGAAGAAATGAATGGACTGCAGCCATGCACAGCAGCATGATGAATCTTAATATGATGTTGAATAGAAAAACTAGTTCCAAAAGATTCCACACAGCATGATACTCTTCTAATAAAGGTTAGAAACAACTAAAAGTACACATAATTTAGAGTTAGACCATATTTATATATATGGTCTATATATACAAAAGAAACGAAGAAAGGAAAAACTCAAACATCAGAAGACTGGTTACCTCTTGGGGAATATTAAGGGGTAGGGTAGAGAAAGATCTCTAGGGAGATATAAGGTATCATTATGTTCTATCCCTTGGGTTGGCTGGAGAGTTAAAAATGAATGAATAAGTAAATCAAATTGAAAACTGGGCATGCACAGACCAATAATACAAGTGTATCATGAACCAGGGATTATAGCTAATCTAATTCTGTGCACATGAGGTGAGTTCAAAATTAAGAAGTAAGTCTTCCTCCCTGGTTCCCCAGCCACTTCTGTTCTCCCCCAACGCCACGGGCAACTGCCGATCCCATTTTCACTGTCTCCTTCAGGAATAAACTACCTTTCTCGACCTATTCTACAAAGTAACCTGTGTCTTTACCCAATACCAGTTCAGGGACAGCCTAGTACATCAATAAATATAGATTCCCAATAGCATTTTAATGGCCATATAATTTTCCACTGTTTAGATGCCTATAATTTATTAATTTCCTTTTTGATAGACCTGGGTTTTTTCCAATGTTTGTTCTCATCAACAATGTTATAAGGAACTCCTTTATATATAAACCTTTGAGGAGTATATAGATAGGTCTATAAGATAAATTTCTGTAAGTAGAGTTACTAGGTCAAAATTATGTGGCTATTTCAGGTTGTTGAGCCGTATATGTACCCACCAGCAAGGAGGGAGATGCCTGTCTTTGAGAGGTCTGGCAGCGGGCCTGGTGCTGCGAGGTCTTTTGTTCCTAAAGCTATTCCAGATATTATTCATCAGCAAAGCAATGTTACTCATTCCCAGGACCTCCCTGTGGGGCCGCAGGAAATGGGGTGGCTTCTAGGGCAGAGGAGAACAACAAGTCTTTATTAAAATGCTATTCACCAAGAACGCTGTATTAGTACAGATCTTGGCCTTGCATTTGGGCAACTCCCTGCAGACTGGAGTATGTCTCCCGGGTAGAGATGAGCGGGAGTCCATGGTGTGCTGGGCTCCTCAGCATCAGCCCCACTTCCATTTACTCAGTTATGCAATAATATGCAGTAGGTAAGAGCTGGTACTGGAATCAGATGGCCTTGGTTAAAATCCTTGTTCCTTCACTTCCTAGCTGTGTGACTTTGGGCAAATTTAGAAGCTCTCTAGCTAATACTACTCACCTCATGGGGTTTTTTGGCACCTAAGTGAGTTAGTATATATAAAGTGCTCAAAACACACTGGGCATGCTGTAAGCATTTTATAATTGTTAACTACCACCAGGTACCTGCCCTGGGATAGACCCACAGCCTCAAGGTGCTCAGACCTATAGGGAAATGGACAGGTAAAGAGGCATTTACGCTTCAGAGTGATGAGTGCATTCATGTGGATGCTAAAGAAGTTTTTATAGGAGGGATGCCAAACCTGGAAGGCTTCTTCAAAGAAGTGACATCATGGCAGGAAACAAGTCACTTGTAGGCTAAAGGAGAGGCAAAGTGGCTTTGAGATGAGAGATCGGCCACTGACTCCTTTTACTGGAAATGTCAAGATGGGATTTAGAGATTTTTCAGTCTTGGATTTTAATTCATCAATTTCTCAGCACCTGCCTGGGTCCCAGGTACTGTGCTTGGTGCTTGGGTGAGAGCACAGGCTGAATCTAATAAAGCAGAGGCCCTTGGTGAGTCTAAGATCTAACTGGGAAGATGGAAATGAAACACCTAAGAACCAGACTCTGATGAGATCTACGAAAGGAAGGGGAAAAATGTCAAGAGAGCAGCTAATTCTGACATTCTCAGGACTGTGGAAAGCTTTGCAGAGAAAACTTTCATAGGACTTGGTCAGATTTGGGGAAGGGTGGGGTGAGAAGGAAAGGTGCCCCAGGTAGGAGGAATAACACAAACAAAGGTGAGACAGTAAGAAAGTCCATATTCCAGGAAGGGGAATTGTTCAAAGTTGTTCGTTGGGCCTGTATCTGAGGAGAGGTGAGAGGTGGGCAGGAGTTAAGACTGTAAGGTCAACTGAGGCCAGGGTCTGGAGCGTTCATATGACTTCCTACTTAGACTTCATCTAGTAGGTCATGGGAACGGAACAGAAGTGTTTAAGCAGAGAAGGGACATGGTGAGATTTATGTTCTGGAAAGGTCACTCTGGCACAGATAGGGGTGGAGTCCTTGAGAGGCAAAACAGTGCAAAGTCCACTATGATCATCTAAGCAAGAACTCTGGTGGGCACGGAGAGGATGGGTGGGGTGTTTGTAAGTGGCCCTCTGAAACATTTGAAACTGAAATCAAAACCCTGAAGTTATTCACTGGTGGCTCATGAGTTGAGATGTCTAATATCCCTAGAAAAATAAACCTGCTCTGACTCCAGCCAGTAGGAATAAGAGCAACCTGATATGCTTGTTGATTAGAATTAAGGAAACTTCTTCCCCTTTGAGGGTCAACGGAATTATTAAGGGGAATAAATAAGAGTATGACATATAAAAGTGAAATGACTTGATTTTATTGTTTTTTCCTTAACGGAAACAATACATGAGATCAACATTTAAAATATTTCTCAAGGGTCATAAGTAACATGTACTCCACCAAAAACAATCTTGACTTCATTTCCATAGAGACATACAGAGGGAAGAAGAGGACAGACAAAACGGTGGGGTGATCTCAGGAGGAGGAGGAGGGAAGACTGGCCAAGGGGGAGGTGGCGGGGCCAGTAGCAGAGGGAGGAAGAAGATGGCATGGAAGGGAAGTTCATGTGTTGGGCCTAGAAGTGGACAGCGTAAGAATCTTGGAATTGAGAGGTTCCGAGTTCAAATCTCTGCCAAGTTTCCCCACGTTTCTTAGCCTCGATTTCCTTACCTGTCAAATGGGGATCATAACTTCCTTGTCTTACGGCACAACGAATGTTAGGGGATGTGTGTCTTAGAAAGAGTAGATTTCTCTGGTCACCTGACTGGAGTGGGACAAAAGAAATTGCTCTGCAGACTTATCTGGCATTTAGAAAGTTCTTAAGACAAGGGTATCATCATCATCATCATCATCATAGCTTTACTTATTATAATTTCCTTTTGAAGTTCTGATTGGCTACTTGCTATTCACAGCTCATCAGCTGCTCTTGTTGAAACCCTTCTAGACTCATTGATTCATGGGGTCACCCAGGGTGGAGGGTGGTCTCTCACATCTTCAGTACTGGGTTTGACCCAGAGGCATCCTGCTCTTTCCTCAAGCTTTCTCACTGCTGCGCCTGCCAGAAAGCACCCAGGGCAGATGGGGTAACTTGTTCCTCTTACCCCCCATAAATCCTCTACTGCCTGGCAGCTCATGAGACGACACAAGCAGAATGTCTGAAGCTCTCTCCTTCATGCCCTATAATCAGGCCTCATCCCTCAGCTTTTACTTCTTTCCCCAGAAAACCACCCCAGAGCAGAGATAGGAAATATGAAATAAGGGATATGGGTTCTCTTTGAGACATGAGGCCTACCACTTCTCCTTCCCTTTTCCTCTTCTTCCTCTCTAGCTCATCACAACTTCCCTCTTCCATCTCTAGTGGGAAGCAAGACAGAGGCTGTGGGAAGTTGGCACCAATGCCCCTCCCATCCAGGGTCCCCTGACCTGTATGCAGCCCAGACCTTCCTCCAGAACCCCACACCCATATAACCTAACTGCTCCTGAATGTCTCCACTTACGTGTCCCATAAGCGCCTTAAAATGTTCAAAACACAGGCATGTTGAGAACCAAACTCATCATTGCCCTTCTCCTACCTGCTCCTCTGTCTTCTTCATTTCAGAAAATGGCACCATTATCAATCCAGTTGCCCCAGGCCAGAAACCTGAACATTTATCTTTAATACATTCTTCTCACTCTCGGCCCACTGGATCCTCTCAAACATTCCTGAATCCACCTGCTTCCGTCCATTCCCACCATCTGTGTCCCAGCCAGCATCAGCCCTACTTGGATGACGGCGGTGTCTTCTGCACTGGGCAATTCCCCTTTGCCCAGCAGATCCCTCTCCTCCCCTCTCTCCATCACTCCGTGCCCCAGAAGCCTGACCTGTATGAGTAGCACCACCCCTAGCTCCCTGTATTCTGGCTTTCAGCTGGTTAAATTGAAGGAAGGAAACTGAAAGAAGGGACCGGGGAGAGTGAGTTCAGACTTCCCCATCCCCTCCCGCCGACACTGAGGTTTGGCAATGGCTGCATTCTGTAACCAATGGCCACCAGTCATGTAGATCCTCCTGCATGGCTCCAGCTCTCATTGGGGTCTCAAAGGCCATTTCCTCTACTTGCCCTTTAGGCCTAAGGGTAGTAATGGCTTCCCATTTGCTAATCACAAGATGCCTCGCTATCCCATGTTGGTTACTGTCGCCCAGTGATTATCAATCAGGGATGTTTTTGCCCCTTTGGGGACACTTGGCAAGGTCTAGATATATTTTTGGTTGTCACAACTGGGTAGAGATGCTACTGGTATCTAGCAGGTGGAGGTCAGGGATGCTGTTAAACATCCTACAATACATGGGACAACCACCCACAACAAAGAACTGTCCCTCTCAAACGTGAATAGAGCTTAGGTTAAGAAATCCTGCAACCTTGCCCACCACACTGTACTTCCATTATTCTGCTCAGTTAATATTTTGAGTTTGCCTCTGTTTCTGCCCTCCCCCTGCTTCCTTACTACAGGGTCAGAAATAGAACACTGAAGCTGTCAATGTCGCTCCATGAATAGGGACGTGTGCTGGATTAATTAATTGAGGAGAAATTGCCTGGGTCAGGCATAGATCACCATAATAGTGATTATCAGGAGACATTGAAAGGGGGCCCGAGGAGCAGTGGGATGGAGAGAGAAGACAGGAGAGCATCATGGCAATGTGGTTTTGGCTATTACATGTTGGAGTAGTGGTCAGATTAAGGAATTGTGTGGTCTTCATTAAAAGAAAAAAAAAAAAGGCGTTTAACACAGAGAGTGTGTAGAACTGAGAACTCAATATTTAGACTTTGGAAATTTGTTTTTGGTTCCATTGACCCGATCTGGTACTAAGGGCTCTCTCTGGCATTGAATTAACGGAAGAAATAAAAGTTATCTATGCTTTCCATCATTACGACCTGAAAATATTTCTAAAGTACAGGGATAGGCTGGCTCCATCCTACCACAGAAGGCTCTCACTAAAGTGACGGTGGCACTTAATACTTGTTAAGAGAGCTCCCATGGACCTGTGTCCTTGTACAGGATCTCGGGTCCTCAACAAAGAATGTACAGCAATGCACTCTGAAGACCATCATGCTAGTTCTGGGAGGACTATAGCGCCCTCTGGATATGTAGCGCTGGGGGACAGGCTCCTCTGTGCCGAAACAGGTCAGTGGCTGGCTGGCTGGCTGGGATGTAACCTGTGCGCTCAGAGAGGAGGCGCTGTGAGCGAGAGGGAATCTAATGCCATTATCTCACAGTTGTTGCTCCTGTCAGAGAAAAAAATTCCTCCTGAACCACATATCCTTCCCTTTCTTACAAGAAATTCAGCTCCATTATAATCTTATGGGACCACCAGCATATGTGCGGTCCACGGAAACATCTTTGTGTGGTGCATGACTGTAATAAAAACTATAAGGATAATATTTATTGAGTACTTGCTGTGTGTGTTACATGCATTAACTTGATTACCTACTGCAGCAACTCTGTGAGGCACGCACTCTTGTTATTCCTATCTCATTGGGTAGAGAAACTGATACTACAGAGAGATCGTAACTTTTCATGACTGGCAGAAAATGACTCGAACCCAGGCCCTGGGGCTTCAGAGCCCATACTCTTACACATCTTGCTGTGCTGTCTACCATTCTTGGGAGCTTCTCTCCCCTTTTCCAAAGTCCACTGTGGCGTCTTACTACCTCAAACCCAAAGCTTCTTTCCTTGTCGACCCTCCTCACTCTGCCACCCTAGTGCTTTTCATCTCTTCTCACCCGGCCACCCTGGTCGTGCCACTTCGACTTGGGTTGTTTTTTTTCTACTTCATTGGTATCCCTTGGTACAAGATGCTAAGACCCAAACCAGATTGCGCTCCCCTATCTATTTGCTATAACCACCCTCAGGGCCTCAGTTTTCTCGTTTGTACGACAGGTTGATGGCAAGAGAAAAAACATAGGACTCTCCAAGTCCATTCCTTTTCATTCTAAAATTCTAATAACCGCTCTTTTCCTGCTTTCTCTCTTCCTTTCCTTCAGCCCTTTAGCCAACTCCCATGCATCCTTCAAGGCCAATTCAAAGGGCTTCCTCCTTCAGGAAGCCTGCTTGGATTTTTCTAACTCCTAAAGTTCCCTCTCACTCTTCCCTGAACTGTAGGTAAACTTTAATACTCAGATTAGCATTTAATTCTTCTTTCACTTTCTGGAAATAAACTGGCCCTCCTCAAAGAAAGTGAATACTCCCTGAAAGAACCTACAAGATAAAATGCAGAGCATTGATTTAGATTTTCCAGCTTCATTATTTGAAGTACCACCTTCACTGTTTATGGCATCTCTGAGTTCTACCTTCACTAATCTTTACTTAACATTGTTTCTTTAAATGTACTCACTATTTAAAAGTTAAAGAAATGCATTTTAAATAAAAACAGTAACAATACTATAAATGGAAAGCCAGCATCATTTGTCATACTAGAAAGTAAGTATAAAAACAATGACAACAGAACAATGTCGTTCAATTCTAGATCTTCTTTCTCTGGTTAAGGACATCAAAAACTTGCTAAAAAGCAAAAAGGAGTGGGGGACTCTCTCCTTGGTGCAAGCAGGATTGAAAGAAAATTGAAAATAGAATAACTTTCTCTGTGTGTGATTCAGGAGCATTTAATATTTTAATACCTTGCTCATGTATCACCTAAAATCATCTCACATCCCACCACAGGTACGAAGCCCATATTCTAGGAAACAATGGTTTAGTCAGGACAGACAGAACCAGTTCCATCTCTCAACTCTGCCACACTCTAGCCTCAGTTTGCTCCTGAAGTGGATTAATCACAACCACTCTAGGACTGCTGCCAGGGTTGAATAAGATGTCACATGTGGCAGCCCTGGATTATCTTGATTCTGCTTCTTAGTGTCTGGGCACAACCATGGGTGACTTACCCCGCCTTCCTAGGCTTCGATTTCCATATTTCCAAAAAGGAAGTTACAAAATCTGCCTTGGTGAGTTGTAAAGCACCTTTATTCAACAAATATTTATTGGATATCTGCTATGTGCCAGCCACTATTCTATGGAATGGGATGTAGCAGTGATGAAAAGACAAAAATCCCTATCCTCATGGAGCTTATGCTCAAAGGGGTGGGAGGAAGGAGGAAAAAGACACTAAACAGGACAACTAGATAAAATATATAGTACAGTATGGTGAGGAGTAATAAACGCTGGGGGGTGGGAGGCAGGGTTGTAAGTCTAAAGAAGGTACTTTAGGGATAGACTGAAATGTCAAATGACAAGTTGACATTTGAGTGATGCCTGAAGAAGGTAAGGGAGAACGGCATGCCAGGCAGAGGGCACAGCAAATGCAAAGGCCCTGAGGTGAGAGGCAGCCTGGACTATTTCAAGAAGAGCAGGAGGCTGATATAGCCAGAACAAGGGTGTGAGTGAGCAAAATACAGCAGCAGGAGATGAGGTCCCAGAAGCATCAGGGTCAGATCTTATAGAGTCATTTATGGGATATTTTAAAACTTTGATTTTGATTTGGAGTGATACTTTAGTATATTGTGTGGCACATGGTAAGTACATAATTCACAGAAGCTCTAATGATAATAATTGCTTTAATTACTTAGCATCATCTCCCCAGAATGCCTTGGCCTGCCCTACCTTGCCCCATCAGCTGGCCCTGATGGGAAGGCACTGGGGATATAAATGGATAGAACCCAGCCTGAGCATTCCTGACCTACCCTACTCACCCCTCTCAGATTCCTCCCCAGGCCCACCACACCCTTGCAGCTTGCTGGGCAGCCGGCTCAGGAATGCTGAGGCAGCTGAGGGATGGGCAGCTCCCTGCCTGCCCTGAATTTGGAGAAGGCCTACAAGAAACAGCAAAAATAACAGTAGCAGTTACCACTTTTTGAACACTAACTGCCCATGAGGCACAGCTCTGAGTGCTTTCTGAGCATTTTCTCACAGTGGCTTCCTTTCAGCACTTCCAGTGAGGTGCTGTCTTGAGGAAACTGAGGCTTAGAGGTGATCAGGCTGGTGGGTCACTCACATGTGTGACTTCTAAGGACTATGTTACTCACCAGGCTCTGCTGCATCAGACCTGGGCTCCTTTCTGACAGGCTCCCCCTTCAATCAGGGGCCCCTGAGAGAGAAGAATCTTGTAGCTCCTGCCTGCCAGCTCTGTGGCTGCCTGCAGGCCCAGACAGGTCTCAGTTGCCTCCTGAGTGGCTGAGGATGAAACAGAGTAAGAATCTGGTTTCTCCAGCTCCAGGATGGAGCTGAGGCGGCTGAGTCAGGCCTTTTCCCAGGACTTTTGGGACCAGGCTTTGCGCTGAACTCAGCCTCCAGCCCAGCCGTGGGCACCATGGCCCTGCCCCCCCCCACTTGTCTGACGTCATATCTCCACTGCACTCTCTCTAGCCACACCGGGGTCCCTGCTAAACACTGCTGAGCCCTACCAAGCACAGTCCTGCCTCAAGGCCTTTGCACTTCCTTTTAGTGCACACTTGCTTCCCAATATCCTCCAGTCTTTGCTTAAATGCCACCTTCTCAGTGAGGCCTTCCCTAACTGCTAGAACCAAGTCCCCACCCCAGTCCCCTACTTCCTTCTCAGGTTTACCTTCCTCTTTAGCCTTACCTTTCAGTGTACCATGTATTTTACTAATTTTTCTTGTTTATGCTCTGTCTTCCATTGAACAAGGACGCTCACAGTGCAGCATGAGGTGGTGGTGGCAGTGGCAACACTAGCAGTCAGTTACTCTGGGGTAGGTAGAATAGTAGACTGACCTCTGCCCCTGAGTTAGAGCCTGACTGTCCATACAGCCACTTGGGCCCAGTATTCTAGGTATCCAAGAATCCAAATTAACACCTGGCCTCCCAAAGTGCTGCGAAGACACACTTATCCACACAGGAAGATAGAATATCTTTAACTGTTTACCACCTCAGCTCATATGGTATGTTAGCACAATATACATTTTTGCCCAGAGCCCCCATGTGTTAGGACTGGAATTTTTAAGTTTTCTGCATCTCTGTATGCCTAGCACCCGGAATGCTACCTGACACTGAACACGTGCTCAGTAAATAGTTGTTAAATGAATTAATAAAAAGGCCCAGGGGTAATACCCCACATACTCAAGGGGACCCCAGAAGTGGTTGGAAATACTATGGCTTGTCTGTGTCAGGGCCTCAGAGTTTCAGGATCAGGTGAGGCCGACTCTGTCTT
>CM053508.1:119746272-119813505 GCA_028627145.1 Eidolon dupreanum | reverse complement strand
AGAACCTAGGCTCAGTCTTTCTAAGTCACTCAGAGGTTGGTCACTTGTTCCATCACCAGGGGAATTTAGATCCATCCAGAGACACCAGGCTTGGCTAGGAAAGGCCACTCTTTCTCCTCCACTCCCTCCAAAAATCTCAGGGGAGGAAGGCAAGCTTGAACAGGGGCTGTTTGGTTTATTATTAGTCTCCACTGAAGGTAGGGTTTCAGGCTTTATTCAGGATTCTCACAGAGGAGTTTAAGATAAGGGGCAGCAGGTGTTTGCTGGCTGAGATACCTAATCCTCTCCTACAACCTTATCAGCAAAAGCAGCAGGGCCCTGGTAGAAGGGAATGAGGCCATAGGAGCCAGAGGCTGCAGCTTGGAAGAGGCAGGAGGTGGCCCTGACTGTGGGCTAAGGTTCTACAGACCAAGGACAGCTGAGGATTCTTGCCCGACTTAGTTTGTTCCTAACTTCCCTATCTAGGGTCTGAGGCTTCAGGACACCTTCAGCCTCATTCTTCAGAGCCTTGATCTTAACCTTGCATGTGCATAAGAATTACCTGCAAGTCTTGTGAAAACACATTGTAGGGTTCTGTTTACAGAGCTTGATTCTGTAGGTGAGGCTAATGCTGCTGGCCCAGGGACTACACACATTGAGGACCATTGCTTTACAGAATAAGCCATTCTTGCAGGAAGGAAATTTATTTCAACTTCGGCCATACTTTTTCAGCTTCACTTCAGATTCTTTTCTTTTGGTTCATTGCAAAGAAAAAATTTAAATTTCTCATTAACAAAGGCACACATGGAATTGTTCTACCCTGGCTGTCTCTTCAGCCTTATTCCTGCATCTATGCCCGGGTATTGTCAGGAGTGTGTCAGTTTCACTGATATCCTGGTGTGTTCTCTAATTGTTCTCTCTGGCTTGATTTTGATGATGATCAGGTGTCATTTTTAAAAGTACAATAGAGCCATTCTTTAAAGGAAGGAAGTCCCTTCAGATGATGATTGTGAGAATTAGTTTAAAGGAAATAACTGAAGTTAAGTGCTGTCCAGGTCTAAAAAGTACTGAATAAATGGTAGTTGTCACCAGTGAACACAAATAGCACTTACCATGTGCCAGATGTTAATTCACTTTAATCTCCATAAAAACTCCCTATTTTGTGCATCACAAATCTGAGGCAAGTAGAGGTTAGGTGACTTGCTAGGAAGTAGCAGAGCCGGACCCTCCCCAACCCCTACCTTTCAACACAGAGCAGGAAATCTTTGTGTGCCACATGGGAGAGCAGCCACCAGTCCAGAAAAGACGTTGCCTGTGGCTCAGGTGGGGCCCAGCTCAGGGGTAAGGAGGTGATCTGGTTCTCTCACACAGAAGAGCAACTCTGGATATGTAAGAAGGCAGGCAGGTTTGCCCCTACTTGGGCCTGCAAAGGAATCCTGAGCTTCCTCTAGCACGAGGAGGCAGCTATGGTGAGGCTGGCGTACTTACTTCCTTTGCACAACTCTGAAAATTCTAAAAACCATTGAATTTTACACTTAAGTAGGTGAAAGGTATGGTAAAAGAATGATATATCAATAAAATTACTTAACAAGTTTACTCCTCTGGAATCTCTGGGAAAAATTCCTTTAATAAAAAACTTCTAGTACATTTACATGATTGTCATCACCCTTCATCTACAGCACTCCACAGGGAAAATAAAAAATAAAGGACAACCTAGACGCGCTCAGTATAAAAACGCAGTAATCCATTCAAAGAGGAGGGTTTAGGGCCTAGAGATCAGAGAGGAATGCACGAGGGCATGGGAGCCAAGCAGCTCTGAAGGCCTGAACTTCTGGAGGGCTCCAAGGGACAGTTGAGGACCCGCCTCTAACTTTTTTGAAAACGGCATTAAAAAAAAAAAAATCCAGATTGCAATAAGAAGCCTCTTCTGAGAAGGGTCCATTCCAGACAGAACATTATCATGGGGAAGTCAGAGTCGGTCCAAGCCCAGGACACAGGGCTGAGCATTTTATGGTAGAGAAGAGTCTCCTGGAAATTCAGCCTCCGAGGCACCCCGGGCCCAGGCTAAGTCAAACTGCCCATGTCCCTTCCTCTAATGTCAGACTCGAGGCTTCTTCCCTTCAGGTCACTAAGATCACTTCTCAACAGCTCCAAAGTCCTTGGCTGAGGGGGGACTGAGACCCCTTGAAGGTGCAGCTGTGGCCTGATGTTTACACCCTGGCTCTGCTGGCCAGGGCTAGTCGTCCTGGCCACCACCATACATGTCCGCCAGCTTCTTGAAGCGGCTGCCCCACTCATTGAGATAGTCATAGTCTTGGTCTTGGTCAGAGGCGGAAGAGGTGAGGGAGCTCAGGGAGGCAGCATCGGAGCCACTGCCCTCATAGTCGAACACCAACAGGGAGTCATAGGGCGGGGCTGTGGGGTCCGTGTTAGCTGCCTTCAAGTTCTGTGGTAACAGAGAGCAGGTGGTTAGGAGCAGCGGGATCAGACACTTGGTGGCTGCAAGAACTCAGGCGAGTTGGTTCACCTAGCGGAGCTGACATTTCCTCATCTGCAAAGCCTCTTTCCCCTGCCTTCAAGGTTTTGAAAGTTGAAGTGAAACAATGAATTTAAATACTTCGCACAGGGCCCAGCAGACAGCGAGTGCTCAGTGCGAAAGAACAGTGGTGAAGGGCAGGGACTGTGAAATCAGATGGCTTAAGTCAGAACTCAGACTTTGCACGCTAGTATGAAATCTTAGGTAAGTCCCTTAATCTCTCTATGCTGCTTTTTTCTTTTCTGAGAAATAGGGAGACTTCATTTAGTTTTAGAGGAATAGATGAAGATATGTAAATACATGTAAAGTGCTTATTAGGCTTGTACCTGGCATACAATGCAACACTATTTCCTCATTTGTAAGATCAGGATAACAATAGGGTTCTTACCCTGCAGAACTGATGTAGGGGTTAAATGAGAGAGTATCTGCAAGTTGTCCGACATACAGACATTTTAGAAACAGACTTCATCTAATTGGAGGGAAAAGCTCCAGGTATTTAACTCCGAGGTGTCTTCTCAAACACATTGCCCCAAGCAACTTTCCCCAGATGGTTTTGTTTTTGCACAGGACTCTCAAATATGCTCAGGCTATTTCTAGAAGGCAAAAAGTTTAGTTTCCTTTTTTGCAGAAGACAAGACTGAGACAGAAGAGTTCAGACCAGGGTGAGGTGACCACCCATTGAACCTCTGTCCACTGCTGCTTCTTTGAACTTCCCAGTCCGTCCGTCTGTCCATCCAATCAATCTCTCTCCCTATTAAAAACTTCCATTTACTGACTGTTAGCGAGGTACCATGCTCATCTCATCTATCCCCTATGTATCTAGCTCAGTGATTCTTACAACCCTGGCTGTATATTTGCTTTCTTTGGGAGCTAAAAATATCAGAGTCTAAAAAAATAAGATGCCAGGGTCCCAGGCATTGAGATTTTTCAAAAGTCCTCAGATAAACCAAATGTGTGACTGGAGTTAAGGACACTGGAGACACTAGCTATTAGCAACAATAGCTCTCGTTACCTAATAAGTGCTACATGCCCGGCCAGTGGTTCCTAAACTTAAATTATCTTTAAAAAATTCTGAAGCCCAGAATTAAATCACAACCTCGGGGATAAGTCAGATGCATCACTAGTTTCTGAAGTCCCCTAGGAGATTATAATGTGCAGGTGGTTTGGGAACCACTGTGCTAGCTCTATTCCAGGTGCCAGCCTATAACAGAAGTCCCAAACTTTGCTCCCATTAGAGTCACCAGGGATCTTTAAAAACTTCAAACCCAGGTTGTCTGGCTCCAGAGTTTTTTCCTAACAACCACTATATTTGTTGAATGAATTATTCCTAATCTGTTCTTTACCACTCTCCAAGTTAGGATTTTATGAAGGAGGAAACAGAAGCCCCGAAGTTATTGAAATGTGCCAGAGGTCACACAGTTGGCTGGTTAAATAGGCAGGACCTGAACCCAAGCTAATACTCTGAAGCCAGGTTCTTTCTCCTGTGCCGCTCATGCTTGCATACATGGCTGCCCTTGGCTGGTCCCCCGTGCCTCACCTCAATGATGAAGTTGCCGATTTCATCTGGGTTGGCTGGACGTGGACGGTACATGGGTGTGGGGATGAAGGTTGGCGCCACATCATTTCGAAGAACTACCTCAGGCCGGGCCTCTAGACCCCGGTGGAGCTGGGTGATGTCATAGTCCTTCATGAAAGTAAAGGAGCATGATTGAGGAGGACTCTCCACTTCCCATTATTTGGATGTTTCGGCTCATGGGTAGGTCTTAGAATATAGATAATGTCAGAGATTTCTGAAAGCTCTAGTTTTCACACCCTTGTCTCCCAAATTAAGTTCAGGCTCAAGGTCACCTTGAGACTACGGCAATGAACCAGATACCCTCTCAGAGGAGGAGAGTTGATGGTCGATCCTGCATGAAGCCTGATGTTTCAGGTCAGGGTCCGGTCAACACAGCTAACATGGTTAACTGATTGATCCAATCATCCTTACCAGTGCCCTGGGGGCATCCGCCTCCCAACCCTCAAGACTTCCCAAGGCCCAACACCCTACCTGGTCCTCCTCGCCACCCCCCTCTTCGCCATAGTAGAAGACGTTGTCACGGGTGTCATCTTCCGGGAGAAGCAGGGGCTCCTTGACCTTCCGCTTCTTTCTCACCAGTAAGAGGAGCACCAGAAGGAGGACTAAAAGAGTTGGGGAATGTGAATATTCATCCCCACAAGTTGGCCAGGACCCCCAAACCCCCTCTAATTTCAGACCCCTCCACTCAGTAGCCAGAGTTTAACACACTTCAATGGCTCCTGTGCACCTAGGAAACAAACCTGCAACTCCTTATCACGGCTCACAGGATTTGGCCCGGCCCTTCTGCAATCCCCACCTCCCTCCCCCACCTAGGTCTAGTCACAGTGGCATCCTCGGAGTTCCTCAAGCATATCCCGCAGTTTCCCACTTAAGAACCTTCCTCTGGGCTCTTTCCTCACCTGGAACACTCTGCAGACACATGTATGGCACTCAGCCTTGAGGTCTCGGCTGAAGGTCATCTCCTAACACTACTCTAACTTCGTTCCCCGCCTATAGTTCTATTATCATTTGTCGGTCTTCCTGTGTTGACGGTACTGGTCCTGAGAAAAGCCCTTCTTTGTGGGGATGGGATTTTTGCAGATGTTACTTTTCAATAGGACTCTTTTTCAGTCCCCAGGTGTCCCCTAAATTATCCACTTTAAGTTATATGCAAGACAGTGCAACTTTGATATGGTGTGGTAATTTGAACTTAGGTGCAAGTGTTATGTTGGAATTTTAAGAGGGACTGGCTTTTAGTGATATGGATTAGACATGGGGGGACTGGCCACCTAATACCTGGCTGCTCTCCCTGACAGCCATGACTACTCCCTGTGAATCCCATAGGAAGAAGGTACTCCCTGGCTCTCTCTCTGTGGCTGTCTGCTTTTTTCGCCTGCTGATGGAACTGCTGTCTCTCTTTGGCCAGACAAAACAGGTCTAGCCTTCTTTGGGAGTCCATGGGTTCTCAGGATGCGTACCTCGTGTCAGTTAGACTGTGACCTTTCCCCTCCTTTTCCTCCCCACTGGGTCTGGAGAAAGGCAGGAGGTGAACTGGACTGCTCGCCTGCACCCAAAGCGTACATGTCTAACTGCCTACTGATATATCCAACTGAACTGGCCTGGCAAATCTCCTCCCATGATTCTTCACAAACTGGTTAATGGAAACTCCATGTGTCTACTCGTTCAGGCCTTAGACTCATCAGTGGCTCTTTTCCTCATACCACATATCGAGTGATAGGGATGAACTGACTCTACCCTGAAATATGACATATGACTGACTACCTCTCACCACCTCAATTGCCATCCTGGTCTGAGCCACCAACCTCCCTCCCCGACCCAGATTATGCAGTAGCTCCTCAATGGTCTCCCTACCTCCATTCTTGTCTGTTCAGTACTATTCAGGAGGAAGCCTGTATAATTCTAGTCAAATCATATCACTCCTCTGCTTCACGCCTTTTCTGATGACTTTCCATTTCACCTGGATCGCTTACAAGAGCCTAAAGACCCACATGATGCTCCACTACACCCAACACCTCTCTGACCCCATCTCCTACTCTTCTCCCTCTTGCTTTTGGTACTCCAGTCATTCCTGTTTCCACACACCAAGCAGTGCTGCCTGGGGCCTCTGCACTTGTTCCCTAGATATCTGCTGACTTGCTTCCTCACCTCTTTCAGGTCTTTGCTTGAATATTCCCTTCTCATCAAGGCTTTTCCTGCCCATGCTACTTAAAATTGTAGACTTCTTCCTATCCACTTTCCTTTTCCCCATATCAGCACCTATTTCTCTGCCAGATTTCTTGTTGTCTGCTTTCTGCACTAGAAAGCAAGCTCTGTGAGGGGAGGCATTGGTTTGCTTTGTTAAGTGCCACATTCCCAGGGTCTAAAAGAGTGTTTGGTGCACAGCAAGTTCATTAATTAAAGCTTGCTCTTGTATTCACAGCTGATTGAATGTGTGTTTTCTGCATAAGGACTAATTTAAAAAGTAGAAAAAGCAAATGTGATAGATTCAACTTTTAGAGCAAAGAAATTAGGTTAACTAAACACTCCTGCCCACTAACCCAGTGATGCAAATTCTAGCATGCATCAGGACCCTCTGCAGGGCTGTAAAAACCCAGATTACTGGGTCTTCCCCCCAAGTGTCTGAATCAGGAGGTCTGGAGTAAGGCCTGAGAATTGGTCCTTCTAAAGAATTCCTGGTAATACTGCTGCTTTTGGTCCGGACAACATTTTCAAAATCACTGCTCTCTAGCCTCTAGATGACAGAATGGCAGGACCATGTCTGTTTGCTCACCACTGTATCCTCAAAGCCTGGCACATTCCAGAAGCTCCATTAATACCTATTAAATAAATGACACTCCTGGAATTAAGAGTCTAAAAAGGAGGTGGGCAATGATAGTGGCCCATTAGTCTCATAAGTTCAGGGTAAAATCAAGTCTTTTAACTACCCCATCCTTAGAGGGGGCAGGGTGCCAGTACTCACGCAGCAGAGCCAGGATGGCCCCCAAGACAGGGAGGAGGAAACCCCCCTTCCAGGGTTTGGGGCAGATCTCCACATGGCCATGGCAGTCACACACGGAGGCCTTGATCACCGTCAGCTGTTCCTTGTCGCCATGGTCAGACAGAGAAAGGTGCACGTCATATGTATCTTGCTTCAGGAACTTCTTCAGTGACAAGGCCACTGTGTCTCCTGGAGTGGACAAATAATTTATTCACCTTAGGAGACCACAAACGGTGAGAACTGAGCCTATCATGATGGAAGGTTTGAGGTGACAGTTTCTACATTTGGGTGACAGGGAGAAATATCCCAAAAGCGCATTTATATCAAGTGTTAAAAACTGGTATTTGGCCAAAGTCAAATTCACCATCGTCAAAAGGATGATTGGGGTAGAAAAATACACTCATCTTATTTTTTTAAAATAAAAAATCGCAGCACTTTTAAAATATGAAGTTTTATAAAAAAATCATGTCATGCAGGGCTAATAATTTCTTAGCACCATTAGCTGCTAGATTGTTCTTTGCCTCGAAAATATTATTCCTCTTAAGGGATATCTAACCCAATATTTTAATGTTCACATTAATTGGCCATCTGTTTTCCTATTGTTCATTACCATTTACTATTGCAGCATTTTGCTCTTACAATATTAAATATAACTTTTATACATCAAATGTACAATAGAATTTCTATATCTGAAACACTGATATTTCTGAATGAGCATTAATTATTAATAAATTCAACTGCACGTGGCTTGGTGATATAACCAATGTTGTTAAGCAAATCATAGAGGATGTTAACCTGTGTTATCATAGCATTAGTGACTACACACACGAATGTTGGAAATGAGGCTGCTATGGGCATTGGGATAACTGGCCTTCAGAAGCCCAGGGTGGGTGACAGGTTAACTAAACAGAAACCAAGCCTCAGTGTGACCTGAACAATGAGTACCACTCTGAGGAGGCTGCGTGGCAATCCTAGAGTGGGGAGTGAAACTATGTTTCTGGATGAGGAACATAGCGTCAGGGGCCTCTTGGAAGAAAGGCCTTCAGTTTAGACCCAAGTTTCTCAAGGAGAGAGCTATTAGCTTGGGTGGAACTATTTTTATCATGCAGGACTTTCCCAAGTATTACAGATCCTCACTACTAAATGCCAGTGGTGTTCCTCAATCACCAGGGAAATTGAAACCAACTCCCCATTTCTAGCTCATCCACCCTCAGGCTTGTTGGCCTTTTCAGCACTGGCATCAAGCCATTTTCAGTTCAAAGGCTCTGCACCCTCACTGGGGCCCCCCCTCTCAGCAAAAAGGCCAGAAGGGAGAACTCGCTGTTCCCATTCGACATCGGCGGGCAGAGTTCTGCAGGCTGAACGTTTGGTCTACTGTGTGGAGAGGCTGATGTGGGATAGTTCACCAAAAACATCCCTGTCATCATCTTGTTTCCACACTGGAGGGCTGATTTTTCAGTTGATGATCATGGTGGTACTGGTGGCAGTGGTGACTAACTAGATTGACACTTAGTATATTCCAAGCCCTGCTCTAATCTTCACTACAACTTAAAGGGGCAGGTACTGTTTTCTTAATTTTTCAAATGCAGAAACTGAAGCTTAGGAAGATCAAGTAACCAGACCAAGGTCACATGGGGTACAGTTTCGATTAATTCTCCTGACAACGGGGACAAGGTCATGTCTAAAAACTAAATTAAAACCAAGAACCAGGTATCAATACTATTATCAGGTGCTGGTACCACTGGGCTTTCGCCATGCTGCTCACACCTGACAGAGCCAGATCTGGCTGTTGCCGGGAAATAGCGGTGGTAAAGATGGCCACTTGCATCTACTGAACTGAAATACCAGATAAGATGCTTTTCACATGAATCTTCGTAGTAATTGGGGAAGTAGGTACAATTATTGGCACCATACTACAGATAAGGAAACTGAGAACAGTGAGGCTCAGTAACTTGCCCACAATCACAAAGCTAGTAAACGAAGGAGTCGGGTCTTGAACCAAGGCATTCTGGCTCCAGAGCCCACACTCTCTAAACCACATGGTCAGGGAAGGAAAAAATGACTTCTAGGCCACAAGGGGGTGACAGGAGACCAATCTGGGCTCCCCAAAGGAAAGGTGCTGGATATATACACCCAAATCACAGGAATCATAAAACTGAGCCAATGTAGGTGTCTGAAGCGGGTCAGGAAGTCTTTTCTGGGCTGGGCTCAGAGGGACTAATGGATGCTGGGCATTTAGTTTTTTGGGGACAGGACCTAAATGTACTGGTTCCGCATTTCTCTCCTGGGGGACCCTAGTCACAAGAGGAAGAGGGGAGCATTTTAAAGTAGAGTGATGCAGTGTTTCTCCAGAGATCTTGTTGGCACTTGGGCCAGATCCACCTTTCTCATGCACCCTAGGTCATGACACTCCCTCCGGGACTGTGACAACCGAAAAACCACTGAAGGCTCAGGAGCTCCAGAGGAATCAGAAAGAGAAAGGATAGAGGCAGGTGGGACCAGGGGTGGGGGGCCAGGTGCTTTGGCTTCACCCCCCACCGCTTATTCACTATATCCCAAGCACGTTACTTAACCCCTTCCAGCCTCACTCTCATAAACAGGGATAAACAATACTGACCACAGAGAGTGCTAAGAAGATTAAATAAGGGGAAAAAAAAGCATCTTGCAAATCACCAGGATTCAATAAATGGTAAGCAGCAGAGCATCATGGTAAATCAGACTGCCTGGATTTCAATCCTGCTGCCATCCTCTTCTAGCCATAGATCCTCTGGCAAGGTATTTATACTTTGCAAGCTTTGATCTCCTCATCTGTAAAATGGGAGTGCACATATGTATATGTCATAATAGTACCTTTTTCACAGGACTGTCGTGAGGATTAAGAAGTCTAAGCCACATAAAGCATCTGAAGTGGTGTCTAGCACAGAGTAAGCACACTCAGTTCATGTTAGCTGTTATCACTGTGCTAGAGTCCTTGTTATGTGAAATGGAGTCTGTCTGTCTCTGTCTCTGTCTCTGTCTCTCTCTCTCTCTCCGCCTGTTTTTCCATCTGTACAGGAAGGCAGCTGGGCTAGAAATGGTCTTTAAGGGCTCCTGTAAAATTCTAAAGGCTTATACTTGATTAATAATTAGCATTTGATTAATGTTTTTAAGGAGACCATTACCTCTGTGACCCACAAGATCCTGAGCTGGGCATGCAAGCAGGAACCTGGTATGGGGCAAACACCCACCTGCCTTACCACTCGTTACCTTTCTCATTGACCTCTGCTGTCCAGTAGATGTCTGAGTCGTGTCTGAGCTGGGCCTGGAAAGGGGAGGTGTGGGGCGACAGGTCCTTGTCCGTGATGTTCAGCACTTGGGGCACAGGGTTTTGGTTGCAGACGATGATCTGACGGGGCTCGGGGACCGGGCCATGGTCGTTGACATCCTTAAGTGTTATCAGGAGGGTCCCCGTGCCAGTGGCGGGAGGGCTCCCTGTTCATAATTATACATATGACCCTTTTTCACCATCTGACTTGGTTGGATTGATGAATCAATGTTAAGCTCCCCTATGTCCTACCCCATCAGCCTCAGGGAGGATCCCGTTGACCACCCAGCTATAACCTCTCAAGACTCTCCATGCCCTAGCTTCACTATAGATCAAACCGCTGATAGCGAACACATGGCAATCATGCCAGCATTCTCATTTTTTGTCCATAGCAGACATAACTAACTGGTCAGGACATAGTTGTGCCACTTCATCCAGACAGCCACTAACAAGCTATCTCAGAGCAAAACCTACTGGCCACCTCAGGGCTAATGCGGTGTTTGCCAATCAGCTTCAGGGCAGCTTTCTTTCACAGCCCTGTGGTCACCTCTCACCTGCCTCCAGGCCTTGGTTCACTATGTGTCAAGCAGAGATGGCAAGCGCATAACCCCCAGTCCTGTCATGGTGTGAAGTCACTAACCAAGCACGGTGCTTTATAAGCAGCCCCTCTCAACTGAGGGGAAACTGACAGGCCAATTCAGGGCTCACTGAACCAGAGACAGGCTTAAAGAAGTCTTCGAGCTATCTCCGGACTCCTGGATTTTAGAGAAACTAGAATCATGGTCAGGCACCCCAGGACTGGAATTTATAATCCTCCCCTAAAAGGCCCCTTCAACCCTCCAGATTGGTTTGCCAACACCCCCCACTCCCCTCCACTCCACACACATACCATACTCTGCCCGTGGAGGGGACATGCTGTGTTATGTGACCTGGGAACTGAAGGGGTCCATATGGAGGGGCTAAAAGGAAGCTCACCATCATCTGCGGCCAAGACTATGACTTCGTAGATGTCGTTCTTCACAAACCGCTCATCCTCACGGTCCAAAATCCCCACAGCCGTGACCTGCCCACTGTCTGCATCCATTGCTAGCCACTCGGCTGGGTCTCTCAGGATGTGGTAGCTGCAGCAGAAAAGTTGAGGAGTCATACTCAGAATACTTAGAATTCTGGTGCCATCATTCAGAGCCTCCTTATGCCAGTTGGCAGACGGTGTCATTGGACTAGGGGCTCCTAAACTGGATTATGTGGAAAACACATCTTACCCTTAAATAGGAACCTGAGCAGCAGGTGGGGAGCCAACAGGGAGCAGTGAGAGGGAGCGAATTACCTGCCCCTGAACCCCTGCTTCAGTCTTGGGAAGGGTAAAGAAGGGGAGACCCTGTGTGGGGGAATGTTTAATATATTTAACGATCTTTATAATTAGAACAAATACCAGCCATAACAAACAACCCATCCCATAGTACCGGTGCATTTGGCTGAATCTGAGCTCAGCTCCTGTATACCTGATCTTCTGACTCCCCTTGTCAGGGTCCTGTGCAGTGTAGGTGCAGACAATCTCCCCAATGGAGATGCCCTCTTGGACTTCAATGACTTTGGAGGGTGGGATGAACACAGGTGCCTCATTCACATCCTCTACATGGACCACTACAGTGGCTGTGGACGTTGGAAGCTTCACCATTAAGGGAGCCTCATTGGTCACTTCAATATACAGGGTGTGCTGGTTTTTGGCTTCAAAATCCAAGCCCTAGGAGAGGAAAAAGGAGCCACCATTTTGTGAGGAGGCCCCACGCAGTGCTGTGACATCAGAAGGAAGGGCCTACAGTGAGTGAGGTTCAAGTTTCCCACTAGTAACAATGCTGCCCCTTCCTGTTGCATAAAACCTCCTCCATTTCCTGAGTGGACATTCAGTGGGACCTCTGAGACCACCCCCGCCAAAGGCAACTAGACTAGTAAGCCCTAGAACTGGTTCCCAGTGGAATGGTGATGCCCCCTGGGGATGTTGTAGAAACTGTGGAGGCATTTCTAGTTGTCATAATGATTGAGGATACCACTGACATTTACAGGCTGGGGAAGGGACACAAAGAACTGTCCCATATTCCATGTGACTTGCCAATATCCCCTGAGACTGAGACATTCATGTATTCATGGGTGTGAAATATCTGTTTATATTTATAGTCTAGAACAAGGGTTCCCATCCCCCGGGCCGCAGACTGGTATCATTCCATGGCCTATTAGGATCAGGCTGCACAGCAGGAGGTGAGCAGAGGGCTAGAGCTAAGCTTCATCTGTATTTGCAGCCACTCCCCAGCGCTAACATCGCCTCCTCAGCTCCACTTCAGATGATCAGGCATTAGATTCTCATAGGCGCACTGGTCCTTGATGCCGAAAAGGTTGGGGACCGCTGGTCTAGAACATGTTTTACATAAAAAACCAAGTTTCGGTGTGGTTTTAATATATACTAAATTTTCTAGGAATGGAACTTCTAAGGGGAGCTTATAATTTGATTTGTTCAGGCCTTTCCCAAGACTTGTTTATTTGTTGTTCTGGAAAAATTTCAATACCACGTGTGGTAAGAGTTGCCAGAGTGACAAATAGCATCCACTACATTTAGATGATTCTACAAAGATGTTTAAGTAACTGATCACTTCATTAGGTTCTCTAGTGTTAGATGCCCAAAAATTTACATATAATTTTTTTAAATAACTTTTCCAGTAAAATTCTCTTATATTAGTTAGGGAATTCTATTTTTCTAAACAGGTAAGTCAAATTATAAATGAAATTCATATCACCATGTAAAAGGGGAATTATAAAGTTTCTGTTTCAAAAAGAAGACAGTCTTTAAAGTATTATATAAAACACTGCTCCTCAAACTGGGCCATTCTTCATAATAAACCAGTAGGTAAAATAAATCAAAAGAAAGATTAGTCCCATCTTCTTGAAGCATCAATTTTAGTCAAGGACTTTTTGAAAGGCAAGGGTATGCCTAACTCCTAAGTAATTTTACTATCCAAACACCTAGATATGGATTAAATGCAAAATTAGCAAGAATTCTAATAAAACAGAGACCCTCTGTGTGAAAAGACGGATTGGGGGCAGCCACTGGACACTGAGATCTGGGAGGTGGGGCTCCACTGACCTGCTTCGATTAGATCAGTGGCTCTTACCTGTTTTATGAATTGGATCCCTGGGTGAGATTTAGTTTGAATAAAGGAATTCCACAACACAAGAGGGATGGGAAAGTGTTAGAAGCCACTGGTCTGGTGTACTCTCTGGTAAATGGCCCAAGATACGTATTCCAAGGCAGGTGGTACCTCCTTGTGCTGGAGGCTGTAGACCTGACTATTCCAGGAGTGGCCCTCATCTAAAGCCCAAACTGACTCACCTTCTTGGTTGTCAGGACACCCTGGTTGCTCTCAGGGTGGGTGACAATGGTGAAATGGCTCCCGTCATCACCTTCCAAGATGCGGTAGGTAGCATGCCATGCTGGTGAGTTGGGAGCATCCAGATCAGTCACTGTCAGCCTCTGCACCTCGTGGCCCACCGCATTTTCAGGTACATGGGCCTCGTACTGTCAGTGTGGAAAGGACAGCATAGTCAGAGCAGAGAGACTGACCACCCTGCAAGAATGCTTCACTCTTCACCGGCTGTGAATCCTCCATCCAACTCTAGGAAAGCCTTACACCTCCTACCCTATCTGAAACTATCCAACTCAATTATCAGGGTTTCAGGCACACACAGATGCACAACAGCAGAGTCAGCCTCCCAGCTGCTAGGACAGACCACAGCAATCTTGGGCCTGCCTTCCTACATCTAGTGGCATAATGCTCCAGGCATCTCACTGGTCTAGGGTGCCCAAACCCCCGCCACGTATAGCCACAGATCCAGTTGAGATCAGAAAGGTGTAAAGAAGGTGGCAAGATGGGATAGGTGCCTGATTGCTCTGGGGCAATGACCAGAAACTTTATTAGAAGTTCCAGAACAGACAGCACAGACTGGGAAATCAGCCACTCAGAACAAATTTTAATCGGGCCTAAATAATGTTCAGCAGCCAGAGTTGCCTAAAGATAGGAGGGTAAGTGTCTTCTTGACTGGCACCGAGTCCTCTGTCACTGGAGGTGTACAAGCATCCAATGTGGGAAAGAGGGCAGGCATAGGTGCAAGGCAAATGCGTTTTCTTATCATCAAAGATTTTCATAATGAGCACTTGTTATGTACTGGAGACTGTGTTACACAGATTACTTCATTTAAAACTCAGAATAATGCAGCAAGTATTATCATTATCCCCATTATCCCAGATTAGGAAATGGGGCACAGAGAGGTTAGGTAGTTTGCATAAGGTCACATAATTAGTAAGTGGTGAGACTTGGAATTGAAGCAATGTAGGCTGGTTCTGGAGTTTCATTAGAAAGGCAAACCCTAGTCCTTCATCGTCTGATGAGGGAAGAAGGAAGGAGCATTACCTTCTGGGGATCAAACACAGGAGCATTGTCATTGGCATCAAGGATTTCCACCATGGCCACTGCTGTGGTGGTAGAACCATCTCCATCCATGTCCGTAGCCTGGATGGTCAGTGTGTACTCAGGGACTCTCTGGGGAGAAAAGGAGGGTGGAAGGCCACTGTGAGTTCATTCTGAGGGTTTCTCAGCTAGGGCTCCTGGAGGTACAGCCTTGGGAAAATGTGGAAGGGAAGGAATGTTTATTCTTCTTTCAATGTTCTCTTGACTTCTCAACCCATTGCTCCCCCAACTGCCCAAAAGAACAGAAGCAAAAGGTGAAGGGGGAGGGAAACTGCAGGTCAAACAGTATTCCTGGCCCTGTCGGAGGGTGCAGCCTGTGCATTACTCCCTGACCCTGGGCAGATACAGAATGGGTGCTTTGAGCAGAGATTTGGTCAAGGTATTAATTAGGAAACAAGAGGCAAGTCTCAATATCCATGGAGCTAACTGTACTTTGTGGTCCACAAGGGACAAATCTGGGCCATGTGCATGCTAAGTGAGCCGTTCCGAGAGGAAATGAGAAAACCTACAGAAAATATCAACCGTCTGCATTTTACAGCTGCCTCTTTAGCCTTAATGAGATTGTCTGGCTGCATGTCATTGGCCCAAGGGAGGTGAGAGACACCAACCCGGGAACATACCAGCAGCCACTGTTAGCTGACTTAGGTCCCCACTGCTCTGCCTTGGGCTTTGGGTGTCAGGCCCCAGCCTGGGCAAGCCTAGGTAGGCAGCACTTTCCCTAAGGGACACTCACCTCCCGGTCCAGGCCACTGGAGATGACGCTGATGGTGCCTGTACTCCGGTGGACAGTGAACATGAGGTCGTGAGGGTCCTTTGGCTCTTGGCTATGGATGGAGTAAGCAATCACCCCATTGTAGGTGTTAATGGCATCATCCTCATCTGTGGCTGTCACCTGCATCACAGAAGTGCCTGGAGGGAGAAGAGATGAGTGAGATCCCTTCCCTCCCAGCTCCAATTCCAACCTTGCCCACTTCTGAGCTCTGCGCAATTCCAACCTGTTCATCGGCTCAGACCCATCTTCCACTTTGTGATGATGCCCATTTTCCATTTTCCCCTTCTTTGAGACATAATCCTCATAATTTTAGGCTGAGCATAGGCTCACCTGGAACAAAGACTATTTCCCATCCCCTCTTGCAGCTAGCTATGGCCATCACACTACATTCTGACAAATGGGATATATGACTTTAAGGGAAGTGTTTTTCTGAGTATAGGGCTTAACTTCCCCACTCTTTCCCTCTTCCTACATGTAATAGCTGGAGCTCCTGCAGAAATCATGAGGTAACCTTGAGAACCAAGTTAGAAGAGCAGAGCAACGAGACAGAAGGAGTCTAGGTCGCCAACACTTTAAAGTACTATTCCCACCTGGATTGATCATCTTTAGGCTTCCTGAATGTAAGGAGAAAAATAAAAGCTTCCATCTTGTTTAAGGTCCTCTTTTTCTCGTGGGAATTTCTGTTATTAGTCTAATCAATTCATACTTCTCTGTACATCTTATCTACATCTCAGAGGAAAAGGAAAAAGAGGACCCCTTCTCATCAGCACCTGTTTGAGATCAATAATATTTACCTGTTTTCCTAATGTTCTGCTGGCCTTTCCCATCCTCTTCTCCAGTCCTGACAATTTATTTCCCACTCATCATAAACCATTTTCCAAAACCTCCCCCTCTGCTACTTTCCTTGCAGCTGCCTTTTCCCAAAGAATCTTGTGTCAGGTGCTTCATATTACATAATTACATAACAGTATGTATTATTTCCAATCTTCACAATTCTTAAAGGTTGATATTATTGCCATTTCCAGATGTGAGAAGTGAGGCTCAGAGGTCAAGAACTTGCCCAGGGTCACAATAGGTAAAGAGGGAAAATCAAGATTCAAATCTAAGTCCCCAACTAGTGGTTCCGAAACCTGGCTGATCATCTGAGGTTTCTGGAATCCAGAATTCTACTCCAGATCATTCTTACTCAGAGATCTTGGGATGGAGTGGGGTAATCTGGATTTTAAAGAAGATCCCAAGTGATCTATTGCACAGATAAGGAGGTTAGGATTGGAGGGCTCTTCCAGCCTTTAAGGGTCTGGGCTGACTTTCAGATGGTTCTAGAAGTTGACCCAAGGCCAGGTCTGGGCCCAGCAGACCTCCATAGCTATACCCTCCCCGGTCCTCTTACCGGGTACTACCCCCTCCAAGACACTCCCTCTGAAGACATCCTGGGTGAACTTGGGCTTGTGGTCATTCTGGTCTGTCACGATGATGGAGATGTTCATGGGCTCTTCCACTGAGGCGCCATTCTCTGACACAGCATGGCCAAAGAGCTGTGGGTACAAAGGTCTGGCATCAGCCCGGCGCTACCTTCCCCTCCAGGCCCTGGGGTCCTGCTTCTCTTTGGATGATAAAGGTTACTTGCCTCATACTTGGCAATATTCTCCCGGTCCAGTGGCTCATTCACTAACAACCAGCCTGTTTCCTTCTCTATGGTGAAGATACCCTCAGGGGGGCTGTCTGCCCCAGGCCCCGTGATGCTGTAGAAAATCTTGGTGCCTCTGTCCTTATTAGATTTGAGCTGGAAGGGAAAGGAAATGGCAGCTGACAAGTGACAAATACCTCATGACTGCAGCAAAGAACCCCCATGCGGAAGGGTGGAGAGGCACGCGCTGCCTTAACAGAGGCTGCTTCCATGACAGAGGCTTTCCTCTGCAGATCCCAGTGCTCAGTAGCAAGAAACCTCAAATTCAGGCCTATAGGTTAGGGTCCTTGTAGCCATCAACGACTCCCAGTGATAAGACACACTCATACCTGATTCAGCTTCTGGGGGAAGGGACCTTTGCCATTCTCAGGGATAGATATCGGTGGGACTACCCATTCTCTCTTGCGTCTTCGTAAGATACGTTTGGATGGGGAGATCTTCAATGCCTTCCTTTCCTGCAAGGTGAGAAGACCTCTTAACCCAGATATGCCAGTATCTGGAACATACCCAACATGCTCTCACCTACAGGAGTTAAGGGTGAGGAGAGATCTAGATGGGTCAACTGCAAAAGAAAACTTGGAATAATCTAAGCGTTCACTTAGGAGAACCAATTAAATATTTTACAGTACATCCATCTAGTGGAATAATGTAGCTCTACAAGGGAGGAATAAGAAAGCTCTCTATGTTCTGACATGGAAAGACCTTTGACATACACTGTTCAATGGAAAGAATAAGATATGGAACTGTTTAATACAGTTTAGCATTTTATTTTACAAACACTTGCATAGTGTTTAATATATGTCAGGCACTGTTTCCATCTTTTGTGTAAAAAGATGGGCAAATAAGACCATATATGCATATTTGCTTAAATATACACAAAGTCTGGGGGGATACAGAAGAAATTAATAACGATGGTTATTTGTGGGAAGAGGATAGGAAGTATACCAATATATTTGGGTGCAAAAAAGGTGCACACATGTGAATAACGTGTTAGCTTTTGCATGAGTCTATTTTTATAGCTGTGTGTGTGTGTGTGTATAAATAAAATATATATAACAAAAGATAAATACATAACACATACATAATTCCAGAAGGAAAGAAACTAGTTAAACAGTGGTTATTGGTGTCTTCTCTTGGAAGAGTAGAGGACATTGGGCAGATGGAGAGAAATAAGGGAAGGCTAGTCTTTGTAAAACTTTTCAATATTTTTTTAGTTTTAAACCATATAGATATTAGCTATTCAAAAAATTTAAAGAAACAGAGATGCATGGTCAAGTGCCTCAGGTCTCTTCCCACTGGCAGTCCTGTGTTGGAATTCCCTTCACTTTGGGTTTACCCAGATGATATGGGAAAGATGAGGGAATCCAAGGGACAAGGGCAATGGCCATTTGTTATTCACAAAGCAGTTCTCTGCCACTCCTACTGGGCAGATGCAAGCACCACACTGTTTAGATCAGTACCCATGCCCACAGCTATGGGCAACTGAGAGCTAACTCTACCTTCTCTGCAGGGATAAGGTGGCTCACATTGGCAATATGGGCATGTATGAGAAACATCTTTCTTCCATCCTGCAAGTGGACATGGTTCTATCGTTACCTGGACTGTTCTGTCGTTCAGCACAGTGAAGTCATCTTCAGGGCTAAGCAGGGCTGACTCTTGCCCAGGGTAGCCCTTGAAAACTAGTGTGGGGAAGGGAGAAAGAGAGTATTAGTAAGGAAGGGCTTCTGGAAGATACCCTAGGGGAGATAAAACCTGACAATAGCCCCAACCAGATCAAGGCCACTGCAGAAGGAGATGTGGCCATGGCTTACTTCTTATGAGCAGTAGTGTGATCAAATACGAGTTTCAGATGGGGCTTCCAAGTTTGGCCTCTAAAGGGCAGTCCACTTTGTAGACAGTTTGCAGATCAAACCCCTTTCTTTCTTCGCCAAGCCAGAAAACCAAGATAGACGCTGAGTGACATTAGCCCCCAGGGGCCTCATGAGACAGAGGTGAGCCAAGGTCATAGCTGGAGGCAGAAAATTTTCAGCATTTCTAAAAGCCACGCATCTACATACATGTAATATGCATCCTGCTACATCGTCACCCACACAGGTTACTCTGGACAACCTCTGGTTGTTTCAGCTTGTCACACTCCTTCTGAATCCCCGCTGCCTGGCCACCCTTTAACAAGCATTCTGAGTAAACAGCTACCATTCACTAAGCCAGAGACTGGGCCCACTTCATCCTTACAACTACCCTACTAAGGTAGATGTTACCTCTTTTCAAAGACAAGAAACTGAGGCTCAGAAGCCAGGTTGGCCTGACCCCAAGGCATTCACTAAAGAGTACTCACAACCAATG
This sequence comes from Eidolon dupreanum, assembly GCA_028627145.1. NCBI lineage: Eukaryota > Metazoa > Chordata > Mammalia > Chiroptera > Pteropodidae > Eidolon > Eidolon dupreanum. The sequence continues at coordinate 119,793,814 of CM053508.1, read as the reverse complement.
TTCTTATCCACCCTTCCTCATGGCCAAGGCATGAAACCAGGGAACCTGCCACAGCCCACACCTGGGTCTATCAGCACCACGCTGTGACCCAGTGGTTCCCTTCATGCTGGCCCAGACACCAGTGCTCATCATTTTTCCAGGCTGCGGCACAACCAGGACCACGGGGACAGTGCTGTGCCATGAAATTATCAAGGGAAAGTCTTCCAAGTGTTCTTTTTTGAAAAACTGTCCTTTAGTTTCAGATAACAATGATGATTGTTTTAAAAAATCCTTTCTCAGTAAAAGAAAGGATAGCAGATGAGGTTTTTTTCTTAACTATAAAAGTAATGTGAACATGATAAAGTATTCAAATAATATATGAGTATAATATTTAAAAAGTAGAATTCCAAAGGATTAATATCCAGAATATATAAAAAACTCCTAAAACTCAACAACAAAAACAAACCAATTTAAAAAGGGGTGCATATTTGCGAAGGACTTGAAAGGACATTTCTCAAAGATATACAATGGGCTGATGAGCATCTGAAAAGATGTTCAATATCATTAGCAAATCAAAATCACAATGAGATAACACTTCACACCCACTAGGATGGCTATTTAAAAAGCCCCACACAAAAGAAAAATAATTAGTGTTGGCAAGATGTGAAGAAACTGGAACCCTCATGCACTGGGAATGTGAAATGGTACAGTGGCTGTGAAAAGTTTGGAGGTTTCTCAAAAGGTAAACAAAGGATTATTGTAGGATCCAGAAATTTCACTTCTAGGTGTATACCCAAATAACTGGAAACAGATACCTGTACACAAGTTTTCATAGCAACATTATTCACAACAGCCAAAAGGTAGAAACCCAAGTGTCCATCAAGGGATGAATAAACAAAATGTGGTTTATACACACAATGGTGTATTTATTCAGCTTTTAAAAAGGAATAAAGTTTTGATATACATAAGATGGATAAACTTGAAAACATTATGCTAAGTGAAATGAGCCAGTCACAAAAGGACAAATACTGCATGATTCCACTTATATGAGGTACCCAACATAGTGAAATTAATAGAGAGAAAGTAAAACAGAAGTTAACAGGGGTGAGGGAAATGGGGAGTTATTGTTTAATAGGTACAGAGTTCTGTACGGGATGATGAAAAAGGTCTGGAGATGGGATAGTGATGGTTGCACAACATTATGTACGTAACACCACTGAACTGTTTACTTTAAAATGGTTAAAATGGTCAATTTTATGTCATGCATATTTTATCTCAATAAAAAAAATGTAGAAGTCTGACGTAGGAGTATAAAATGTGATATTTGGGGAAACTGTTAGGCAGTATTTACTGAAGCTAAATATACACATTCCCCAAGACCCAGCAATTCCACTTTGAGGTATAGACCCAACAAAAATAGACCAAAAAAGACACGTATTATAATGGTCACAGAAGCACTGTTTATATATAGCTAAAAACTGGAAATAGCCCCAATGTCCACCAAGGTAGAATAGACAGAAACATCGTGGTATATTCACATAGTAAAGTGAATCAACTACAAGGACATGTGACAACATGGATGAACCTTACAAACACATGGTTGCATAATAAAAACTAGATGCAAGAGAGGACATATGTATGATTCCAATGACATAAAGTTCAAAAACAGGCAAAATTCAGCAAGGTGAAAGAAGTGAAAGACTCTGGCCATCTTTTGAGGAGAGGGGTCAGTGAATGGAAGGGGACAAAAGGGACCTTAAAAGCATACACAGCTGTCTTCTGCTCTCCAGAGCCCGTGCCAGCTCCCCGGAGCCCAAGAGCTCTTGCATAAAGGCAGGATCATTTGTGGAAAGGCTGGAATGTGCCCATGAGAAAGAGAAGATTGCATAGAAACCAGAGCTGCCTCCTTGACGACATCCCCACTGGAGTCATGGGCTGTGACATGCTAGGCTAATGGGAGGAGAGGAGAGAGGGATCTAGGCTTGATTCAGCTCCAGGGGGTCCCAGAGGTCAGCGATATCTCCAGGGAGAACCTACCCTTTACTTCCAAGACACAGCTTTATAGTCTCATCTTCTGAGGAATCTTGCTTTCCTTTAAGGCTAAAAGAACCAGGAATGACATGTGGCAAAGGTTAAATCATCTTAATATAGGGCAAGAGTTAATCTATGGAGCACTCCATGGATTATTGATCCAGCTATGCAAAATATTTAGTAGAGTTTTACAATTATCTAGGGAAGTTATTATGTGATGGAGAAAAACAAAATACACAGAATGCAGAACTGCATATATAGTATATGTAATTAGGCACAGAAAAAAAATACTGGAAGGAAATCTGCTTTCTTAATGATTGGGGTTACCAGAAATTTATTTTTTCTTTCTTTTCCTTTTTTTTTTTTTTTTTTTGGTAGGTCTAAGTTTTCTCTTACCATGAATCTCTTATCAGGAACTGGGACACTGCCCCCACCCCCACAAGGCTCCCTCAAACTCATATGTTGAAATCTTAACCCCTGGTACCTTAGAATGTGACTATTTGGAGATAGGGCCTTTAAAGAGATGATTAAGTTAAAAATGAGGTCAAGGTGGGCCCTAATCCAGTATAAGTAATGTCTTTATAAGTGGAGGAAATTTGGACACTGACATTACAGAGGGAAGACTATGTAAAGACCTAGGGAGAAACTACAAACTTCAGGAGAGAGGCCTTGAAAGAAACCAACTCTGCTGACACCTTGATCTTGGACTTCCAGCCTCCAGAATCGTAAGAAAATAAATTTCTGTTGTTTAAGCCCCTCAGTCCATGTTACTCTGCTACAACAGCCCTAGCAAACTAATACAATACTCACCAATCTTGTCAGGAATCCCTCCCCTCATGAATTGCTATCAACAGCTGACATTCATGTACTTTCTTACTTAATCTTCACCAAGCACCCTATACAAAGTTGATTTTAATACCTGTTTTCTAGATTGGGAAACTGAGAGGTCAAATGAATTAAACACCAAAGTTACATAGCTAGCAAAATGGAAAAGCTATATAAGTGGTACCTAGGCTGTCCACAGCCTGAGTCACTTTCTTAAACCACTATGGTTATGTCGTCTTTCTGATATACTCCAGTTTTGTTTTGTTTTTCTCTCTGCCCCACTTCCCATGACTTGTTCTTCTCCATCTGTTAAAATAGCAGAGATTGATTTTTGGTGCCCAGTGAGGCAGTGTGATATTTGGAGAAAAGTGCTAGACTTGGGGATAATAATAGTAGCTCTTTTAAAGAGTTGTTGTGAGGATTAAATGAGATTAAGTGTAAAGGACTGACAATGCATTAAGGGAAGGTCTGCTGTTAATACTGTTGATGGAGACAGAGGCCCCATTCTTATGCAGGCTCTGACATTAACCTGGTGAGTGATCCTGGGTAAAACATGTGAATTCTCTGGGCCCAGAATTGTTTACTGAAGCTTTAAGCGAGGCCTGCCTTCCCTTGACTTGAAAGGAGTGAAGCATGTTATTAGAGACAGTATTCAAGAATAGTAGGACCAAACATACTTTCTCTTTGATGCAATAGGAAGAATAAGAAAAGCTTAAAGAGAATACCTAAATTCACTAGGTGATTCGGTGTTGCTTAAAGCTGTGTTAAGGATGCATACAACACTTCTGTTAGTTAGAAACATCAATATGTTGATGCAGAATTCGATTTATTAGGAATTTAGTTTTTCTCGTTTGGAAAATGAAAATTAGACTTCACAGAGCCATCTTGAATACTGCATAAGACAAAACCCCAAAATACACATTTGTAAACCCCAGAACCATATACAGACTTATACCACACAAGGAAACTGGAGTTCAGGGAAGATGCCCAGGGTCACACAGCTAGTGAGTAGAATTAGAATCCAGGGTGGTCACATTCTAAAACCAGGTTCTTCAACACAGCATTCATTTAAGAACTCATTAAATGTCTTCTACATGCCCAACATTCTTCTAGACACTCGGGATGCAACGGGGAATAAAAGTGTTTCCCAGCACCTTTAAAGTTTTATAGGATATTGCTTCCTGTCCACAATCACCTTTCCTCAGCTATCTAGCAAACTAACCAAAAATGCATTGATTATAATAGCAAAAGTCCAGAAAAACCTAAATGTCCATCCATACGTGGTTAACTTTGTGTTATGATACCATCGATACAAGAGAACACTATGCAGCCATAAAAAGTATAAAAGATGAGGAAGCTCCTATGTATTGATATGGAAAGATCTCTAAGACATATTGTTAATTAAAAAAAAAAAGATATAGAAACCATAACAGCATCCACCCTCTCCTGTGGGGCCCTACTAGGTGCCTAGACGCTCTCATTGCGGCAGACGTTTGAATGCACAGGGAAGGTCAGGTAGCTCTAAGCAGACGAATAAAAAAATGTGTCCATAAAAAACAAACAAACAAACAAACAAACAAACAGATATAAAGCAATGTAGTCTCTGCTCATATGCTAACATTTGTATTTTTAAGTTGTACTTGAAAAATACCTCTGGAAGGTAGTAGGCCAAAAAACTGGGCTTATGGGTAGAGAAATCAGCAGCTAAGGAACAGGGATATTTTTTTAGTGTGTACCCTCCTGAATTCTGACCCATATGAATGCATTAGCTATTCAAACACCAATAAAAAATTAAGTCACTTTTTCCATTCTTAAAATTGTTCTCTTCCTAAGGAAAGGTCTTCAGCCAGCAGAGGTCTGGCCAGATAAGCCTGTCTGTGATTTCCCTTAATGAGAGAATCTCAATGAGCCCTCCAGTCCTCTCCCACCAGGTCACCCAGCAGGAGGCTAATGGATTGACTCCCTTATTACTCAGAAGCTTTAATTCCCCAAACTCTAAAAGCTGCCAGGAATCCAGAAACCCTCTTTCTGCTGTCTACAAAATCTACCCCCGCTCTCAGAACGCACAACATACTTCACTACTCTGTTTGCTGGCACACTGCCATTATTGTATGGTTCCAAATATTTGCAGCAATGTATCTGGGCTGTCCATCCATTTTAGAAGAGACAGTGCCAACAATCAAGAAGCCAGTAGTCATGCCTCCCACGCAGGCTGCATTATTCCAGAGGGCCTGGCCCCAACAGCTCTAACTTGCATTTACCTGGATGCAGAATACCACCAAGGTGTATGAATCGGGCAGGCAGGAACAAGCTTCAAAGACCTGAGACACCCAGCTAAGTGTTTTCCTATCCAAATCCTCAAGAAATAACCTGCAAGGTAGACATTACTGCCCCGATTCTGACAACTCAGGAAGCCAGAGGGGTTGAAGCGCCAAAGGAAGCAGCTTCAGGGAGGTTAAGTATTCAAGGCCCCATAAAGAGGAAGCAGCAGAACCAGATTTCAAATATTAAAGGTAGGTAAGTGATGAAGAATATGGGATTTGGGGTCTGAAAAACTTGTGTCCAAATCTACACCGCGTGAGCATATGGAAGCTCTTCCCTCATTTGGAAAATGATATAACAATACCTACTCAAAAGGTTTTTGAGAAGCTTAAAAGGGAAAATGTTCACACAGCAACAAGCACTGTGTATGGATGGTCCAGGGTAAGCATTCAATAAAAGGTTCTGCCTCCAAGTCTGGGCCTGTCTAGACCATACAGAAACTGTCTCCTGAAGTGGGTAAAGGCTGAGCTACAGCCATATGCTTTACCTGAGGGATGAAGCACCGAAGGGAGGAATGAATACACAGGACTAAAGAGCATAACAGGGAGCTGGCTCAGTATGCATTTGAAGAGGACTGTTTTGTAGGGGTACTCTGTGGTTTACTGGGGAAGGCAGACCTCACGGACAAGCTGACCTGCCCAGGGAAGCTTGGTGAGGCACCTGTAGGAACATGAACAGTTTTCTCCACCAGCCATGAGTCACAGACTGGTAAACAGTAAACCCTGAAGCAGATTATTACAACTTCCTCCCAGGTGCTTCCTGGCACCAGTGGTTTGTATCACCAGTTTCAAAATGAAATGGATCTAAAACCAGACCTCTCATCATCACTCATTCCCCTTCCACCCCACCTTCCAACACCTAGTGAAGTAAGCTGATTCCTATTCCTGACTGTGGTCTACTCCATAAGGCCATGAATCTAGGCCAAGTTATGGAGGCATGAACAGGCTTGCATCAAACTCTGGGGCAAGCTTGTAATCTCTGATGAGCACGTAAGGCAATGGTTCAGATCGTAAGGCTGGAAAACAGATCTAAACATAGCTCTTACTTCCATACCCATCTGGGGCCATAAAGTCATTTGGCTGCTTCAGACTGTTTCTCCCACAGAGATTCTGAATCACAAAGGCAGTGAACCAGGGGGAAAAAGTACGTATTTATGCCAACATAAGTTGATAGCTCTCAGCACTAAGCCTAAATACACATATACTGTTGGGGAAGGGAGTTAGTAGCCTGAGACTGCGTTTAGAGAAGTTAATTTTAAAAACGAGAGCTCTGTGTATCTGTACGGGATAGAAATACATCCAGTAGAACCAAGAGTCCCTGGCGCATGCTAAAAGCTCTTCTCTAATGACCACCCTGCCAAGCCTGACCTCAGATCCCAAACTGGCGCCATTATAATAAAACTTGGGTAAGAAGAGTTAAGTCCCTAGGGTACTAGAGCTGTTGCAAAAAGAAAGCTTTTTAAATAGACTTATAAAAACTGATGGATACTGGGCTGAGAGCTCATTCTAGGACTGCTTTTAGGTTGGAATTGCCTCCATACCTCCAAACTCTCAAGAAACACCTTGAAGGTCAGGAGCATGTCGTCTCAGCCATGATGGAGGTACTATATGGTCTCAGTGTCCAACCTTACTGGATGTTTTGGCAAAATAACACAACCCATCTCTCTGGGGATAAACGTCTTTCAAGTGATTAATCTTAGCCAGTTTCCCTACTGATCTTTGGGCATTTTGACTAGAAGAGTGTTTGAAAGTGCTGCCCCCCAAAGGGCAGCTGATGGGGCATGGGGAGAGACTGCCAAAGAAGTCTCCATCGAGCTTGGTTAGAAACATATCTAGATCATTAAGCAAACAAATTTGTCCTTATAGCTATTGCTATCCTCTGTTAGGGACTGAGATAGGAAGGTACAGGGGGAAAGTATACAGAAGTGCCTTGAAAGAAGATGTTGGTGTTTTTCTGAGTAAGACTACATATAAAAAAAAGGTTTACTTACTAAGAAATACAAATGAAAAGGTCAAGTATTATGGAATATTTGGGAAATGGGTGCAGCTATATATTGTTAGATGATGGGGGAATGTATATGGGTACAACTTTTCTGGCAGTTAAGCCTTACACAAGCCCTTTGACTCAGAATGTGCCAGGAAATCACTCCAGATGTGACAAAACCATAACTGCAAGGTATTCATGACTGTTGCTTAAACAGTATTGGAAAAAGCCTCAACAACTTAATTTTCAACAGACTTCTTAATTATGTGTGCTATGAGTTACTCAAATGTCTAATCTATAGCCTTAAATAGCATAAAAAAAAACCTATCAAGGAAAAACAGTACTCTACTAGGGGATGGAGGGGGAACAGGTCACAAAACAGCCATTTATATAGTTTAGAGCCTACTCTTAACAATTATAACATAAAGTATTAATATTTTTATACTTGAGAGATAGGGGGAGAGGGGGAAGAGGGAGGAGAGGGAGGAGGACAGGGCTAGACAGACAGATAGGCTGAGCCTTGGCTACAGCAAGGCAGAGACTAGCTGTCGCCCAGAACCAAATTTCTTCTGGGCAAAAGAAACCCAGGTTGGTGGCAGGTGAGCAGGACCAGCTGGAGCAGGCCAGTTGAGGCAAGGCCATGAGGCATGCCAGGAGCCAAAGGGCTCGAGGCCCCATGTGAGTGCCCTAGGAGTCACCCCAAAGCATGCCAGGAGGTAAATTGCTCAAAGAAGCTCCATGTGCCCTGCCAGAGCTGCTTGGTGCCCTCCGAGAAGCCAGACTCTTCTTCCCAAAAGCCGAGAGGCGAGTAAGCAGACCCACTGCCATGGAGGTGTTCGTGATGATTCGTCACAAGATCACGATCTCCAAGGAGGCCAAGGAGTTGAGCATCATGCTGGAACTGAAGCACTTGATGAAAGGCATTATCCAGTGGCCACCAGCGCAGTAGTGGCTTTACAGAGATGACCAGCCGCTGTGTGACAGCCTGACCCTGTGGGTGTGTGCCTACACCTGGGAGATGGCCCCCACCTACACACTGTTCAACCTGGATCTTCCCGCAAATGGGGCCAACAGGGCATGGGAGGCCCTAAGCATGGAGCCCCGCTCCGACCCACTGAAGTATAAGATGAAGCTGGATTGTGAGGGAAGCAGGGCTGGAGGGTGAGCTGCGGAGCAACAGAGCAATGGGACTGGGGTCTCCTACCTCTGACTGGACACCCTCAATGAAGACTTGGTTAGGGAAGTGGGCCTGGAAGATCTATGGAAAATGTTCATTTGAAAAGATAAAAGTCCTGTATGGGGATGACCTCCATTTTGCTTATTTTCCAGGTTTTTCATAGTAAACATTTGTTTGCAGTTAAAATGAGATGTTATGATTTTTCCCTCCTCTGACTAGAAGAGTTATGTGGTAATCCCATGTTGTTGAGAAGAAGAAAAAAAAGTTCTTTCTAGAGGAGTTAGTCTTGCCTCTCTCCAGAAAGCTCTTTGGAAAGAGCTGCATTACCCAGATTCCTCCTTACCCTTGGGAGCTAGATCCTCTCTTAAAATCCCCAGAGAGAATCACAACTGGGTTACACTCCACAGCACCCTGGGTGTTTGCAGCCCGGCTCACTCAAAGCTCAGCATGAGGTGTGCTGTGTGGCTCACTGGTTCCTACCCTCAAGGACCACAGCAGAACAGAGATTCCAGTGATCAACCTAGGAGAGCAATTAAGGGGCTGGCAGGTAAAAGCTGCCATTGGCCCTGCATCCTTGAGTAAGTCCCTTCATATTTAACCCATGTAAGAGTGAGTATTCAACAAATGTAAGCCCTTATTAATTTCCATTCTCTAAAATGGAAACACACACACACATACCCAGGTTCTGGTTAGGGCCAAACAAGATGTGTTGTGCTTTTTTAAAGCACAATTAAGTATTAAAAACCAGGGACAGTGATTTAAAAAGCAAAATAAAAGAAGCGGTCATCCAGAATCCTGATGTGAGCAGAAAGCTATAAATGGATGAATGAATTAAGGAATGAATAAAGAAGGATCGGTGCCATAGAAGCAAGCATTGGAAATCAAATTCAAAATACCATGCTTCTTTCATTCACATCTCAACAGTTTGTTCCTTTGTTTTAGATCCTCACTCAAAGAGATACATTTAGCTCTTCAATGGCCTTCATATCACAGAGCAATGGTTCCCAAACATAGCTGATAAAATTACTGAGAGACTTTTTAAAAATCCAGACTCCTTGCTTCCAGCCCACCCATCCCTTCTACCCAATCAATATCTAGAGGTAGATCTGGGGAAGGCAGTTCATTGGTTTTTTAAAAGTTCATGATTCTCTTATTTATTTCTTGTAAGTAGGTAAATTGATATGGTTGTTTGAGGGCACTTCAGAATATGCATCAAATGGATCCAGAAAAACAAATGTTACTGTCTGCTATAGTTTTCACCCATATCTGTGCAAGGCAGGGTGAGGGAGACATCAAGCGAGAAGACTAGTCTATCAAATATGATCCCTACAGCAAACCTTCAGTAACCCCAGACCTGTTCTAACCTGTGCAACTACAGTACACACATGCAGAAAGTAATGTCACTTCAGAAACAGTCTCAGAGGTCTTCCAAAGATTCCAAAGGCCAGTGATGAAGAGAAAGGGGCTACTAGGAAGACAGGTGGGGAAGTTTTAATGACACTTGAGTCAGTATCAGTGAATGAGAATCTGATACAGAAAGTGATATAGATCTCTGGACTTAAGAGAAAGGTTGATGAACCCACAGTTCCAGAAAGACAGGGAATCTCTCACTGACATTTCGGAAAAATTTAACTTATCAAATACGAAGGTTATTTCTCAAGATTAGCTCATGCCCCATCTACCAAGAGAAGGAATGGGCCCTCCAGCTTATGAACAAGACCTGACAGTTGCCACCTGACCCAAGTCCTTTACTGTCCCAAGGCTGTACCAGTACAAGGTAGACCAGGTAGCCCGCTATTTTGAGTATAAATGAGACTTGGATTCAATGTGGTTACCTGGAGAAGATCATAGGAAGGATTTATGCTGGGGTGTCCGAGAACAGATGTTTTCTCAAGCAGAACCCCAATCCAAGCCTCAGCACATATATGTTCCAAACAATTATCTAGTACTGACTGAGAAGAAAAGATCTGCCCTTTGTTGGGGTGTTTGTTGTGACCTTACAAATGGTGTCAAGCTCAAGAAGCTTCCCTTCCCTCTTTCTCCTTAAGACTTTTTTTACCTGCCCCTACTTTCACAAAATTGTTTGGAATAACCTGGTTCTTTATATCTTTCCTTTTATTTAAATAGAAACAATTGTCTATGGCCATGCCACCCTGAACGTGCTCCGATCTTGTCTGATTTTGGAAGCTAAGCAGGGTTGGGCCTGGTTAGCACTTGAATGGGAGACCACCTAGGAATACCAGGTGCTGTAGACATAAACAAACAAACAACTAACTTGAAAGCCCATGGAACATTAAAGAGTAAGGACTTCACCCACCATTGCTCTTTACTAGGTATATATCACACTGGTAGCAGATACCATTGAACTGCCAAATTATCTCTCTCAAATCCAGCAATGTTAAGAGAAATCATGCCAAAGAAAGAAAAACAGACCTGGTCTTTTTCTACTTGTCAGATTAGTAAGCGAAGTCAGTACTATTTCTGTTCTATAATCTTACCTTTGGCCAATGTGAGTTGCTGTTTTTATTAGTGTGGTTTTAAAGTTGGTGGGTACTAAGCTTATCAAATAAAGAACTTTGGAAATTAAAAAAAAAAAAGTTTATGATCGTCTTTATTCTTAGCCTAAATATGATCCTTTTCCACTGTCCCCCAGGGAATGGCATATAAAGCACTCTGCTACTCAAACCCCAAATCTGGATCTCAGAAGCAGCCCAGAGTACCTGGGCTCAAATTTTGGTTCCACCACTGAGTCTAGGGAAGTTTATTTCCTCACCTATAAAATGGGAACGATGCTAACAATATCTACCTCAGTTAAATGAGTTAATACTTAGTACAGTGCCTGGCACGTGGTTAGTTGGCCTCATCTTCCTAGACCATTTCTCCCTCAGATACCCTGCTCTCCCAGTCAATCACCAAGACTCATGCCTCACCATCTCTACCCCTACTATTTGGTACATACTATATCATCTTTAGCCTAAGTGAGTGCGAAAATCTCTATTTTAAAAAGAAATCTTTTAAAAATGCAACAGATGATACATTTGAGAAAATGAAATAAGATCAGTTCTTTGTTCAAACTCATCAATGACATGACATTGTTTTAAGGACAAAAAACAAAATAACGTGCTCAATCCCTACCTCTACTGTCTAGCCACATTAGTTCTCTTTTTAAATGCATCACAACCCCTCCACCGCAGCACCTTTGCAAAATGCTCCCGCTTCTGTCTAGAACAGCATCTTCCTATATTCCCACTCCAATTTTACCCAGGTAACTCCTAATATCTTTCAGATCCAAATCCAAAAGTTACTTTCTCAGGGAAACTTTCCCTCAACTCTCTCAAAATAGATCACTTTCCCGTGTTAAAAAACTCTCCTAGCTCTACTTAAATTCCTTCCATAGAATTCATTACAACTTGTATTTATGTTTACTTGTTATTATCTAATTACTTATCTCCCTTACTAGTCTCTATAATGCCCAAAGGCAAAGACTGTATTAGAATTTGCTCATCACTGCATCTAAACACTTAGCACAGTGCCGGATACAAAGTAGGGGTTCAATGAACTATGAATGTCCTTTGACCCAGCAATTTTGCTTCTAGGAATGCATTCTAAAGAAATATGTATACAAATTTGTCCAGCTGTAACAATACTATTATTACCACCACGGACACCTAACATTTATTTACTTCATGCTTTTTCAAACACTACTTAATCCTCACTACAGCCTTATGAGATCATCATTCCCACTTATAGATGAGAAAACTGAGGCATAGAGGTTAAGCAACACACCCATTTCCACAACTAGTAAGTAGACAAATTAACCCAAGTACAGTGGCGCTGGAACTCCAGATCAGACCCTCTCTACATTACAATAGTTGTATTTTATGCAGACTTCAATTATAGAAATGTGAAATGGTGCCATAAATATTAAGTTTCACTTTGTATGCAGAGTCTGAAGAAATGCAAATCTCCAAACTAAGAAAAAGTATAAAAAGTCACATAATTTCAAAACTGGAGAGACCAGTGAATTTTAAGCATCCCCCTAGCTCCCTTACTCCACACACACACACTTCACACACGTTCGTTCATATGAGAATATAAATGTTGAATCATGGGAGTCATTAACTTTATCAGGTTCTCAAAAATGCATCTTTTACATCAATGCAACCATGCTGCACAAGACTGTATTGCAGTAATATTTGGGTTTAAGAAAAAACCCCTAAGTCCCTCTTGGGGGAAAGTAAGACCAGAAATGATTATCCTCTTTAAGAATGGAAATCAACATTTATTCAGCGCAATGCTTGCTAACTAGCTTTTGAAATCTAAAGAAAACTTGAGAGAAAAAATTTTTGCTGTCACATTCTCAAGCTCTCAACACTCAAGAAAAATAATGAAAGCGCTAATAAATGTGATAGTGTATTTCCAAGTTATGCAATTTTGAATTTTTCTCTTCGGTCATTTTAAATGCTTTTGAAACAGATAATTAAGACATAAAACAATGGTGTGAAAACTAATGATTTTTAAGTGGTATAGTAAGCTTATTAAGCTTACAGCAAAGCCTGTCTTTAAGGTATTATTCAAACATAAAAGCGTAATTTATCTGAATGGGGTTAAGATGAAAAATTCATTTGATCCTTTTTCTATATGAGTCTTTCCTAAAAAGGTGATTCCTGATAGATTTCTAAAACTCCAAACACTTTACAATTTCTATGTTACCTCCTCCCCACTGCCACATCTTTAAAGATAAAAATAGGGATCAGCTATATAAATCATGGTTTATCTACCATGTAGACAACCACTGAGCTGTTAAAGAACGAGATAACTAGCAGTCTGGAAAGAGGCCTGATTCAGTAAGTTAAAAAAACAAGTTGTAGAATAACGTTTGTATGCATAAAGTCCAACGCTTGTTTTAAAAATTCCTGTATGCATTCATAAGTTTTTCATAAAGAAAAAGGTCTATAAGGATTCACATTAAGCCATTAACTGTGCTTATCCTTAGGGAGTAGAACTAAGGAAGAGAGGAACTTTCATGTGCTTACTTCTGATCTGCTTCTACTGAGAGGCAGTGGAGTTAAAACTCAAGCTGTTTAGATTTAAATCCAAGCTCTGATATTCACCAGAATATTTGGGACAGCTTAAATTAACCTCTCTGGCCTCAGTTTCCTCATCTGTAAAATCGGGATAACAATAGTATCTACTTCAAGGGATGTCATGGTGATTAAACAAGCTAATACATACAAAATGCGAAGAGTCGTCAGTACCTGACTGAAAAATGTGGTTTTTACAGTGAACATATATTCATGTATTAATGTAAAATCCCAACCAACTAGCCCAAACCTACATAAACAGTATAAAATAGTATAAATGGAGGAGAGTATAATAAAAATTAAAAGCACCCTAGGCAACTTTGATACTTAGTCAAGCTTGCAAATTACTGACGCAGAGACCAAAGGCAGGAGCACACCAGTTGGAGTGTGGCTGAGTCCCAGTTGGGGAATGCAGAATTCTATAAGCGGAAAAAGACCATAAAAGACAAGAAAATAACAGGTCTTGAAGCCATGGTGGCAAGCCCCAGCTGAAGCCGACTCCACAGGAGACGGCGGGTGTGGGCTTGGCGTCCTGTTCTGGCTTGTGTGTGGAGAGTCCACCGGTAGCTGTCTTTTCTCCCTGCCTGAAGCTACAACAAGATGGGGCTGGTTAAGAGAAAGCAGCCAACCTTCAGCAAGACACCAGGATGGTGGAAGAGCCCTCCAGCCCTGCGCTCTAAATTGAACCAGCAGTCCACCTCCTCACAGCTCCAGGGCCATGGAAGCACTTCCCAAACATAGGACAGTTAAAGACTCAAAGCTGAGGAGCTGGGACCAGAGTAACCTGCCTCAGGCCACATAGTCTGGGATCACAAAGCAGGCCTATAACCCCATTTTCCTTTGCCTGTGCCCAGGTGTACACCGTCAGGTCTGTCCACACTGCTGGATTGGACAAGAGTCTGAAGAACTTCTGAATGGACCTGAACTGGGGGGTGAGGGACAGTGAGGAATACATTATGGTTCCCAAATCTGGGGGAAGAATGGTCTCAGAAAAGTACAGTTAGTTCCAGGGAAGTCTTTTAGCAAAGACTTCCTAAAGGTAATGAGAGACCCAGAGGTCAGAACCCCTGAGCAAGATCAACCTACTTCTAGTCTCCAACACAGGTTTAAAGTTGCTTGGTAAGAGAGAGATAATTTTGAACTAATCTTATATCCTCTTAAATAAGCAAAAGTGGGGTATCTGAGATTGAGGGGGAAGAGGAAAGCCTGGGATGGTGCCTCCTCAGTCCCACCTCCCCATCTAGCCTTTGAGATGCTTAAGAGTCCTGAGGGAGAACAGCTCTCTCCTCCCTAGGGTTCTGTGTAGCCCTGAGGCTCTCATGTAGGGGAAGCAGCCACCAGTCCTCCCACTTCCTGGCTTGTGGCCCTGGCTTTGAGTTCAAAGATAGGGTGAAGGGAGAAAAAAAGGTATTCATTTGGCTTTCTTTCCTAGGATAAGTAATTTGGGTTCACCAAGCAGGCAGCAAGACCCCAGGACCCCAAAGTTCTGCAGGATCATGGCCACTGCAGCCCAGAGGGGATTCTGTCAGCTTGAGGAATTTGTAGCCCACTGAAGCTCTAGGTAACCCAGAACCACAGGGGTGCCCAGATTTGACTAGAGGAGACAGGGGGCAGAGTATACCAAGCTCCTCCACTCTGAGCAAGGTGTGGGAGGTCCTTGATGCTGGGGAGGCGTGGGGTGAGGAGAGGCAGAGGATAAACAGCCAGAAGCAGACTGTCTGCTAGCAGGCTCAGTGCTACTGAGCAGGGTATCTGGACCCTCCCTTTCCCCTCCTACATCCTAAAAGGCAGAGCAGGAGTCCTGGATAGAAATGACCCCTCCCCCTAACTCCAGCTCCTGGTGATTAACAGAGGCCTGTGGAGGGGACAGGAATTCAAAGCTCTTGGATCAGAAGTTAACTATTTCCAATCTTCCTTCAGCTTGGCTCACACCCTCTTTCCCTCTCTCACCCTCCCAAAGGGTTAGTACCTCATACTTGGGAGTCCAACTTGGGTTCAAACCTTAACTCTACAATTTACTAGCTGGGCGACCTTGAATAAGTTACAAGTTACAAGGTTAGGGTTCCTATCCAGTTAAATTGGGCCAATTCCACCCCCCTCATGGGGCTATTAGGAGGATTAAAGGGGCTTATTACATAAAGTACATAGTGTAGTTTCTGGAACTCAGTAAGCTCTTGGCAAATGGTATTTAGGTTGTGCTTTGTTTTGTTGGAAAGACCTTCCTCACCAGGCCTGTTTGTTGCCTAGGCTGACAATGCCAGGTAACTAAATGACATGAGGGAGAAAATACAACTGAGGCTGACAGTGTCCACATCCTCAGGTCTGGGAAAAATCCAGAAGGGGGTCGAAAAGGGATGCTGGAGGTGGGGCCCAGTGTCCTGGTTCCAGAAGAGACTTCAGAGACTATGGCCTCTAGCGGGGCACTGGGACTTCAGCTGTATTTCCTGCCTTTCCCAAACTTCTTGCTGCCTCTGTAGAGACAAATTCCAAGCTGGGCTGGACCCTGCCTACTTCTCCTTTTGCTTCTCCTCACTCAATACTCTATGGACCAGCCAGACTACACATATCGAAGTTCTTGAAACCCATATAATGTTCCCGTGCCAGGAAACTTCCTGCCACCTCTCATGTCCCAACCCCGTTGGCGTTAACTCTTCCCCAGCCTCCAGCTTGGACATCCCGGTTCAAGCCTCCACTTTCTCCAGGTCCTCGCCAGAACATGTCAGCAGCCCTTCCTATGTGACTCTGTATTTTCCCTGCCCCACCTCCCACTTGGTATACACACACACAATACACATACATGTACAAATATATAACTTGTCTTTCTCCCTCCACTAATAGGTAAGTAGCCCACAAAGCCTGGATATTTTTTATGTTTTGTTCACTAACATACCCCTGGCAACTAGAACAGTACCTGGGACTTAGTAGGTGCTCAGTAAGTATCGGCTAAAAGAAGAATTCACTATTAAAATTGCCTGGGGACTGATCCGCTTACTATTCTAATGAGAGGAGCCCACTAAGGTTAAGGAGCTGTGGGTCTTGCTTACCTCTGAACATCGAGCACCCAATAGGTATTCAGACATTTCTTGACCACTCAACTTGGCTTTGGATCTCAGACAACTCACTGCCTGTTTTGAGAAAGGAACTAGACTTGACCACCTTGGCCATGAGGAGGCTGCTGTCCATCCACACACTGGCCAGAATAAAAATCTTCACCCAGGAAGAAGACCTCACCGAAGAAATTCATGGCCCTTTCCAGATTTCTGTTCTACTTTGGGGGAAAGTAACGAGCATTTAGTTTAAGGGCAAATAAAGGGAAGGATTTCTCCCCCAAGACAAAGGACAGTTACCAAGGACATAATAAAGATTTGCTGTCTCTAAGCATAGGGTCAAGTGAGAAGCAAGAATCCAGAAGGTATGGGCCTGGTAAGGAGACTGTTGGAGGAGAGGAGTGGTTAAATCCAGAAGAAAAGCTACATCAAGACAGAGGAAAGCTGACTTCTCGGTACATGCCCACGGTACTGAGAGCCTCAGTTAACCCAGCAATTATGCTCCCAGGCACGTACCCAACACATCAGGTATACAGTTTACCAAAAGACTTGAACAATCATGTTCACAGCAGCACCAGTAGTTATATCCAAAAAAATGGAAACTCTTCAAATGCTGTCAACAGAACTGTTGATAGTCACATCATGACTTCTGTATGACAATGAGAATAACTACAACTACATCCAGAACTATCCAGGCAGTTCACAACATGCAGTAAAGAAGCCAGATCCAAGAGAATATTCCCTATGAGTTTTTTACATAAAGTTCAAATACAGGCAAATTATGGTATTAGAAGGCAGAATAGTGGTTTTCTTGGCGGAAAGGTAGAGACTGGGAAGGAAGGGGCATCTGAGGTGCTGGTAATGCTGTTTCTAGATCTGTGTGCTAGGTACGTGGGTGTTCTCAGTGGTATTCAAGTAGTACACTTATTATTTGGGCACTTTTCCGTAACATATTATTTTTCAATAACAGTATTTCTCTAAACAGAGACTGTTCAGTCTCAGAACCAAAGCCTCAATTGATTCGGGCAGAGGAGGCCCTTCTCTCCCTCATTCTCCTCCAACGCTCTCCAAAAGCTTTGCAGAGCACATTTCCAGCCCCAGAAACTCACTACTCATCATAAGCCATGCTTCCTCACACACCAGGATGTGAGGGCACCCTGCACTGGGTAACCTAGGAACAGTGCCATGTGAGGAGGCAATAAGGGAGACCAGAGGTTTGAGACTTGCTCCCCAGGCACCAGCTAACAGTGATGTGCAACAGGCTTCAACAACCAACCATCCTCTGCTGCTCAGCCAGGAAGGCAGCCAAGTAGGCTTGAAGCCCCAATTCCCAAAGATTCATTCCTCAGAGGCAGATTTTTCGGGGATCTTGGAATCCCTTGAATTAAATCCTGACCTTAGTGTTGACCGCCCCCTGTGACCTCACACCAAGTTCCTTACCCCCATTTTACAGCTGAGGGGAAGGTACCACCACCTGCTTTGCAAGGCAGTCATAAGCATAAAAAATAACTAATATGAGACCGTGAACCCTATGGCAGGGACTTAGTTTTATTCACTGCTTTAGCTGCAGTTCTAGAACAGTGCTTGATACATGTAAATGCTAAATGTTTACTGATAGAACAAAACCTAGAGAGCACAGCCTAGAATGAGAGCTCCAAAATGAAACACAATTTTTACACAAGTTGAAATAAGCAAAACCACTGAAATTAATTTATGCTGTCAGATTTATTACTTAGAATGTCTTACCAAAGCTAATGAGGATTAGCTTTACTCTTACCCAAACGCTGACTACGGATGAGTTGAACCTGCTGAGGGGCCAGATGAAGTACTAAATTTCTTTTATTGTAATTAAGCTGCCTCTCTCAAATGTTCACTGTTAAAAGATGTATTGATCACTTTAGGTCACCTCTCCTTTGTCATTGCTTCCAGATCATGCTTGAAGGAAGGCAGACCCCAGACGGTAGGCTTGCGCTGAGGGAACATTTCTGTTCTTCCTCCCTCCACATCAACCCCTCACTCTTGGTGTAGGCAAGCTCAGTTTCCTCTGATCCAAGCCCCCATCACTAGGACACTTACAGACTGTATCCAAGCCAGTTTCCTCTACAAGAATGTTTCTGAAAAACCCTGTGATAGATGGGAATAAATGATTAAATGCTCTGGGGTTTTAGGGGGTTGCTGGTGGTGTCTGTGGGATTTGGCGCACCAACATCCCACTTTATTTCATCCATCTCCCACTTTCTGGTAGTAAAAACTAACAGGAAAACTTAAGAGTCTGAAACTTCCATTCAAGTTCAAGCTGATCACTGCAGTGATGAATCTGATGAAGTTACAGCCATTCAGGTTTCATCTGTAAAACAAGCAGCCCTTCACACGACTGTCATGACTCATGCAAATACCCACTGAGCATCCTGTTAAATACCAGGTCCTAGGCATAAATCTAGAGGTAAGTCATGTCTGTGAAGCTCAAGGAAGCTCACAAGCTATTTAGCTGAGCAAATTGAACCCATTAAACTTTTCCTCCATTTCTTCACCTTTAAAACCTCCAGCAGGGCTGAGCTGCAGGGTTTCTGAAGTCCTAACTCTGAGATTAAAAGCTCAACTTGTTTAATATTTATCTTACCAGCTTCAAGAGAACATCAGGAGGATAAAGCAAGCTCAGAGTTGTAGAAGTGCTTTGAAGAGGAAAGAGCACATATAAACAAGGTATTAATTATATCAGATAATTTCTTTGGGCTCAACTTTATAGACACCTGTGATATTCATAACCCAGGGGATAACAACAGAGGCAGTTGTTCCTTGGCAATATGGAAACTGTTGTCTGCTTGGCCAAACTTGAATTTGTACGTCCCCTCAGGATAACCCTTTCAACAGGGCTAGTTCCATCCTGTGTATTGAGGACAGGGAGCTGGGGTGGAGGTAGGGAAGTAGAAAGGTGTCAGCAGCTGATGACTAGTGGGAGAAATACCAACATTTTTTTATTGGAGCATCTCAATTTATTGGAACCAATTGGGCCCAGAAACTGCTTTTACTTAAAAAAGGTGGCAGCCTATTTCGTGGAAGTCTGCTCTTAGAACCAGTCACGTTGCAGGGATGCTCAAGATTAGCCAAGAACATGAACCCACCCTTTGTTTTATAACCCAGGTGTGCTCCTGGCATGAACCCACCCCTTTCACAGCCATAAACTAGACATCCGAGAAATCGAAATTTTCTCAAAAGGTTTAAAATACCTGACGTCACCTGGAAGTACTTGCCAACCCAACCATGAAATCGAAAACCTGATCACTGCTTCCCTCCCCTCCCCAACCTCAAGCTTAGTGAAGTGACAGTTAATCTGATAATTCTGGCTTCAGTAAGAAAGATAAGGCACAGATAACACTCAAAGCCATAGCTTGCTTTCCAAGACTGTAGTCAGAGAACTTGACAATGAGGGGGAGGGGTACAGATTTGGCAGCACTCTGGTTAGCAATAAAGCTTCCTCAGGGAGCCGGAATTGGATTTGGGGCCCTGCCCAAGTTAACATTTTTACAGGTTGGCTGAGCTACAGTTTGTTAGCCAGTTAGTAATAAATCCATGTGCAAGAATTTTAAGTTTATGAGGCATGGCTTCCTAATGCCTCTCCTTGGCTCCCTACAGCCAAGAGTTTAAAGAGCCTGGACTAGCCTGGGTGTTAATTGTTTTTGTCAATCTGTAGAGTTATTTGGGAAAAGAAGAAGAAAACAAGGCTACAGACTCAAGGCTCCCAATCCTCTTTTGGAGAAACAAAGGACAGCCATTCTGTCCCCAAGACCTCTGCAAGCTGTGGAAATTTGTACCTGGGGTGAGGGGTAAGCTGATGGAGGCTGAGGAAAATGCTAGGGGGCAACACTTCTTAATTGTTTTTGAAAGCCACATAAACCATAGATCCCCTCCCCAGAAAAACGCATACAGTTCTTAATTTTATGTGGTAAGAATCCTCTGGAATCCCGCCCAAGGATCCTGAGTTATATCTCTCTAAGAACTTGGGTTTGGTCCAGTGGAGAACCCCTCTCCACACAGACGCAAAGACACATACACACACACACACACACACACACACACAGTCCTGTGTGAAGGGAAAGAGGTCCCCATCAGCCGGCAGCTGCCTGGGTCTCATAACACACTGGTTCTCCGCACCAAAGTACCCACCCCCCTCAAGTTTCTGAACTAGGGAGGGGGGTAAACAAGTAAATGGGAGATCAAAAATGTGCTTTGAATCTCCCATCCACCGCCCCCGCAGCTCTACATCTTCCGCCTTGAAACCCCCACTCTCCCACGTGCCCTAACATTCCAGTCCCAAGACACTGGAGGGGCGGGGGTGTCCCCAGTGCGCGATTGACCCCGGCCCAGGTGTGACAGACCCAGTTTCCAGGCAGGCTGCAGGGGCGCAGACCCTCCGGGAAGGGCAGGGTTAAGAGTGCATTCCAGCTGCCGGGGAAGAAGGGGGGCGGGGGAGCGGAGCGCAAGAAGAGAAACAGACCCGGTCTGTCTGTCGGAGACACAAAGCACGGTACACAAAGGGGGCCTGAGAGGGGTGAAGGGGCTGCCCGGGGCACGGCTCATCCCCACACCTGCGTGGGGGCTGGGGCAAGAATGTGGACCGCGCATTCCTCCGCTGAGGCCAGCGGGGGAAAGTCTCCCCCATCCCGGCTGGGTGAGGAGCTCAGCCGCCCCGCGCCCGGGAGGAGGAGGGTCAAGGTAAGCCGCGGCGCCGAGGCAAGAGGGGCTGGACGTCAGAGGGCGCTACGCACTACAGCCTTCTCCATTAGCCGCCCACCCCCATCCCTACCCCCGAGATGCTTTATGTGCCTCCCCCATATCTAAGGGGGCGCTTGAAGTCCCCCGCCCCAGCCTGGGTATACCGCGCGCAGGCAACACCTGAGCGGACCACGTGCGGTTTCCACCCGCCACGCGCCCTGCGGTTGCACCGGGCGAGCTCCCAGTGGGTCTTCTCTTACCTTTCCCCGGCGCCTGGCTGGGCTCCAACTCCGCGCCTCCCGTCCCCAAGGTCACTTCGGCACCCTGGAAGCCCGTCTGACACGACTCGGAGGCCGCGCACCGCAGCCAGCAAACCTGTGCCCGAGGGAAGATAGAGGAAAGAGGAAGGTTGGGTCACAGGCCTGCCCAGCTCTGAACAAGCATCCCGGAATTCCTTAAGGGGCTTCCCAGGCTACCGTGGCCTCAAGGTGCCCAGGCCCGCGCTCTCCCGGACCCCGACGCCACCACCGCATGCGGACCCCGCCCGCCCTCCAGGGAGCGTTCCCGTCCGGGCAAGGGCGACGCAATGGGGTACCTGGAGTAAGAGTAAGAGGCAGAGGAGGAGGGACGCGAGAGACCCACTAGGGAGCCCCATGGCTGGAGAGAGGTGGGTGAAGAAGCTGCCGCTACCGCAGGATAGTGCTCGGCTAAGCTCTCCGCGCCGGTGTGAGCACCGCAGCTCTCGGGAGCCTGCGGGAAGAGGCCAGGTGAGCGCAGGTAGGTGCTGATTGGTCCAGTCCCGCAAGGTCCCACCCCTTCGCAGGTGGGGCCCCGGCTGGCGTTGTCCAGGCACCCGGGAAGCCCCTCTTGTCCTCCCTCCCGTGCTCTTTCGTTTTTTCGGGAGCTGCTCGCAGCAGGGACTCAGCCCGTCTTGCGGGTTCTGAGTCCGAGAAAACAAACAAACAAACAAACAAACACAAAAATCCATCCCACTCCTCAGCTGTCGCAACACGCGAAGAAAAATATTTGTCTTGCGGCTATAGCGGGAAAAAGTGGAGAGGCATCTGAGCCAGAGTAAGGCGCCGCATTCACGTTCTCCTGAGGCACTGCTGTTACCGAAAGCTTTGAAGGAGGCGGGTGTGTCCGCCCCACGCCCGACTGCAGCGGGGTCTGCCTCCTGCCTCTTCCTCCACCTCCCAAGCCAGCGGGCTCCGAGGACTCGGAGGATCTAAAGCTGGCAGTGAGTAGCAGCGAGACGCGTGGAACGGACCGCGTTATAAAACCTACTGTAGCTTCCAGAAGACCGTTACTTCTCATGCACAGCCAAACAAATGGAAGCTAGGAGAGAAGGTCCTAGAGTTTGGAAGCCGTGGTGGCGCCAAAGGGTGCGAGGTAGAGGGGTGGTTATTAGTCCCATAATCTCCAGCAACAGCTCCCTCCCCCAAAACGTAACACTTTCTCAAACTAAATAAAGGCACTTTTAAAACGCGGCTTTTTTTTATTATTCTGAAATGCTGAATATAATCTGAGTAAAAACTGCGTGCTGCGTAAAACAGCCTTCCATTGAACCTCCCCTGGGCACAGTGCTCCTTCACCGGTGCTTACTGGGTGACAGGCGGCGGATCTGAAAGTGCTTTCCCCTTCGTGGCATACAGGTAGGCGCAGAGACTGTCCCTAGACCCAATCGCTCCACCCTGCACGCCCTCTCCCCACCCTCTTGTTCTCTAAGTCCTCGTCCTCTCCCTTTCCTTCCTTCTCCCCAGCTCAGATGTAGGGGTTCGAGGAGGAGAATGAGTCTCTAATTATAGATTCTTTAGCCCTCAAAGACTAACCTGGAGGCCTCCTTGTCTTTCCCACTAGCAGGCCTGTGGCTAAAAGGAGGGACGGACTGCGCTGAGACCCAGGGAGTCCATCTCTAGCCGAGCAGCGGCTCTGGGACGCACCGCCTGCTAATAAGCAGGTTGCACCACTTATTAGTGCTGTGGCCTAGAGAAAGTTAAATAACTCCTTTGAGTTAGTTCTGCGTGCATCAAGTGGGGCTATTGTGACATCTGCCTTCTAAAGTACTAGGATTAAATTAACATGTTTAAAACGCTAAACTCAGTATCCGGCATAGAGTAAGTGCCCAAATGTTTCCTGGTATTACTGCTTTAGGATACGGCTCATTTGTCCTCCTCAGCCTCCAAAGCTGTTTCTCTCCTCCGTAGCACTCTTACATTTCCCAAACTAAGAGAATGAGAAACGCTGTAATACTTCAATTTCACGGTTCATGGTACAGGGAACAACTAGCATCTGGTATCACCGGAGTGCTCGATTATCCGGCCTGTGGTCTCGGCAGGTGGGGGTTGGGAATTGCGTATAAACAAAGCGCTGGAAAAATCAGAGCAACAACTCAACTCCCCACCCCCACCCCCACCCCAACCCCCGCTCTTCTGCAGGGGCACTCGGTGCGGAAGGGGAGATTAGATACCCGCGCCCGCGCACAACTTGCCGGGGAGGTCCCAGAATATACACGTGGCCTTGCCTATCCTCGCCTCGCAGGTTCCCCTTCGCCCTCCAGGAGCCAGATGAAGCCATTAGGCGGACAGTTAAACACAAATGAGCCTCGGGATACAGGCCCTAATTAAGTAAACATTCGGCTAGAGAGCTGTTGAGCGCGCTCATTTCCGCCGCCTTCCAGAGCACTCAGCATTCCGGGCGGGGCCGGGGAGAGGAGAGGAGAGGAGAAACTGAGAGTCAGCTCTTCCGCCTGCAACTTGGACCACATTGCTGTCTTCATAGCTCCCTTATCAGTCGTTCGTTCATTCATTCATTTAATATTTGCCGGCTATGTGCCAAGCATTAGAAATACAATACTGAACAAAACAAACATCCCTGCACCCCGGGACCTTCTATCCCACAGAGTGGGGGTGGGAGGGAGTCGAGGAAAATAAATAAGTAAATATAAATCATGTTAGATAATATGTGTTGTATAGAATAAAAATAGACTGGGAAGTGCCAATTCAGGGACAGAAGGTAGGGTTAGAAACTGTAAATAAAGTCATCTAGACGATGTTTCTATAAGGGTTTAGCAGGAGACAGAATCCAGGTTGAGGAGGGGGTGGAATTCAAGTCTAGGTGAAGGGGCTAGCACAGCAGTCTGCAACCATTTTGACACCAGTGACGGGTGCTCCTATGAGAATCTAATACCTGATGATCTGAGGAGGAGCTGAGGTGGTGATGCAAGCGCTAGGGAGCAACTGCAAGTCAGATGAAACTTTGCTCCCTGGACCATGGCTCACCTCCTGCTGTGCAGCTGGGTTCTTAACAGGCCACAGACAGGTAGAGAAATGGTCAGGGTCCAGGGAACCAACAGGGATGTTGAGCAACAGCAGAAAGGTATTACAGCTTTGATGACTGAAAGGCAAAGGGGCAAATGGTGTCATTGGAAATCCGGGCTTGGGGAAGAGCTGTAGAGAGAGGACCAACCCTCCCAAATGCAGCTGTGGTCCAGGAGAGATAGGGCCTTGACCCAGAGCAGAACAGGGAGGATGTGAGGGAAAAAATACCCAAACATCTCTTTCCTTTTGCCCTTCCATCTCCTGGCAGTGGCACCAAACCCACGCAGAAGCCAGAGGGCAAGAAAGCCTAGGCAGTAGGGTCTACAAGTGTCATTCTCCCCAGGCACAGTGCAGGGTGGAGAAAAGTAGAAAATGGATAAGGGGTAGATGAGCAATTGGGATGCCCAGAGGCCTCATTGAGAAATGGATATTTAAACAAAACCAGAGGAAGTAAAAGAGCAAGTTATGCTAAGGATATCAGAAGAAAGAATATTCCAGGTAGAGAAAATAGGACAAAGGGCCCGAAGCAGTAGAGAGATTGTTTGAGACAGCAATACAAACAAACAAACAAACAAAAAGCCAGTGTGGCTAGAGCAGAGTAAGCAAGTAGGAAATGAGTCAGAATGGGAAGGTGGGGAGCAAATATTGTAGAGCCTCATAGGTCACTGTAAGAACTTGGTCTTTGAGTGGGAAGGGAAGAAGGCCCTGGAAATTGTATACAGAGGAATGATGTTGGGAAGACTACAGAAGATGAGGGAAGAAGCAGGGGAATCAGTTGGAATTCTTTTGCAATCATCCAGGCAAAAACTGAAATGGTTTGGTTCAGGGTGGTCACTGTGGAAGGGGTAAGGAATTTTGAGATTAATAAAAATAATAAGTGTTGGTAAGGATGTGGAGAAATGGGAACACTTGTGAACTGTTGACAGGGATATAAAATGGTGCAGCCACTACATGGAAAACAGTATGGCAGTTACTAAAATAATTAAAAATAGAAATGCCACATGATCCAGCAATTCTACTTCTGGGCGTATATACCCAAAAGAACTGACAGCAGGGACTCAGACAGATACCTGTATATCCATGTTCTCAACAGCATTATTCGCAATAGCCAAGAGATGGAAGCAATCCAAGAGTCTATCCGCCAATGATTGAAGTAACAAAATGTGTAGTAGGTACAGACTTTCAATGCTGCAAGATGAAAAGAGTTCTGTGGTTGCATGGTAGTGATGGCTGCACAACAATGAGAATGTATGTAATGTCACTGAACTGTTTGTTTGTGTATTTTACCATAATTTTAAAAATCACTAAAAAAAAAAAAGTGATCAGATGCTGAATATATTTTGAAGGTACTGACCACGAGATTGGCTAAAGGATTGGATATGGAGTGTGAGATACAGAGAGGGTCAAGGATGACTCCAGGGTTTGGGGCCTGAGCTACCATTAGGATGGCAATGCCATTTCCTGAGATGGGGAAGGTACATGGTAATGGACACTATCAGAGTGCAGCTCAGATCCCCTGGGATCTTTGATTATTTCTGAGCTCTCCTCTTTGGCTTCTGTGTACTGACACCCCTAGCATCTAGCACCTGTGACTCTTCAGAGGCCTGCCCTCCTGCTATAGGGATCCCTTTGCCCTTGCAAGGAGCCCTTTGCCTCTCCAAGGAGTTCAGTTACCCCCGCCCTTAGCCGATGACCAACTGGTACAGGAGTGTGGAAGCCCAGCTCCCTTCCCCCCAGACAAACTCCCAGTGGTAAGTTATACTCACTGTCCCCTGGAAGATCAGGCTAAAGCTTTCCTTCAGGGACTTGCTCTGAAATCACACCCTTGCTCAGCTTCTTGCCCTCTTTATCCTGTTTCTTCTACTCCTTTACCTGTTCTTCCTGGGAGCCCTTCTTTAATAAGTCATTCAGGCACATGAATCCTTGTCTCAGGGTTGGCTTCTTAGACTCAGGGGAGATGTCTGGCTTGGGCATATACCTTTGTGACAATGAGAAAGCATTAAATCTGGGGGCAATATGTGGAGAAAGACTCCAAGGTAGAACCCTGGGCCTCCAAGGCCTTCCCTACCCTGACAGAGCATGGCCTTCTTAAGCAGCCAGAACATTCATACTGCCCCTGACACACTCCACCCAAACAGGGCTGTGATTCTCTCAGTCTTTTTGCTCTTTCAAAAAAAACTGCACCTTCCCTGTGTTTCTTGTCTGCATTTCACATTTCAACATATGTTACTTACTGCCCTGTGGAATCTCTGGCATCCTTACTTTCCTCTGAGTGTTTTCCTGCCTCACTCTCCATAACATTTTTCCTATCTCCATGAAAAAGTTCTTGGGGTCATGGATCGTGACTATCAGCATACAATTTCTCCAAATTTCTATACAGCACCCAACCAGGGAATGGCCCCATGGCATCAAAGTTAGACTATAGACCTGAGTCTGAATCTTTCCTCTGAAAACACTGCCTGGGTGACCTGGGGTGAGTTATTTAATCTTTTCAAGCCTTCTGGAACTAGTAATTTCTATCTAATGGATGATTGTGAGAATTATCCCAAAGTGAACCCCTGACCTTCCTTCACAAACCTGCTCCTCCCTTATTCTTTCCATCTCAGCAAAAGGCAATTTCATCCTTCCAGCAGTTCAGCCTGAGCCGTCTCTCACTCTCTGACTCATCTTCTACCACTTGCTCACTCTGCCTCTCCCACACTGATCTCCCAGTGGTTCTCAGAACACACCAGGCATGGGTGTGCTCTGCCTCTGGCAACTCTGCAATTGTGCTTCCCTCTGCCTGGATCGCCCTACCCCAGATGTCCCCCCTGCCTCTCCCTCACTCCATCAGGTCTCTGCTCAGATGTTGCTACTCAAAGAGACCTTTGTTGACCTTCTGCATAAATGATACTCTCCCATCACCTTCTTTCCCCCCTTTACCCAGTTTTTATTTTTTTCAGAGTACTTATTACACCCTGATTTACTAGCATGCATGTGTGTGTGTGTGTGTGTGTGTGTGTGTGTATATATATATATATATATATATATATATATATATTTTTTTTTTTTTTTTTTTTTTTTTTTTTTTTTTTTTGAGGAAACATACAGTAATGATCAAGAGCAAGGACTCTGGAGTCACACTGTCTGGTTTTGAACACTAAATCCAGTTCTTTCAAGCTATGAGACTTTAGGCAAATAACTTTCAACTCCCTTTTGCCCCAGTATCCTCATCTGAAAAATGGGATTAGCATAATAATACCTTCCTCATAGGTTGTGAGTTAATATTTGTAAAGCACTTTAGAACATAGTAAATATGTGTTCATTAAATTATATTTATCATTGCTCTCTCCTTATTGAGTGAATCCTTTGTGAGAGGCAGGGATTTTTGTCTGCTTTGTTCACTGCTGTACCCCCAGGACATAGAAGAGCCTGGCATAAAATAGATATTCAAATATTTATTGAATGAATGAAATAAATAACTGTTAAGCATCTAGCAGGATGCTAGACTCATAGAAGCAAAATCTATATGGATTCCCTGACCTACCTCACAGAGCTGATGTGAGATCCAAGGAGCTAATAATATAGGGGAAAAGGTTTGTCATACAAATAATGCAAGCCATAATAAAATGAACTACTACCATTTTTTGAACACACACTGGATTGGTTCTCTGTGGTAAGTACTCTCATGCATGATCTCATTTTAATCCTCACAACTCTGAACAGCAGTTCATGTTATCCCCTTTTCACAGATGAGGAAACTGAGGCTAAGTCCCTTGCCCAAGGCCACACAGCTAGGGCAGAGGCAAAGCCACAAAAGAACCCAATTCTGTCTCACTCCAAAACTCATTGCCTGAATCAGTTGCCAACCTGCTATCCATCAATATTTGCTGGAAGAATGAATTCGGGAAGCAGGTCTTTGGTATATTACGAAGAATTCCATAATATCTAATCTTTTCTCTTAAGAACCTCTTTGACATATTTGCCTCTGGTCCAAGGTTAAGTTCTGGGTCCTCCAAGAAACATTTAGAAAGAACTTTCCTGCCCATTTTTGGCAGCAAAATTCCTAGAGCTTCACTCCCATGCAGCACACTTATGGTGATGTGTCCCAAAAACAAGGGAGTGTTTTCCAGTCTTTTCTAAGAAGTAGCCTTAAAACTGGGTGAGGCCCTTTTTCCTGCCTCTCTCTCTCCCTTGCCCAGTGCTCTGCACAAATAATTCCAAAATCTTTCTACCTTATGTCTGTTGCTGAGTTTTCTGGGACTCTCCTTTTTGCACAATGATGTTACTGGCCAGCTCGTCCCACCTATCACTTCTGAATCCTTAAAGGTGCTGAGGTAGCTGATCCCCACTGAGAAACCTAATCCACATACCTTCCTTTTCCCTGAATCTCAGGCGGGGCTGTGATACCTTCAGCACTGGTGAATGTTTGCCAAGTCCTGAGCTGTCAAGTTTCCAGAGATCAGAGGCCAAGTATTTATGTATGTGTGTACACTGAGGGCACAGAATCAATTAATCAATAAGCACTCACAAGGCCCTGAATCCTGTGATTTGGCTAAGGTCTAGAAACTTTGAGAACTGCAGGGCCTAAAAGGACCTTAAAGAAAATAATAATAATAATAATAATAATAATAATAACAACAACAACAACAACAACAACAACAACAACAACAACAAAGAATAATAATCTGTCCTCAGAGCCATTCTTCTTCCTTCACTTGAAAGGCAGGGTGACCTCTGCAGATTAGGCTTCCGAGACTCACCTGAGAGATGATTTCCTGCGGGGTTTAGCTAATGGGAGGCACTAATGGGAGACTGGAGGGCAGGACAAAAGAAAAAGCCAAAATATTTCTCCTTCTTCAGCTGTTTCCTGGCAATGGCCATGTCTTGTCCACAGCTCCAGCTCCTGTTGTGAGTCCAGATCCTGCCAGACTCTGGGTTCCGGTAATACCATCTTTTCCCTCTCTTCCTCCTAATAATGGGTGACTGTCTAATCTCTAGGTTACATCCCTGTCTCCTGTTTGGCTTCTCAGCCTCTCCATCACTTCTGTATTAAATTCCCTCTGCTTTAAATACTCACAGTGTTTTTTGTCTTTCTGATTGGACACTGACTGAAACAATAGTTAAAACTTACACAATAATTACTATGGGCCTGATACTGTTCTAAGTGCATTATGTGAATTAACTTATTTAATTCTACCATCTGAGAAATTATTATATTTTACAGATGAGAAAACTGAGACACAGAGAGTTTGATCTACCACAGTGAGATCCCAAATCTGGATGCATATCAAAAATTGCCCAGGAAGTTAATTAAAAATAGAGGAGGTGTCTACGGTCATACCTCCCTGAACATGCCCAATCTCGTCTGATCTTGTAAGCTAAACAGGGTCAAGTCTGGTTAGTACTTGGATGGGAGACTACCTAGGAAGACCAGGTGCTATAGGCATTAAAAAAAAAAATAGAGGAGGTAATGGATGCCATTCCAGCCCTGCTGAATCAGACTCACCAGTCTATGGGGCCCAGGAATCTGGAGATTTAATAAACTCCCTGGGTGATTCTGTTGCAGGTAACCCAGCACCCCTCCATGAACTGGTGTTCAGGAAACCCTACCCTCGTTTTGAGGACATGGAAATCTAGGAATGTGACCTGCCCATGATCTCGTGGCAAGCTCAGTGGCAGACGAAAATATTGCCAAGGACAACGCTTTCTGCTACCTCCACTGCCTTCTCCTTCAAGGTCACATTGGTTCTAATGTTTGGACTTGCTGTCCCTGGGAGCCATCTGAAGCCACTTCTTATGTTTTAGAAAATGTTTTTGAAAATTCAGTCTATAAACAGACAGTATATGCAAGATTGCTAAGTGGTTGATCAGTGTTTGGGAAAAGGAAAAGGAGTCATATTAATCCACTTAATCTTTTATTTTCAGTCCTCTCTGAAAAACTTCAGAGAGTTAGTTAACCTTTTCCCCATTCTACCTGAATTTATTATTGTAAATTTCATGAAAGTAAGGGTTTTCCTTGTCTATTTGATTCACTGTTATATCCCCAGTGCCCAAAATAGTATCTGACACATAGTGGGTCCTCAATAAATATTTGTTGAATGTGATGAATGGAAAGATAGGTGGGGACTAGACCAGACAGGACCTTGACAAGAATACATAGTGGGGAGGCATTTAGGAATTTTAATCAAAGATGCCAAGTGATCAGACTTGGCAGTTTTAAAAGATCTGTCTGCCAGTAGTGGGGAAAAAAGATTGGAGGGGACTAAGGAAAGCTTTTGTAGTAGTCCAGGAGAGGTGATAGAATTAAATGGAATAAGATGCACAAAGCACTAGGCACTTACCAGTATGGAATAAGGGGAGTTACTATTACCAACATGGTAGGTAAGCAATGCTGATGGAATTCATGACTTAGTAATGTTAGGCATCCAGAGACAGAGGGACTTGTGTATCTCCTGGAACCTTTGAGCCTCAAATCTCTTCCTCTGGTGATAAATGCTAGAATTTTCTATCTTTATCAAATTATTTGACCTGTGTTCTGGGGTAGTTTTTTCATATTTGCATTCTTCCACCTGTGTTTCTTATCACCATCAGCTGGGAGGAAAGGATTTCATGGAGAGAGCTTCTAACATTTCTCATTAGCTGTGTGACCTTATAAGTGATGTAATTACACTGAACTCAGTTTCATCTTCTGTAAAATGAGGACTCTGATATTTATTGTCTGTTATGAGGATCAGTGAAGAACTGTACAGAAAATACTTTCAAAATGCAAGAAAAACTATTATTATTATTTTATTCAATAAATATTTATTAAGCATCTACTGTGTGCCAGGCACCATTGTTTGGGAAGGAGGAAAAAAAGACAAAAATTCAACCCTTATGAAGTTGATGTTATTATGGAAGTCCATTCACATTCTGGGCTTTTTGGATTTTGATCACATTTTCCAAATTGTCAGATCACCTTGGGCCGCTGTTAAAAAATACAGGTTTTTGACCTGACCACAGTCTTGGTCAGAATGCAGAAGGTAAAATGGGGGACACGTTAACTAACTCCCTAAAGTTATTCAGAAAGGACTGAGAATAAGAGATTAAGTGGATAAATATGACTCCTTTTCCCATCAAGTAGAGAAGTAAATAAACAAGGTAATTACAAACTATTTTAAGTGGTAAAAAGAAAAAAAAGTAATAAGACAGTCACTGGAGAAACACTTTTTTGATGGAATGGTCAGGTAGATGCTCTGAGGTGACACTAAAGTTAAGACCTGAAGGTTGAGAAAGAGCCAATCATGCAAAAGCTGTGAGAAAGTATTCCAGGCAGAGAGAACAGCATGTACAAAGGTCATGAGTAGGCAACTTGTAGAAACCAGGGACAGAGGAGAAGTCAGTGAGGCTGAATGAAAGAGAAAGAGGTACTAGGTGAAGTTAGAGAAACAGATGAGAGCCAGATCATATAGGGCTCTGTAGCCACAGAGAGTGGTCTGACTTTTATGCTAGGTTAAAGGAAGCTACTAAAGAATTTTAAGTGGAGGGGGGAAATGTCCTGATTCATATTTTATAACAGTCCTTCTGGCTGCTATGTGAAAATGAATTGGGGGCAAGAGGAATAGAAATAAGGGACAAGAGAGGAGGCTGCTGCTATGTCCAGATAAGAGATGATGGACTTGACTAGGACCATAGTGGTAGCAGAGGAGATGGAGAAAAGTGGTCAGATTCTCAATAAAGCATTGAGGTATCAATGCAAGAAACAATCAAAACTGTAAAGAATTTTTTAAGATTTTATTTGAGCCAAACTGATGACATTGCCAGGAAGCAAGATCTCAAAAGCTCCAGACAATGACTGTTTGGAGTTTCTTTTATGCATTTTGAATTAAGGAGAGAACATAAGGAAGATTACATGAAGGTGGGAGAAAGCAAGGCAGGAATAGTTAACAAGATGTGCTCCTTTGAGAGGGCTAGAGAAAAGAGTATTACTTCTGGCATTTCAAAGATGTGTTCACCTCGAAGCACAAGAACAAGGGACAGGGCTGGCTTAAAAAACTTTTACTAAGGAAGTACAGGCCTGGGGCATGATGACCCACCTTGACCTGTCCATTTAGGAATTTATGATCAGATCACCCTGTGAGGTTATTTTCCATTAGATTTTTTACAGTGCCCCCTTGTCATTGACAGGGGTAAAATTCAGAAAACTTGCTGATAGATTAATTTCAAGGATGAAAGAAAGGAGGAATCGAGGCCTCCTCCTAAGTTTGTAGCTTAGATAGATGGTGGTACTGTTTACAGAAATAGAATCAGGTGCTTTAGGAATCAAGAGTTCCATCTGGACTGTGAAATTGGAGGTGCTGTGAGCAGACATCAAGTTGGCCATGGGCTACCTGGGTTTGGTGCTAAGAGGTTAGGTTGGGCTGGAGATACAAACATAGGTATCACCAAACAGATGATACTTAAAGGTATTGTACTATTCCTGAGGCATTGAAGACTGGGTAAAGGAGGAACCAGAAGATTGAAGTCAACACAAGAAAGGGTTTCAGAAAAGAAGAAAGTGGTCCAATGCTGCTGGGAGGCCATGAAGCATGAGATCAAAGATACGTCCATCGAATTTGGTGGCTCGCAGTCATTGAGAGAAGAATTTCACTGGAGAATCAACCCAGAAACCAGAATGGATTAGACAGAAGAGCAAATAGGAGGTGAGGAAGCATGTACACACAAGTTTTTTCAACTGTGTAGAGTTGACTGAGGTTTCTTGTTTTTAATGAAATTTGCTAGAACAATGTTTTCCAAACTTTAGTCTTGAAGAATCTTCTTTGTTTTTGTCTCATCCTTAGACTATGTGTATCCTATACATAAGTATTTCTTAAAATTAATTCACTTTTAACTTAAACAAATTTACTTTAATTGTTTACTTAAAAAAAACAATATTACTCTATCAAATGGGAAACCAGTACCACTTGCCCTAAATAGAAAGTAACTGATTTTAAACATCGGTAGAATAAAAATAAACAATGCTGTTAAATTCTAGCATGATATCATTGCCTGCTAGGGGCTGAGGCTGGGACCAACTCTGTTTTAAAAAGGAAATCATAGTTATATGTTAAAGACATATCAACATCAAAGTGATACTTTCTTCTTGAAGGATTGAAAGAGAATCAAAAAGAATAACTTTTTCTCTATGTGATTTTAAACCACCAATTATTAAGTCTATACTCTAAGGAACACTTCTTAGAACATGTCTTTTTTTTCTTAGTCTTTTTAATTTATTTTATTTTTTTATGGTGACATTGGTTAACGTCTTTTCTTTTTTTTTTTTTTTTTTATGGAGATATAACTTGCACTTAGTTGAGTGCACAAATCTCAAATGTAGAGCTTGATGAATTTTTACATTTGTATCTACCAATATAACTACCACCCAGCTCAAGATACAGAATTTTCCAGCAAGGAGGCCAGTACCAGGCTTTAAACATAACAAAGGCTGTGTCCTCATGGAATTTACAGTTTGTTCCTCACGGTATTTCTAGTGTCTTAATACAGTGCCAGTATGTACAGGTTCTCCCTTCCTTCCTTCCTTCCTTCCTTTCTGCCTCCCTCCCTCCCTCCCTCCCTTCCTTCCTTCCTTCCCTTTCTTCTTTCTCTTTCTTCCATCCTTCCTTTTTCTTTTTGGCTTACCTATATATTTTTTCTATTAGTTTTCTACAAAAAATATGTGTTATTTGTGAGTTACAAACCAATCTTATGTGAACTCTAATTTTCCACAGTGTGTGATCCAGAACCTACAGATTGAATCCAGAAAGAACATCAAGATTCCCTTTGGATATAAAATGAGAAGAGAGAAGTGTCCAAACAAGAAAGTCCAGGAACAATTCTGTTTGAGATGCAAACAATTCTGATTGCCAATTTCCCCCATCCCCCACAACCTGTATTTTGTAGGTCCTTGCAGCAGCCTTTGCTTTCACACCTTCATACACAATAGTTAAGGACACCAAAGCTGATTGTCTGTCCTCAATAAAATAGTGATAGCAAGACAAAACAACACCAACAGGTCTTTAAAAATTTAAAGAGCCTGAAAAAGTCCTCCATTCAGCATCTGCCACAAGGAAATTGCCTCTGGCAGGTACCTTTGTTGTGCTCCCTCTTTCCCAAGCACCTTCTATACAAACTATCCTCCCCACGGTTTTCCCTTGGCTTCTTGAAGGAAATGTCAAGGCTCCTTGCCAGGTGAGTAGGAAGATGGGGAACCCCGTTATAGTCACAGGAGTGAAACTAATGAGTTGATGTTCTTCAAGCACATTGAAGACCAAAGCCTGAGATCTGAAGCTTTAGCAAGAACACAGCCACCTGCGGGCATGGGTAGGTACAAGCTGGGAAAGCCCTGGATCATAGTGCCAGGTGCTATGCACACCAGGCTGAGCCTGCCTGCAACAAGACACGTGTCAGGGCTGGCCCGAAAAGGCCAGGTCCCCAAGCTGAAGCTGTAGAAAAGGAAGGATTCAGAACCACTGTAATTCAATTAATATAGGAATTTGGGAGGGTGTGTGTGTGTGTGTGTGTGTGTGTGCACGTGCGTGCTCTTGGATGTAAAGAACAAGGGAGAAAAAAACAACTATCACATCTTCACCAAAACAAATTAAGCATTGTTAGCTTTTTTGCTCCATCTTTTTTCTATGCATAACTAAAAAACAACGCAACTAGTGTCCTTTTTGAAAAATAAGAAAAAAGAATGTTGTGACTAAAGCAAAAACATTCTTGATTTATACTGAGAAATCCATTTCCATATTTACCTTCAAAGAGATTAACACTCTGAGGTGGTTTGTGTCCTCTTCCCCTTTAGAATACTTTTACATAAATGTTATAGTCTTACAACTTGCTTTTTCCACACAATCATATATTTTTGAGAATTGTGCACATTGATATACATGAAATTTACTCCTTTATCATCTTCAGCACATATATGAACCATATTTTGTTGGTGGTCATGTAAATAAACCAACATTTAATAGCAGTCCTCTCTACCCAAAATGATTCCAAGTCATCTCTGTATATAAACCTCTGGAATTCTCACAAAGATCTAAGAAGACATAGGGGTAAGTTGAATAAATTTCTCGTTATGAACAGCTGGTAAATGGCAGGGTGGGATGTGGGGCTCAAGCCTGGGGCCAAAGTCCAGACTCCTACTCCTACACCATCCAGCCCACATTTGGGTTGCTGCCTAGTTTTTGATAGTACAGCAAAACCTCAGTATTATATCAGTCAGCTATTGTTGGGTAACAAACCATCCCCAAAACTAAGCGGCTGAAAACAATAACAGTTTATTATTTCCCATGAATCTGTGGGTTGATAAGATGGTTCTTCTGATCTTACCTGGACTCGCTGGCTGCAGTCAGCTGGCAGCTTGGCCTGATAGCCTACGATGGCCTCAGCTGGCATGTTTGGGCCTCTCGCTCCAGTTGGACTCCTTCACCTAATGATGAAAATGTTCTAAGAGAATCAGAGCAAAAGCTGCAAGGTTTCTTGAGGCCTAGGCTCAGAACTCGGCAATAGTCACTTCTGCTGAATTCTGTTGGCTGAAAAGAAGACAAAGACTAACTCAGATTTGAAGAGTGGGAAAATCGATCCTATCTCTAAATGGGAGGGACTGCAAAGAATTTATGGCCATTTTTAATTTACTAAAATAAGCATCCTTATATATACTTGGTGCTTGGTGTGAGGGAGAGGGTGCAGTCCCTAGACTGTGAACCAAGAAGTGGAATTGCTGGAACTGGATTTTTCAACTTCAGTTTTTTAATTACATGAAAATTTTTTATTGAGATATCCTGGATGCTAGATCCTTAGCAGATATATAATGTGCAAATATTTTCTCCCATTCTGTGTGTTGTCTTTATACTTTCTCAATAGTATTCTTTAAATCATAAAAGTTTATCTCAATGAAATCCAATTATTTATTTATTTATTGTTTGCTCATGCTTTTGGTGTTATATCTAAGAAATCATTGCCTAATCCAAAGTCATGAAGCTTTACACCTATGTTTTCTTCTAACAATTTTATGGTTTTAGGTCTTTGATTCATTTTGAGTTCATTTTTGTATATGGTGTGAGTTAAGGGTCCAGTTTCATTCCTTTGCATGTGGATATCCAGTTGTCCCAGTACCATTTGTTGAAAAGGCTATTCTTTCCCCTCTTTGAATGGTCTTGAAATTCCTGTTGAAAATCAAATGTCTACCATTACGATATCAAATAGTAAGAATGATAGCCAGTATCCTTGCTTTGTTCCTGGTTTGGGAATCATTCTATTTTTTTCACCATTAAGTATGTTGTTTGATATGGGTATATATATCAGGAACAGGAATTGCCCTTTAATTCTGGTTTGCTAATGTTTAACCATACATGAGCATTTAATTTTATCAGCTGATCACATTTTTCTCCTTTAACCAGATAATATGGTATATTACATTAATAGATATTCTGCTGTTAAAATGCCCCTGCATTCCTGGGATAACCAATTGTAATTATTTTCTACTGTGAGTTCCATTTCTCACTCCCTGTCTCAGATTATGCCTTGGAGGGGCAATGTCATTTTCTGTCTTGGTTCTTAATCAAAAACTCCAGTTTCTTAGTTGGAATGTTTTCCTGGAAGCTTCGGAAGTTTGGATTTGCTCATCGATGATGTGGGGGTGGCCAAGAGGCTCTAGGGCAGAGCCTAGTGCTTTAAACTCTGTGGGTATTTGCTACAGAGCCAGGTGAAAGCTAGGTGTGGGGCAAGTAGCAGTCTTCCAAAGTCACCTACTTTTGTCTTTAAGCAACAAAATTAAAATTCTCCGTCCTTGTCTATAAAGTTTATTCTATTTTGTAACCACTTTTCCAGTGAAAAGTATAACCTTTTCCTCTTGTGTTTTGAGCACTTCCTAATATATCAGGCTCTGCGCTCAGTGCTTTTTATGCATTATCAATAATGATGCCAGCTATCATTTACTGATCCTTTACTCAGTTCTAGGCACTGTGCTATTTGTTCTATAAATAGTATTTAATTTTTACCCTTAATCACCCTCTGACAAAGGTATTATTATCTCTATTTTATAGATGAGGAAACTGAGGCCGAGAGAGGCTAACTTGCCGATGATTATAAGACAGATCTGGGGTTCAAAATCAAGTTTGTCTCCTTGCAGAGCCTGTGCCCTTAACCACTGCTATACATGCTATGGGCATTTAGTGTTTTTGGCCCAAACACTCATGATCAGTATTAAGTACTGACAGCTCTGTGTGACTGGCGAGTGACTGAGCAATGCCAAGCGTGATTGGCTGGAGTCATTGGTGGTTTGACTGGTCTCAATGTTGGGCTGTCACACATGCTCACATTAGGTGTTCTGCAGTAATAGCTCCCTTAGGGAAATCATGATGTGTACTTTTAAAAAATAACAGCTTTATTTGAGATGTAATTCATCTACCATATGATTTCCCAATTTAAAGTACACAATTCAATATTTTTTGTATATTCACAGACTTGAACAACCATCACCATAATCAATTTTAAAATATTTTCATCACCCCAGAAAGAAGCTCTGTACCCATTAGTAGTCACTCCTCATTTCCTCCCAAACTTCCCCACTACCAGGCAACTACCGAACTGCTTTCTGTCTAGAGTTGCCTATTCTGGATCTTTCATCTAAATGAAATGATACAATATACGGTCTTTAGTAACTGACTTCTTTCACTTTGAATAATGTTTTCGAGGTTTATCCATAGTGCAGCATACACCAGTACTTACTATTTTTTTTTTTACTTTTAAGTAATATTCCATTGTATGGATATATCACATTTTGTTTATCCATTCATCAGTTGATAGGCATTTGGGCTGTTGTGAATGATGCCACTATGAATATTTATATACAGGTTCTTATATAGACATGTTGTCAATTCTCACACTTTGTTTTTTATATGATATATAAGCTTTGTTTATTCTAAGATAATCTTTGCCCATGTCCAATTCAATCCTTTACAACTGAAACGCTCAAGAGCAGCCCCTTCAACAAACAGCTGAAAAAATGCATTGGCAGTAAATTCGTTCACCAACTATAAGTGTGTGAATGAGATGAAAATCGTTTCCCAGGCCGGGACCACAGGTTCTGCATTCATGTGATATTACCTGCACCCTGGATTGAGTCAGATCCTGACACACTAGAGGTCCAGTTACTTTGGAGGTGGAACCTCCTTGGCCTCCGTGGCTCACCCCTGCAATGCCAGAGTAAATCTTCCTTCTGTTCTCACTGCAGTCTCCGCACTCCCTCCCCACCTCACTAATGGCAACTCAGCCATGAACCTTGAGGCAATCCCTACTACCCTCTTTTTCTTTTTCTCACAATCCAGCAACTCCTGTTGTTTCTATCTTCAAAATATATTCAGAATCCACCCCCTTTTCACCCTGAATTATGGTAACGGTCTCACTGGTCTCTCTGCTTTCTCCCTTTATCCTCAGTTTGTTCTCCCCATTGCAGCCAGATCACGTTCACTGCTCTGCTCAAAACCTTCCTATAGCTTCTGTCCTCCTCAGGGCAAAAGCTAAAGTCCTTGCAATGGTTACAAAGTCCTATGATATCTGACCCCATTACCATCAGATTTCTTCTTCTATTTCCCCCTCATTCACTCTTTTTCAACGCTCGGGCCTCTGAACTTTTCCTCAAGCACACCAAGTCTGTACTCCTATCCATGCTGCTCCCTGTGTCTGCAACAATCCTCCCTCAGAGAACTGCAGGGCTCCCTCCTTCTCGTCCTTCAGATCTTGGCTCTCCTTCCATTGAGCCTTTCCCTGACCTCACTATTGAAGGCTGCATCCCTGCACTCGCTATTTTTCAACTCCCTCATCCTGCTTTTTTACCTTAGCACTTCTCACCTTCTAACCTAATACATAATTTACTTTTTACTATGTTTATGTTCTCCCCTCTCCTGCCATGACAGCACAAGAAGGGCAGAGATTTTTGAATGTTTCGTTTCAGAGGATCAGTGGCTGGCACATAGCATATGCTCAATAGATATTTGTTGAATGAATGAATGACCAGGTTGCTCCCAGCCCCCCACTCTCTCTCACTCCAGCTAATTTCTCACCTAGAGGTAGTGCCTAAAACCTTACCTTTCAAGCTGTAGTTAGAGTTAATATTTACATATAAAATCTTCATATTTGTGTTTATTATCTGCCTGCTCTCTGAGCATGCCAGGTATACAGCTGAGAGTAAACCTATTATACCCAGAGCTTCCTTCTAAGGAAGAAGACTTGAGGTTCTTTCTGCATAAATTTTTGTGGACTAAAACTTGGGTTAATTCATTCACTCACAGGCAGATCCAGGTTTCAGGGGGCTGAAGAATGCATAATCAGGGAGGCCCTCTTTAAGAATCCTCACCCCAAAATGACAAGTATAAAATTAGGTGCCAAAGTTAGTATTTATTTAGAATGTGAAAAAAAATCATTATAAAGCACAATTTTAAAGAGCTCTATTTTTTCTTTTCCAAATGTATCCTTTTTATTTCCTTTTCCTGTTTTATTGCATTAGTTAGGATTTCCAGTATCACATAGAAAAGCAGTGGTAAGAGGGAACATCTTGCTTTGTTCCTGAACTAACTGGGAAAGCTTCAAATTTCTTATCATTAAGTATGATGTTAGCTGCAGGAGTTTTGTAGATATTTATCCAGTTGAGGAAGTTCCCCTCTCTTACTAGTTTACTAAGAATTTTTATCATGAATGGTGTTGAATTTTGGCAAATGCTTTTTGTGTATCTATTGATATGAACATGTGATTTTTTTTCTTTAGCCTGTTGATTTGATGATGCTTTTCATCATGACTGAGCGAGCCAATCCACAGTATTCACTACACCCTCCAAATTATACTCCTAGCAAAACAGGATTTTACCAACTCTTTGAGCTTTGTCAATCCAATACATGAAAAATAGTACTTTATTGTTTTAATTAGCATTTCTCTTATTATGGGAGAAGCTGAGCATCCTCTCTTACAGATCATCATCATGTACATCTCTGTGAATAGAATTCACAGAGTGCTGCCCCCTGGAATTGTGCAACATGGTGACCCTGTAATATGGTTATGTACTGTTTAAATTTCCTTTTGTGAATTCTTTATATCCTTTACCCATATGCTGGCTTTTTTTATTTCTTTTCACGATATATTTAACTGGATACATACATGGGGCCTGAGCATATAGCCCCTTCAGTGCCACAGTTTTCCAAACCTACACCTTACCTAGTGTGATAGTTAATTTTGTGTCAATGTGACTGGGCTAAGGGATGCCCAGGTAGCTGGTAAACCATTACTTCTGCATGTGTCTATGAAGGTGTTTCTGGAAGATTAGCATTTGCATCAGTAGACTGAGTAAAGAGGCCCACCCTCACCAATGCTGGTGGCATCATCAAATCCACTGAAGCCCTAAATAGAACAAAAAGGCAGAAAAAAGGTAAATTTGCTCTTTGCTTGAATGGGACATTCATCTTTTCCTGCCCTCAAACATTGGTGCTTCTGGTGCTTAGGCCCTTGGACTTGGATTGGGACCTACAACTTTGCCCCCACCCATGCCTCCTTCTCGGGCCTTCAGGTTTGGATTGGAACTCTATCACTGGCTTTCCTGGGTCTCCAGCTTCTACACAGCAGATTATGGGACTTCTCAGCCTCCACAATTGCGTGAGCCAATACCTCATAATAAATCTCATTCTGTATATCTATATCTAGCCTATTAGATCTGTTTCTCCAGAAAACCCTAACTAATACTCCTAGTAAGCCAACAACTTTTTTCCTCTTTGGGTCATCTCCCTCCCAGGGAATGGTCCCAGTGAAGGGTAGTGAGGAGTAGCCTCAACTTGAAATGTCACAAGCGTTTCAGGTTCTGGACCTCTAGAACTTTGAAATTAAATTGTATTCAATGTGATTTCCCAAGACCAGTTTACACAGTTTACATTCTAGTTCTCCTTCTGCCTGCTGCAGATTTAATTATGAATTATGCTGACTGGATGGATGAGGACACTGTGTGCCTAATGAGCTAGGTGGCCACTCCTACCTGCTGGGCTTGCGTTCTTGTGGTTTATAATGTCTTCTCTGGTGAATAATAACCTCACATTTATGCCAGGACTTCTGGTATTTGTTGATGACCTATAGAGGCAAGAAGCCTGAGATCTTAAATTCAACAGCAGGCCTTTTAAGCCTGGTCAATCAATCAGGCTACATAGAGCTACAGAAAGTACAAGCTGCTGATGCATAAGGACCCAAGTATGCAGAGGAACACACCACTTGCCTGGGAATGTGGGGTTGAATATTTTTTTATCTTGAAAATGCTCAGTTGCTAGAGGGTGCTCAGTGGTGGGGACATTTCACAAGGAGTGCACTTATGAACTGTCCTCTGAGCCCCGATCTGATGCACCAAATTCCATCAATATATATATCCATTCCTTTGGCTTAAATCTTCCCCCAATAACCCAGCACTTCCTTCTGACTTGTTGGTTATTTTCCACTTAGTCAGACTCAAAGGGTCCTGGTCATTTTTAATTCCTTCTTCTCTTCTTCCCCTCTTCCCCTCCCCCATCCAATTAATCATGAAGCCGCCTTGATTATTCCTTCAGAGTACCTCTGGGGAAGGCCTGCTGAAGTGGTACTGGTTGTGTGACCTTGAAAAAGTGATTAAAACTCTCTATGAGCCTCAGTTTCTCAATTTTGGGGAGTAGAATTAACAACATCCTACCTCACAGGGTTTTTTGTAAGGTTGAAAAATAATATATGGTTATATTTAACACACACACACACACACACACACACACACATGTGCACACAATACCACATCCCCAGAAACCTCTTCAGCTGACTAGTATCAAGCCTAGTGATTTATAAGATCTTTACATATGTTATATTTTAAAACACATACAAATAATGCATAGTTTTAGAAAAGTGACATTATAGTTTATATTTTGAAATAAGAAATGTGACCCAAGTTGGTCCTTTCTTTTCTGTTCCCCCCTCCATGACCTTAATTCAGGTCCTTATTTGTTTCTGCAACAGCTTCTTAACTGTCCTTTCTATAACTAGCTCCCCTACCCCTACCCCTCCTGCAGTTTCCCTCTCTCCATAACATGCTCCTCCTTGCTGCTGTTGCTGCTGCTGAGGTTAATTTTTCTAGAACATTCTTTAGGTTCTGCCCTCCTCATGCTCAAAAACCTTCAAAGGCTCCCACTACTTTTGAGTATTGAATCTAAACTCTTTAGCCTGGCAATGAGATATCTCCTGAACTGACCCAAACCTTGTCCTATTCAGCAAGCATTTCCTGAGTGCCCAGTGTGTGCCAGTCTCAAGCTTGGCTCAGGAATGAGGATTTGGCAGTGAAGAAGACTTAGTCTCCTTCACCATCTAGTGGGGAGACAGAGAGATGAAAAGACGTTTTTCTATGATGGATGGTAAACAGCAGGATAAGAACAATCCCAGGGAGCTGTGGGATCTTGAGGAAGCATCCACCTTTCTGGTCATGTCCTCATCTCTTCTCAATCAAATCCTCTCTATTCTGTGTCCTGCATATATCATGGCAACTCTATCTTTACACCCAGGTGAGTAGGGCCTGGTGACTCAGATAATAACATGGAAAAAGCACTCAATACCCATTATTGCATTTATTTGTTGAGCCATTGCCAAGACTGCATACTCTTCAAGAGTATCAACAGTAAAATAGATAAATCAATTGATATATTCACTCAATGAAACACTGTACATCATGAGAATGAATGGGCTACAGCAACATGCAGTAACATGGATGAATCTCACGGACATAATGTTGAGTGAAAGAATCCAGACACAGAAGAGTCAATTTACATAAATTTAAGTACAGGCAAAACTAATTTATGGTTTTAGAAGTCAGGATATAAAAGTTTCATGTAACAATACTAACTCTTACTGTGTGTGATGTACTCTATGGTTTTCTACTGTTCTATCTTTTTTTTTTTAAGTACTGGTCATCACCCATTGAATTGACCCAATAAAGGATCAAAACTCACAGTATGAAAAACACTGTTCTACTATCTCTATTAGAAAAGCAGACTAAGCAGTCCTCCTTCCACCCCACTTTTTCCTTGAGCCACTGCCTCATGGCATGCTTTCCTTTCACCAAAGTGCTTCTGCTCACACTGCTGTCCCTCCTTCCTCCTTCTTTCTTCAACCCCCACTGGATACTCTTGACATATCCACTGCATTGAATCCACTCTGGTCACCAACAACCTTCATGTTAGCTATCACTGAATAAAAAAAAAAAAAAAAAAAAAAAACTCGGTGGCTTGAAGCAATTGCTCATGAGTCTGTGGGTCAATTGGGTGGTTCTGCTGATCTGAGCAGTCTTATTAGCTAATCTCTGCTGGGCTCATTCATGTATCTACAGTCAGGCAGCAAGTCAGCTGGTGGCTTGCAGGTCTAGGATGTCCTCATTCACAAATCCGGCAGTTGGCTGGCTTTTCAGTGACTGAATCATGATACTCCAGCAATCTAGTCTGGGCTTGTTTTCATGGCAGAGGCAGCATGCTGAGAGAAAGAGCAGAAGAATGCAAGGCTTCTTGGTGCCTTGGTGTAGTAGGTAGATTAT
Organism: Eidolon dupreanum; assembly: GCA_028627145.1. Taxonomy (NCBI): domain Eukaryota; kingdom Metazoa; phylum Chordata; class Mammalia; order Chiroptera; family Pteropodidae; genus Eidolon; species Eidolon dupreanum. The sequence continues at coordinate 119,749,763 of CM053508.1, read as the reverse complement.
TATTTCTGCTGCATTCTATTAGTCAAAACAAGGGTGGGCCAGATTCAAGGGTTGGGGAAATAGACTTTTTAGATGGAGGAGCTACAAAGCCATAATTTAAAGGGTGAGGATAAAGGGAGGAGTAAGGATGCAGCTTTGATAGCAAACTATCACCAGAGCACTGGTGCCCGGTGTGGGGAGTTCAGACTATACTTGTCAGTTGAGAAAACAGGAGTACCACCTCTCAGTTTTGAGGCCAGATCAAACTGGATTCAAATACCATCTCCACCACTACCTGTGAGGACTTTGGGTGACTTACTCTACCTCCCCAAGCTTCAGTTTCCTCACAAGGTTGTTGTGAGGATCAAATAATGTAATACAGGGAAGGGGCTGAGCACATAAAGTGTGCCTGGCACACACAGAGGGAATATTCAACAAATAAAGGCCATATAGCTATTAGAGCATAAGGCCCATCCTAGGCTCTGCTGGATCCTGCCTCTGCTTCCCCAAGCTGAGAAGATGGAAACCAGGCTGAGCAGGAGCATGATTTCAGATGGGGAACCATGAAATGGCCATTACAGAGTAAGAACTTAATTATAGTTCTTTGGGAAAAGAAGTGAGGAATGCAATCTGGTGGGCAGAAGGAAGGGGGCAAGAGTGAGGCAAGTGGGGAGGAGAGAGATAGATGGAGGGCCAAGAGGGAAAAGCTGAGCCATTGGAAAGGAGCGCCCCCTCGTCCCCTGAAAAAATGTTAATGACATTTTTATTTGATGTTGTGTTGTTGCTCTGATTACAAAACTACTGTGTGTTCACTTTATGGAGTTTAAAAAATACATGAACTGAGGGCATTATGCTAAGTGAAATAAGTCAGACAAAGACAATTATTATATGATTTCACTTATATGTGGAATAAAAAAAAAAACCAAACTCGTAGCTACAGAAAATAGGTGGTTGCCATAGGCAGGGTTTGAAGGGATGGACTAAGTGGGTGAAGGGGATCAAAAGGTACAAACTTCCAGTTATAAAATGAGTCCTGAGATGTAATGAACAGCATGGTGACTACAGTTAACAATATTGCGTTGTATATTTGAAAGTTGCTAAGACAGCAGATCTTAAAAGTTCTCATCACAAGAAAAGAAATTGTAACTATGTGTGGTGATGAATGTCAACTAGACTAATTATGGTGACCATTTCACAATCTGTACAAATATCAAATCATTTTGTTGTGCACCTGAAACTAATATGTTACATGTTGACTATATCTCAATAAAATTAAAAGAAAAAACAAAATACATAGACTGTTTCATCCATAATCCCACCAGCCAGATATAATGGCTGATAACTATCAGCCTCAGTGTGTACGCATGTTATCACAACTGCTTTATACTCTAGTGACTCATGTGACAACCCCATCAGTAGGCACTGCTATCACCATTGTATAGGGAAGGAATGGAAACAGGGGCACAGAGAATGTAAGTAACTCACCTAGGTTGTCACATCTAGTGAATAGCAGAGTCTGGATTCAAATTCAAGCTACCTAGTGTCAGATTCCTTGTATGTCACCAGTGGGTCACAGCACCACCTGGGCACAGCTGATGCTTGGTGTATTCCCCTCCATTTTATTTTACTTTCAGAAAAGTAAATGACTATTTTATTGCTTTTTGAAAAATTAGTATTTGTCTTTCTCAATTTTATATTTTAGTACTATTTCTAGAAGAGTGAAAGTTTACATGTCTGTTTTCCCCTACCTTCCTTTTTGGTAATTTGCCATTTTGGTATGATTTCAAACTTACAGAAAAGTTACAAGAATAGTACAAGAAATTCCCAGAAACCCTTTACATATATCAACGAGTTGTTTACTATTTGCTTTATCATTTTGTCTCTCAATATAAATATTTATGTGCATATTTTTCTGAACAATTTAATAATTAAATTGGAGATATCATGCCCTTTAGCCACTAAAAACTTCATTGTGTATTTCTTAAGAACAAAGATATTCCCATCCATAACCATGGCACATTTAAGCAAACTCAAGATATTTAATATTGTAACAATGTTGTCATCAATCTATACTCCACATTTAAATTAATCAATCAGCCATATGTGTGTGTGTATGTGTGTGTGTGTGTGTGTGTACATTTTTTTTCCCAATCCATGATCTAAACCAGGATTCTGCATCGCATGGAGTCGACATATCATTTTAGCCTCTTTTAAATTGGATAGTGTCGTCAGTCTTTATTTTTCTTGATCTTCACATTTTTATAATATAAGCCAGTTATTTTATAAAATGTCCCTCAATTTAGGTTCCTTCCATTCTTTTTTCCATGCAAATGTACACATACATATTTTTAAAATTAGGATCATATGGTACTGCCATGTTTTTAAACTTTTCATTGAAGTATAACACAATATTTCTGTATTAGAAAAGCAAACAGATCTAAGTGATACTACACACGTTACCAACACTCAAAATAAGAGACAAATGTGAGCTGCCCCAGGAGCAAACTTGTGCCCTCTGCAAGTCCTTAATCCTCAAGGGTAACTACTATATTGATTTTTAAAACAGATTAGATTTGCCTAATTTTGTGCTTTTCATAAGTAGACTTGTACAATGAGTAATACCACTTTTTAATCTGGCTTTTTCACTTAAAATGTTGTCAACACTTCCATGTTATTGAAAGTTCTTCCATAGCATCAATTTAATAGCTTCAGAGTATTTATCCAAAGAGTACACCATAATATATCTTGTCAGTGCACTATTTTGGGGCATGTAGCTTATATTCCATTTTTCCATATTATAATCCACACTGCTTGAACATCCTCCCAAGCAAGAAGCAGCAGAGAATAGTGGTTAAAGCACAGGCCCCAAAACTACCCTGCCTGAATCTGAATCCTGGATCTGACATTTGTTAGTTATGTGATCTCAGGCAAATTGCCTCACGGCTCAGTGCCTCAGTTTCCCCATCTGTGAAATGGGGAGGATGATGATGAGATGATGATGGTAGCCAAGTCATCTATTGTTGAAGGATCTAAATGTGCTAATCCAAATACAGCACTTAAAACAATGCTTGGTACAAAGAAAATGATCAATAAATGTTAAACACTACTATCAGTCATTGAGAACATTTTCTAGAAGTAAAAAAAAACATATTGTTGACCCTAAAAAAGCATTCAATTTTTTTCTTTTTGTATGATATTTGTTGATAAAGTCATTGAGTGGGTGGGGATTTATGTCACAATACGATGAGGTGAGAAAGCCCTAAACTGGAGGGCACAAAAACCATCCTTGGCCTGTTAGTTAAGGAGCTGCTGTGTGATGTCTTGATGTTGCTGAGTCCCTATTTCTCATATGAAGAACTGGGATAACTAGTGAATATTATATAGTATTAGGTTAATTAGGCAGGCTTTGGGGTCATAAAAAACTGAGTTTCAATTCTGACTCTGCCACTTACCCTCCTAAAACCTTTGAGGAAGTTATTTAAGTTATTTAAACCTGCTCACAAGGCTGCTGT
>CM053508.1:119703756-119745772 GCA_028627145.1 Eidolon dupreanum | reverse complement strand
AGACCCAGCAATTCCTAGGCAAATGTCCCAGAGACCTTCCCACATAGCAGAGAGTGTTCACTGCAGCTGTTTTTTGTGGTCGCTGGGAGAAGATGAACTGGATGCCCCTCACTGGAAGAGTAGATGTATAAAATGTGGTGAAAGCATTTTATGGAATAATTATGCAGCAGTTCAAAACAATGAAATAGAGCAGGGGTCAACAAACCAAGGCCTGTGGGCCAAATTTGACTTGTGGCTTACTTTTGTACAGCTTAGCTCATAAGCTGAGAATGATTTTTACATTAAAAAAATCAAAAGAATAATCTGTGATACATGAAAATCATATGAAATTCAAATATCAGCATCCATAAAGCTTTATTAGAACACAGACACACTCATTTGTTTGTGTATTGTCTATGGCTGCTTTTGTGCTATAACAGCAGAGTTGTGATAGAGATCATATGGCCTGCAAAACCTAAAATATTTACTATCTACCTCTTTACAGTAAAACTTTGTTGACTTCTGAACTAGACAAACACAAAGAAACTTGTATAGATCAACAAACTACATAGCTAAATGAAAAATTAAGTATCAGTTATCTGTTGCTGTGTAAGAAATTACCCGAAAACTTAATGACTTAAAACAAAGATAAACATTTATTATCTGTGGACAAGGAATTCAGGAACAGCTTGACTGAGTGGTTCTGGTTTGGGATCTATCGTAAGTTTGCAGTTAAAATGTCACTGAGGCTGTAGTCATCTGAAGGTTTGACTGAGGAGGGAGAATTATTCAAGATGGTTTATTTACATAGCTGGCCAGTTGGTGCTAACTGTTGGCAGGAAGTCTGTTTCTCTTAGACCTCTCCATAGGGCTGCTGCTTCAGTGGCCTCGCAACATGGCAGCTGGCTTCTTCCTAGAGTGGGTGATCCAAGAGAGAGCAAGGAGGTGTTTGCAATGTCTTGGAAGTTGTACAGTTATCCTTGCAATATCCTATTTGTTGAGTAGGGTTAACTCTATTCAGTATGATGTGAATACCTATTAACTCTATTCAAAGATGTGAATACCAGGAGATCCACTGGGGGCCATATTGGAGGCTGGCTAGCATAGTAAACAGAATGCGATCTATAGCAGGATACCCTTTAATTAAAAATTAAATCATATTCATGTGAAATAACACTACATATTTGACAAAGTTATGTACAAATTTAAGGAATTAAGTAGGGTGGCAGGAGAAAATGAGAGTGGAGGGTAGGGATACAAAAAAAAAAAAGGGTAAATTAATAAAACCAGAGAGAAACTATTAGAGTGGGCTGTGAACTGAGATGCTTAATCCAATTCTCTGCATTCAAGTTCCTCCCTTCCCACCTAAATAAGAGAGAGACTGAGAAGACAGTTTCCTTGTCCAAGATCACAAGAACCCAAACTCCTTAATCAAGTCCTGTTCTCACTGCGTCAAACACCCACATTCAATTTATAATTGACCTGCAGGGTCTGCAGAGTTCTGGTTCCTGGCTAAATAGAAAAGAGTTTTTGCCTGCAGGGAGGGTGTGGGGACCAGTAGAACCAGCCTGGGAAGAAAAGGCTTAGTTATTATTCAAATAGAGGCGCTGGTGGATTGCTCACCCCTCCTGCTAGTGTTCTTCCTTCTCTGGAGACAAAGGGCTCTCTGAGCGCCAGCCCTGTGAATACCCCCAGGCCAAGCCTGGTGGTGGTTGGAGAATCAAAACTCTCATTTCTTTAAAAGTATATCCTGTGGCTCTAGGCCTTGTGACTTCTTTTCTTTCTTTCTTTTAATCCTCTTAAGCACTGCCAGATAAAAACTGTTATTTCCAGATGTCCAGGAATAGAGTTGGAGAGATTGTTTTTAACTATTTCACCTCCCTATGAATTCATTCATTCATTCATTCATTCATTCAGCAAATACTCATTGAGCACCTATTATGTGCCAGTAGTGGTAACACAGCAAAGAATATTAAGCAGGCAAAGACCCTGTCCTCATGAGTGAGGGGTAGAAGCAGTGGGAACAGATGTTGGACAGTAAAGGACAATAAATATTAAAACTAAAATTGGATTAAAAAGTCATTGTATTATCAAGGAATACTTGTATTTGAACTGAGACCTGAATGGTGAAAAAAAAGCCAGCCCAGAGAAAAGCAATTTTGGAGTGTAAATGCCCCAGGTGGGGATAAGTGTGGTGTTTGAGGAGATTAGGGAGAGAGGCAAGCCCCAGATCAGATAGGTACTTGTAGTTATTTGTCAGAGTTTGGAATTTATTCTGTCACTGATTCTGCCATTATTAACTATATGACCTCAAACAAGTTACTTCAGCCCCCTGAGCTTCAGTTTACCTATCTATAGAGTTTAGTAACCATTCATTGTGGTAGGCAGCCTCTAAAGTGCTTCCAATACTGTGTGTCCTGGTAGTCATACCCTGGGAATGCGGAATGAATCACTTCTCACCAATATAATATGGCAGAAGCAATGGTGTAATCATTTCCTATTCCTGCTGTAACAAATCACCACAAACTTAACTTAGTGGCTTAAAACAGCACAAATCTATTATCTTGTAGTTCTGGAGGTCAGAAAATCAAGTTGTTGGTAGGGCTCTGCTCCTTCTGAGGACTCCAGGGGAGAATGTTTTCTTGTCTTTTCCAGCTTATAGAGGCTGCCTGCATTCCTCCGCAACCTCCTTCCATCTTCAAAGTGCATCATCTAACCTGTTTCCACTATTAACTTTTTTTTTTCCTGTCACTGACTGGTTTGCCTCCCTCTTTCCCTTATGAGGACCCTTGTGATTACATTGGGCCCATGTGTACAATCCAAGACAATGTCCCTTATCTCAAAACCCTTAATTTAATTACTTCTCCAAAGTCTCTTTGCAATATAAAGTAACATATTTACAGGCTCTAAGGATTAAGACACACATCTTTGGGGGGGGCCATTGTTCTACCTATCACAGATGGTATGTCACTTTTGTGATTATGTAAAAAAAGATTGTGGTTTCTGTCATGAGTACTTCTGTTTTTTCTCTCTCATCACTTTGAGGGAAGTCAGTTGCCATGACATGAGGCAGCCCTGTGGAGAGAGGCCCATGTGGCTAGGAACTAAAGCTCCCAGGCAACAGCCAGTAAGGAACTGTGGTCTATCAACAACCTTGTCTGTGAGCTGGAAAATGAGTTCTGCAGCCCCAGTTCAGCCTTAAGATGGCTACAGCTCAGACCAACAGCTTGACTTCAGCCTTATGGGGATCCTGAGCTTGAACTACTGAGCTAAGTGTCTCCTAGATTCATTACCCTCAAAAACCATGTGAGAGAACAAATGTTTATGGTTTAAGCTGCTAATTTTGGGGGTAATTTGTAATGTAGTAACAGGGAATATGTTCATTCATTCGGCAAATACGTATTAAGTGTCTATATTATGTGCCAAGTTGTTTGAGGTATTGGGAATACAGCAGTGAAGAGAGAAAAATCCCTGCTCTTATGAAGTTTACATACTACCAGAGGAGACAGATGGCAAACACAATAAGCCAGTAATTTATGTGATATGCCAGAAGGTGACAATTGCAATGGTGAAAAAGTAGAGCAGGGTAAGGGAGGTAAGCTAGTTAAGGAAAACTTTGCTGAAAAGGTGATAGTTGAGCAAAAACTTAAAGAGGTGAGTGAGGAAACCATGCTCTTCATAGGGAAGAATATTCCAGGTGGAGGGAACAGCAAGTGCAAAAGTCCTGTGGCAGGGCTGTGCCCAGCTTTTTAAAAAGGCATTAGGTCTATAGCCATGCCACCCTGAACGTGCCCAATCTCATCTGATCTCAGAAGCTAAGCAGGGTTGGGCCTGGTTAGTACTTGAATGGGAGACCACCTAGGAATACCAGGTTCTAGAGGCGTTGAAAAAATTTTAAAAATTAAAAAATAAGAAGTCATCAGGAAGGCTAGTATGACGAGTGGAGTGTACAAAGGGCAGAGTGGTGGCAGATGACTAAAAAAGTGAGGTGAGGATTAAAATAGATAATGTATGTTAAGCTTTTTTTAATCTAGTAGTTGCTCAATAAAGTTTTTTCTTTAAAAAAAATTTATTTTTTTGTGAAATAATCTCAAGTATATACAAAAAGGAAAGATAACAACATAATGAACACCCACTTAACTACAACCTACCCTAATGACTAAAACTCTAACAGCTATGGTTGGGTCTATGGCTATGCTACCCTTCACAAGCCCGATCCCGATCCTGTCTGATCTCAGAAGCCAAGCAGGGTCGAGCCTGGTTAGTACTTGGATGGGAGACCACCTAGGAAGACCAGGTGCTGTAGGCATAAAACATAAAAAAGTAAAGAATTGTAAGCTGACAAAGTCCTTGCCATCTGTGAGGTCAGCCAAGGGTTGCCTTGCCTAAAAGAAAAATAAATAAATAATAGCTGTGATTGAAGTCTCCTATGTGCCTTTCCCTACTCCAACACTTTCTCGTGCCCCAAATATCACTCTCGGAATATAGTGTTGATCATTCCTATACATGGCTTTATATTTGGTCCATATGTGTGTATCAATAAACAACTTCCAGCACTGTTTTTCAGGTTTTAGATATATATGCAAAAGGCAAATCTAATATATTGTTATGTTATTGTGTCATAATGTATCATATATATCAATAAATATATATATCATGGTATTACTGGTAAAGCAATTGTTTTGTAATTTGCTTTTCACTCGTTATTTCTGAGATTTATTCAGTGTGATTTATGAGGCTCTACTTCATTCATTTTTCACTACTGTATAATGTTAATAGCATGAATATATTACAATTAACATATTACTTTAAAAATAACCATGCCATTATGCTCAAAATTATCAGTAATTTCTTAATATTATCTAACAGTCCATATTAAAATTTCCCCAACTGTATCAAATGTCTTTTTACAATTATTTTATTCAAATGAGGTCCATCCAATGTATTTGGCCATTATGTCTCTTAAGTCTCTTTTATTCTAATTCTTTTTTGCCATAGAATTGTTGGAGAAACTGGACTATTTGTCTCATGTACTGGATTTAGCTGGTAGCTTCTTGTAGTCTTGATCGGATTAAGTTTTTTAGTGAGGGGAAAAAGGAGAGGACAAGAAACTGTTACCTGTAGTTCAATGATCAAACTCACCAATATGGTACAAACCTACATGATGGGCCTCTTGATATGATGTAATGGTAAATAGATAACTTGGCCTATGTAGTATTTTACCAAAAAGGGCTTATCTAAATTTAATTAGGAAGAATAAACAGGACAAAGTCAGATGGTAGGATCTTCTAAAAGATAATTTGTATGGACCATTCAAAAATGTCATGAAAGAAAGAATTAGGTGAACACTGATTGGATGCTGGATCATAAACACTACAGCTATACAGGATATAACTGAAAAAACTGGAGAAATCTGACTATGAAACTGTATAAGAGATAACATATCACGTTGAGTTTCTTAGGTGTGATAATGGCATTGTGGCCGTCTGGGAGAATCCCTTATTCTTAAGTGATATTTAGGGTTGAAATATTCAGGGTTGAAATCAGGGTCCACAGGTAATTCTCAAATGGTTCAGCCAAAAAATAAAAATGTGTGTGTGTAAATAATCTGGCAAAGTGTATTGACAACTGGTGAATCAAGATGAAAGGTATAAGGGTGTCCGTTGACTGTGTTTTTAAAATGTTTGTTGGTTAACATTTTTTTCAAAAAAAAAAGTTGTGAGAAAAAGAACACTTTGCTGGCAGAGCTATTAGGCCCCTCCTGCATTACACCGGGGCACTTCCAATTTGTAGGTCTCACCATTGCTGACTCTGATTTCCCCTATTTGTCGTGTGCTCCAAATCTCTTCCCCTCGGGGTACAGGAGCTATGGGCAGAGGCCCGGAGAGCCTGTACCTCATCATGTTGATGATGTGAAATTCCAGCATCATTTAAAGGAGGAAAGGAAAAGAAGAAATGGAGAGGAAGGCCAGCAACAAGGTTCCCCTGGTGCAGGCTCTGCCGCCTCCAAGATTCTCTCTGTGATCAGGCACTGCCTCCTGGTGGCCACCGCCACGCATGCAGCGTCCCCGCCAGGAGTAGGGCACCGTCCTGCATCCTTCACTCTAGCCAGGATGCACCCATAGAAAGCACCACCCGCAGGCCAGCGCTCCCACAATCCCAGCCTGTTCACCATTTTAAAGAACATCAGCTAGAGCCCAGCACGGTGCAACGTGCTTTACAGATATTAGCTCACTTAATTCTCACATCAGCCATAACTGGTGGGATTACGGTAGCCCCTATTTTAAAGTCACAAACTGAAACTCAAAGAGGGGAGGTGACAAGCCAAAGACTGCACAGCTAATGTCACATCTTCTAAGTACAGGTCCAATGCTGTGCCCACTACAGCCTAGCTGCTTCCAAGTCTGAAACATCTATTATGCTATGGGCCACGCACTGTGCAACATATTAACTCATTTAATCCACAACAGCCCTAAGGGTATAAGTTCTATTAATATGGCCATTTTACAATTGAGAAAACTGAGGTACAAAAGAGTTTAAGAAATCTGCCCCAGGTGACTCAGAGGAGTACTGACTGGGGAAAAGCACTGAAACTCATTGGAATTGTCTGTTTGTTCAGTTCACAAATGTTTATTGAGTACCTCCTAGGTGCAGGACCCTTAACTAAGATATGAATGTTCAGTGAGAAGACAAAACAATGCTGTTAAATTGAAAAAAATGCTAAAAATGCAAAGAGCAAATCTAATCTATTTACAAAAATGCATTCCTGAAAATAAGATCTTCAACAAGGAGAATACAATGGTTTTAAGATCAGTCAGAAATAAAAGTAAATGTGAACTACTGCTCTCTTCTGGGGAAGAGGGCGAGTTTAAGTGAATGTAAACATTTTCACTGCAACCCACCAACAGAAGTAACACACTGGCAATTCTAATTTAAACCTTGGCTGAATATTTACTTCAAAGGAAAAGTGAAGGAGGGCGCTGCCATTCTCCTAAGAAATTCAGAAGTATTAAAATTCCTACTCCTAATAAACAGAATCTGGCAATTTAATCTTTTGGAGAATGAATTTAAGCACACCACCTGCAACCAACTCCTTTGCTGCAAGCTTCTGGACCTGCCTTTCAGGTAGCAGGCACACTGGGTACTCAGCTCCCTCCCAAGGTCTAAGAAAGTTCAGCCATCGCGCTCTTGCCACCTACCCTTTCCCTCCCTCGGGTGCCTCTAGGCCCCCACTCCTCTCCCACGCCAGCAGATTTCTTAGAAAGCCAAGACTGGGATCCACAAGGCTTCTGTCAGAGATCCACGCCTTCCTCACCCTGGTAAGATCTCAGGGTGAAGCAGCCTTCTGGTGAGGCCTGGTTTAGGGCCTACTGTGAGCACAAACACGCTGCGTGCTCGGTGTCGTTGGGACTGGAGTGCCAGGACCTTCTTCTGAGCAGTGCCCCTTCACCAACATACTTTCTTTTCCACTTAAACAAGCTGCTTACAATAACTAGAAAAAATGAAGAACACAAGGTTTTCTTTTCATTCTTTTTATAAACCACTTTATTAAGGTATGATTGACATACAAAAAGCTGTACATACTTAATGGATACAACTTCAGTTTGAATATCATTTTCATTCTTCCCATCTTTGTTACTATTTTGGTCCATATGCTCCATGAAATGCTGTCTGGACATATTTAAGAAACAGATATAGCTGGAAAAATTGCCTAAACTGGAGAAGAGTATTGACTGAAAAACAAAACTAACAGAGCATCCCATTAAAGTAGCTGTATTTTTATTAAAGTGGTTCTCAAAGTGCAGTCCCTGGACCAGCAGTGTCAGCCTCACCTGGGAACTTTTTAGAACTGCAACTATTCTGGACCAGACCTGCTGAATCACATAATAGCAGGCTGGGGTCCAAAATTTGTTTTAACCAGCACTCCAAGAGATTCTGATGGATATTCAAATTTGAAAACAACAACTACTACTACTACTACTGCTGCTGCTGCTGCTGCTGCTGCTACTACTACTACTACTAGATGCATATTCAAATTTGAAAACTACTACCACCACCACCACCACCACCACCACCACCACTACATGATGACCAAACCTATTAATTCAGTGATTATTTAAAAAGTGAACTTATATTTCCCTAGCCATAACAATAGTGACCTGTATTTAAGAAATAACAGCAGGAGGGGCCTGGACAATGCCTGGTGTGGGGGTAGAGTTTTTCCATCCAATGGCTCTCCCTCAGGTAACAAATAGTATGAACTAGAGGCATCCAGATGGGTTGGGAAATGGTGGTGGGGGGTCCTTTAATCACCCACCCCCCAAAGTGTTTGTGAGGTGAAATTAGAAAATAAACTGAAAGTGGAAAAGGACCAAGAATGTTCTTTCCTGACAGATGATTTGGATTGGCTGGAGGTGGGAGTGGATGTACATGCAAGAAAGGGTTCTTGTAACTTGTTAAGGATCCCCCTCAACTGAGCACCCTTGAGCTCCCAGAAAGAGCCCCCTGGGGGTGTTTTTCTGGCTCCAATCCCTCTTTTTCCCATCCCTTTCTGCTCTCCTTTTGGCCCCCCTCTCTCTGACCCTTTTTCTCCATCTTCAGCTTTTTACTCCCCTCCTGCACCTCACCACCAGCACCCAGGTCTCTAGCTGCTGATTCATCAGCATGGAGGACGCATAGGTCACCACCTCCTTACATGTCCCATGGGACATCTGGTTCCCTACTGACACCTTAGAAGACCTCAGTGGGAGGGCGGGGACTTAGCAGGTAGAGAAGGGTGTGAGGAATCCTGCTGGGCCTGGAAAAGGAGGTGATCCATAAAGCTCCCCAATACGTATGCTAGAGTCCCACAGAAAGGCCTCAGGCCCCAATCTTCTTGGCAGGTTTGCTAATGTTGTTCTGATGTGTTACTGGGTCTTTGGGTCAGTGGAGTTACCCCGATCCGAGTCAGACCCCTGCACGGGGAAATGCCACTAACGTGGCAACCTCTGGGGAGTGTCACACACTAAGAGGAGAGGCAAATGAGTGTCCCTTTTCTCTCCCTGCCTTTGATCATTTCCTTGCTGGGCTCCTGCCCCTTTGCTGCTCACTTAAACCCTTGTCAGTACAGGGACTATTTTGGGGCAGAGGTGTGGCAGATCACGCCCACCCCTTTCCAGAAGCTGTAGAACTGCTTTTAGGTCAGATTGGGGATGGTCAGGCAGTGTGTCTGTGCTTGTGGAATCTTGGGATTTTTCTGAGCAGAGCTGGCATGGGACTCATTACCCTTTGGTTTAAGGCAGGGTAACCTTTCCATTGACCCCTCAAATAGAGTCAAAATACCCACTGTAACTCCTCAGCTGGACGGGAAGGCTCCAGGGCAGCTCTCTCAAATCTGGCAGCAATTATGGGTCTTGAGGGGGTCCCTCACATATTCTTGCTCACCCTCTGAATTAAGACTTTTTATTCTATTCTATCCATTAGCTTGTTAGATACTTGTGGGGTTTATTTTTTTATTATAGTTGACATACAACATGTTAGTTTAAGGTGTGCGACATAGCGATTTGACATATACTTTACGATCACCATAATAAGTCTAGTAACCATCTGTCTCTTTACAAAGTTATGATAGATTGACTATACGTTGTTTTATTTTTACTATTCTTCCAGTGTTTACGCTGCTTTTAATGCTTTTAATGTTTCCTTGTTTTTCAATCATTGTACAACAATGTCCCTAGGTATGGACAACTGCCTCTCCAGGAAAGGAGGCACCCAGAATTTTGGGCTTATCTCAATGAGCTTCCCTTCTCTCTGGCATCTGGCATCTTGATTCCTCAGTTCCCGGTTGTCTTGGCAGCTTTTCAATGCCTTCATATTTGCATCTTATTCAGCTTTTCTAGCTATTTCTAGTAGGAGTGTTAGTTTATGACAAGCTACTTTTATAGCTAGAAATGTAAGTATCACTGTCTTGGTTTTTAATTCTGTACATTTACACTTACAAATAATGTTGTTTTATACAGTTAATCACTTAATTTATACAGTTTGCCACTTTCTTTGAGCTGTATTTTCTTGTGTCTCTGACTATATTTCTGGGATCATTCTATATGAAATAAAGCCTTTAGAATTTCCTTTAGTTAGGGTCTGCTCATGATGAAATTACAGTTTTAGTTGTATAAAAGAGACTTGTGTCCCCATCCCTGAAAAATGTTTATTATATAAAGAGTTCTATGTAGGCACATTATTTTAAGTACAATAATTTCATTCCTTATTCACATGGCTTCCATTGATGCTACTGGGAAGTCGGATGTTACTTCTTTGAAGTTAATGGATTTTTTTCCCCTAATTGCTTTTAAGATTTTATTTACTTTTTATATTCTATGTTTCACCATGACTTATCTAGTTATGGACTTATTTTTATTTATCCTCTTTGAGTTTGGGCTTCTTGAATCTGTAGTTTGGAATGGCTTTCATCAGTTCTGGAAAACTCTTGGCCATTAAGTCTTAAATATTTCTTATAGCTTTTCCTTTATTTTCTTTCTGGGAGTCTGATTAAATTTAGGTTGGGCTCTTACTCAATAGTTTAATGTGTTTTACTTTGCCTTTTGTACTTTCCGTCTCATTGTCTCCTCCCACTAGTTTCTGAACAATTTCTTTTCACCTTTATACCAGTTCATTTATTCTTATGTTTATTTGCTGTTAAACACATAGTTTAATTGGCTATTTTAAAAATTGTTCTATTTGGTAATCTGCTATGTCAAGTTTTCAAGGTTTCTTGTTTTTGCAGATATTTTCAAAGTTGTCTTTTAAATTCCTTTTAAAATACTAAGAATTGCTACATTATACTTTTTCTCTGATACTTCCAATATCTAAAGTATTTGTGTCTATATTTATTGTCTGTTATTTCTGCATGTTCTCTTTCATGTTGTTTCTTTGTCTATCTGGTTACCTTTGAGAATGTGCTGTAAGTTACTAAAAAAAAGGGTGTGTGTGTGTGTGTGTGTGAATACTTTGATGTCTGAAATAATACCATTCTCTAAGGATCATTTTCATTTACTTCTGTCAGGCACCTGGGCCAAACACTAGTTTGGTCAATGTTGTAGGTTCTGAAGGCTCAGGTTCCCTATTCCAAGAAAAACTGAATTTGGGAGACATGGCAATGCCAGTTCCTCCCAGTTCAACATCTTCCTGAGGGTGTCTTCATTTGGGGTTCCAGTTCAAATGTGGGGTGATTAGTCAGTCTCCCAGCTTTCAGCACTTTTACATTTGTACCCATCACACTGCAATGCAAGTCCACAAACCTTACAGCTGGGTTTCACAGGTGTCTCTTTCCATCAGCAAATGCCTTTAGGCAAAGGCGGCTTTGAGTGCTGGGATTATGAACTCAGTCCCTCACTTCTCCAAGACTTTGATCCCTAATTCTTCATTCTTCTGTTAGCTCTTTGAAATGCTTTTCTTTTTTCAACATTTCATCCAGCTTAAGTTATTTCTATGGAAGAGCTGGTGCTAATCACCTAGACCACTATTACTGGGAGTGTAACCCAGTAATGGTTCATTATCCTCCCTTCGGCCTGCCCGCACAGGCCCCTTCCAGTCCCAAGGAAGGGAGCAGAAGGGAGAAGAGGAAGAGATAGTGTCACTGTATTTACGACCTTGTTTCAGGGGAGTAGAAACTTATACTGTATTTCTCAGAAAAAGCCACACTTTTTCAGAGAGAAGAGCCATGATTACCTGGAGTTTCTCCACTTACCTAGATAATCTCATATGCTTCAATTTATCTCAATTTTGTCCAGTAGGTCACGTGATAGGAGCCAGCCGTATCCAGCCACTGGATAGGCGCGAGAGAAGAGGGGATGAGTTGGCCTGAGGTGTTCTGACCTTGAGGCGCCAGCAGCAGTTGGCGGCCGCTGGACGAAAGCCTCGCACTGACAGCAGGACGCCGGGGAGAGAGAGCGTCCTCTCGGAGGGAAGAGAACACCGAGCGCAGCGCACACAACTGGAATCAAACATCCAAGTAGCTAGTCCAACAAGCCTCACCAAGCGCCCGCGTCGGGGACGGAAGAGGTCAGGCCGGAAGCGGAAGTGCACCCCGCCAAGGCTTTCGGGCAATACATTCTCCAGTCGCGCTAGGTTCCGAGCACTCAGAGGAGGCTCCTTTCGCGCGCTTGTGGACCGCGTTAGTAAAATGTTGGGGGAAGCAGTGGGCTTCCTTTGACACCTCTTTAATGGGCACAACTGGGACTTACTGTTAAGTCTAAATTTGGTGGTACAAATCTTTCTAACCGCTGTGGTGCCACCATTAAGAGGCCTCTCCCGCCACGTTGTCCACTTCTCCTTTAGGATCCCTTAACCTGAGGAAAAGCAATTTTGTGCTTACTTACGGTTATTAAAATTTAGTATAGCCCACTTTAAAACTCCAAACTCATAGCTTATTTTTAGATGCCCGCAGGCCCGGCCCGCTTCACTGAGCATCGGTCGGGCAAGGGTGGAGGAGGAGGAAGGCGTCTGTCCTCTGGGGTAGTCTTGTTCAGCCTGGGGCCGGTGGCCTGTTCTGACAAGGTGGTCCCCTCACAGGGACATGGGCGGCTGTCTGGGGGCTGCGTGCAGCTTCGCCCAATTCCGTGTGTTCATTCACAGGGGGACAGTGTAATTTCTCCTTTGTCCACTTCGGCCCTGGCCTCTGAGCCCTCTCCTGGTGGGTCGTCCCCTAGTTTGGCTGGGCAGCCTCTGGGAGACAGCCCTAAGGCTTCTGCCACCCTGTGTCTTCCTTCCTCCCTTCCGGGAAATCCAGGTATAGGGTAAACATATGTTTTAGAGCACAGCCTCAGCTTCCCGTCTGGTTAGCTACCCCTTCATTCTTAGGAGTCCGGTTCTGGATGATCAATTATGTAGTTGCCCGTTCCATTGTTTCACTGAAATCCTGTCTTGTGATCTCTGGCAGCAAAGGAAAACATGGAGTTGTCCTATCCTTCCTAAGCACAACACCAATGCGGGGCCTTGTCAGGCTTCCATGCTTAGCTGATATGGGCTACTCCAGCAGCTCCTCCCTTCAGAAATCTTAGTTGTGGGTATCTGTTCCTGTCGATTCCTTTCCACCCTCTTACCACCACATACACTCTTCAGGGGTAGACAGCAAGGATGGAGGCAGCCCTGAAGTGAGCCTCTGGTTTTGCTGAGGATAGACACCGAACTCTGGTGACTTCAGATGTCCACAGTATCTCCAGCCATCCTCTTGGTGCCTGAGTCCTCAAGTCCCATAGGGAGGGAGAGAGGCCTCACCCCAGGACCATAGGCCCTTCTCCTCTGGACCTGACCCTTGTTGCATGGTTACATGTTAATGGGGGCGCAGGAGTGCAAGATTGTGCAAGTCTCACACCTCCTAGTGAGTCCTGTGGCACCCCTTAGACTGTAGGGGTACATGACATTTTGTTTTCACCTTTGAGGCTTTATCAGCAATTCCAAGCCAAAGTCCCGTGACATGTCTTAACTTTTGAAAATGAGCATTAAAATTCAAGAACAACTGGTAATTGCTAGTTTCATAATGCACATAGTAAAGCAAAAATCCCATTGGTTATTATAACTAATACTTACAGCACAATAAAATATATTTGAGGTCGGAATTTCTTAGTTTCTTTATCCATTAAAATGTGTTTGTCCAAAAAAGTGTTTTCCCAAAATTACAGGGTTTTCACTAAAATTTATTAGCAAAAATTCTCTCCTTTTACCAAGTCCTGCAAATAATCACTTAGGTTCTTATTTACAGGAAGCCCTTTGCTTCCCTGCTCTCCCCTTTTTAATTGGTCCCTAAAATGGCATTTCTAGAGTGGAAACGACATTACTTGATCTTTACAGTACTAAGACCTCTCTCTTCTTTCTTGGACTTAGATCAGCTTCTCACCCTTGGGAGCACGAATGCCTATTTTTCCTTCCCCTGAATCCTTCAGGCATGCTAGATGTACAGGACAGACGGGCTCATACCCTGAAGAGAACCAAGCAGATGGCTTTGTGGGAGGAGGGACCACATAACAGCAAGGATGTCGACTTTGACTGTTAAAGATTTTAAACATTCAAAGAGGCATATACAATAAACACCTCTGCATCCCACTTGCAACAAATGTTAATCATGCCATATTTTTTTTTAAAAAAAGAAATGACAGTTTAAACCTTCTTATCCCTCTCCCTTCTAGTTCCTGTGGAAACCACCATTCTGAAGCCAATATTTTAATACTTTCCTACTTTTACTTCATGAATTGATTAAAAAAAAATAGATATCATGGATTTTTTTTTTAATGCCTACAGCACCTGGTCTTCCTAGGTGGTCTCCCATCCAAGTACTAATCAGGCCCGACCCTGCTTAGTTTCTGAGATCAGACATCGGGCTTATTTAGGGTGGCGTGGCCATAGACCATGGACCATAGCTCCACTGGGACATGAACCCAGGACCATTTGCATGTAAAATGGACATGCTAACCACTACACTATGGAACCACATCCTAGGTATCATGAATTTTCAAATGTTGTAACATATCACACTGTATGTATCCTTCTGCAACTTTATTTTCAATTGTTTTCAATATTAGACATGTTAATACATGTACATCCAGTTTAACCATTCATTAAATGAGTTACTGCCCTTAGTCATCAAGCTGTTCACTTGTTCTTAAGTACCTTTCTGTATGTTATGCTTCAATAAAAGTTACCCCCCACCCCCGCCAATCCCTGCTGTCATGGAGCTTACCTTCTAGAGTAGGACATATAATAAACAAGTAAAATATAACATCAGGTGGTGGTAGATACCATGGAAAAAAAATAAAGCTGGGAAGGGAGATGGGTGTGCCATAGAGGGGGACTGCTATTTTGAGAGAGTGGTCAAGGAAGGGCTCTCTGGTAAAATCTAAACCAAAGATCTGAAGGAGGTGAGGGACCAAACCACGTGATATCTAGGGAAGGAGCATTTGAGGAAGAGGGAACAGCAAATGTAAAAGCTCTGAGGTGGAAGCCTGCTATGTGTTTGTTACTGCAGGAAGGCCAGTGGGCCCAGAGTGATCAAAAAGGAAGACAAGTGGAGAGTCAGATATAATATGGGTCGCAATACTATGCAGGGCTTTTATTTTAGCTTTTATCTAGTGAAATGGAGAGCTATTAGAGGGCTTTGAGCAGAAGAGTGACACCATCTTAGATTTTTAGTGTCATTCTGGCTGCTGAACTGCAAATAAGAGAGGCAAGGGTAGAAATGGGGGAAACCAATTAGGCAGCTATTGCAAATATCTGGGCCATAGATGATGATTTGGGCTAGGGTGGTGGAGGCAACAAGAAATGGTCATCCTCACATATCTTGCAAATCAGCAGACAGAACTTACTGAAGCTTGGATGTGGGGTATGAAAGAAAAGAATCAAGAATGGTTCCCATTTGGGGACCTAAGCAACTGAATGGGATTGCTTTTTCGCAGATGGGAAGACTGAGGGAAGAATATACTTGTGATAGAGCTGGGAGGGGAGATCATGGGTTAGTTTATCTTTGGACACGTTAAATTTGAGTTATCTTGTAGACATCCAAGCGGAGATGTCACATAGGGAATTCATTTTAAGAGTACAAAATTTTGGGCTGGAGATATAAATTTTGAAGTTACAACAAGTAAATGGATATTTAAAGCCATGAAACAGGATGAGGGCCCCAATGAGGGCGGCTGGAGTTTTAAAAAGAGGTCCAAAGACTGAGCCCTAGGACAATTCCCATTTCTAGAGCAGGGCAAAACAAATAACCTGAGAGAAGTAGATGTCAATTAAGTATATGGAAAACTAGGTAAGTGTGATAACCTGGAAGCCTAGTGAAAAATATGTCAAGTGTGAGGAAGTGATCAATGGTATCAAATAATGCTGAAAGGTCAAGTAAAAAGATTGGAAAACGATTTAACCACATGGAGTCCATCAGTGACCTTTATACATATATTTATATATATGTATAAATATGAGAAAAATTATACATTATTAATGTTGATGGGAAAGATTCAGTAGAAAAGAAAAAAAGAGATGCATAAAAGAGGACAATTATAGGAAAGCAGTCCTAGTCTAAGGACAGGACATAATACACCACAGAAGTTGGTCTGAGATAAGAGAACAGGAACAGTAAGGAAAGAAAGAGCTAGTGGGTAAGATGCATGTAGGTGAGTAGTTAGTTGTCTTCTGATTTTTATTTTTCTGTTAACTATGAAACAAGGTCACCAGCTGAGGGAGGACTGGGGTGAAGGACTGAGTGAGGACCAGCTGGAGGTTGAGAAAAGTTATAAAATAGTATCTTAGGAGACTGGGACGATGACTGGACTAGGGAACAAATGCTTAATGTTAGCAGTTAGAAATTTAAAGTGGGACCAGTCACCGTGGCTCCATTTTTCTCCAGCCACATTGGCACAGCAGCAGAACAGGCAGAGCTAGAATGTTTTGTTTTGCCAGATGCTCTGGTTCTGTCATTTAGGTATTGTATTATATAAAATAAGAATATGCCACCACTTATTAACCCATTTACTTACTGACAGACATTTGTGTTGTGTCCATATTTTCACTATTTCAAACACTGCTGCAATGAGCATCCTTGTGCATGCCCCACGGGAGAATTTCTAGTCAAGGGTACATAGCTAGTCTAGGGTATATATGCTGAATCATGAGGTATGCTTAGTTTTGATTTTACTGGTTATTGCCAAATTACTCCATAAATGATTAAACCAATTTACCCTCCAACAGCAGTGTATTATATTAAAAAACTCTCATTTTTCTCCTTCCAACTTTCTGAATTTTTGTCACCTCATGGGTATGAAATAGTATCTCACTGTTTTCTTTTGCAATAGTCTGATTTCAAGATTGAGCATCTTTTCATTTATAAGTCAGTCTTCATCGTCTATCAACAAATCTCCACTCTACCGCTCACTTAATGAGACTATTATTAAGTAACTACTATGTGTCTAGCACTGTGATGACCAGAGAAACAAGAAGTTAGCAAAATAGATGTGAACCCAGCTGTTCTGGTACTCACAATACAGTGCCGGGTAAGGGGAGAACACCAAATAATTAAATACAAACTGTGCTAACATGAAGAACATTAACAGTAATCTATGAAAATTTAAGAGGGAGACCAATTTAGCTGAAGTAGGGTAGTCAGTGGCAATTTGACTGCCATGTGCACTTTTAACAGATGAGTAAGAATGAACTAGTTTAGTAGCTATAAAGGACTGAGCATTATCATCATTACACTTACAAACTTCAGAAGTGCTTTCTTATCTTACCATGGGACACAGAGGTGTCCTAGATGCTCTTGGGGACATAATACCTGCCCTGAGGCCCTTTCCCAGACATACCCAGATACGAGAAGTGGGGGACTGGCTCCCCTTTGCAGTTTTGAGATGATTACTTCTGTGCTGTCTTATCTAGTTTATTCCTGTATGAGTCTCAAGTATTCAATGTCATTATTATAAAAACCAATGCCAAAAACAATCCAAATATCGTCACAACAGTAGGGGACTTGTTGTGGAGATCCAGAGATTAGCAACATGGAAAATACTTATGAGAAAGTTCTTTTTTAAGTATGACACAAGATTTTATTTATAGTATGGGAAAATATAAATATCTGATGTATCGAGGTATGAAGGTTGTGAGTGAATTTAGGGAATTTAATTTACTGAGTCAAGAAAAACATTCATTTTGTCTGTTTGGTCTCTGACCAAACCTACAAGCACATCCCTCTACTCACTCACTCTCAAATCACTCTGCATTATATGCAGCTCCTTGAACATAACATGGCTCCAGACACATCAGTCAGTGGTTAAGAGCTATGCCTTTGCAGCCAGATAGTCCGGGTTCGAAGCCTAAATCTACCATGGGGAGTACAACCTAGGACAAGTTACTTTACCTGAGTTTTTCCCATTGTAAAATAAGGATACAACACATGTATTAGCATTCTTTAATGCAAGCAACAGAAATCTGACGAGGTTGGCTTAATCAAAAAGGGGGTAATCATTGGAGACTACTGAATTCCAGAAAGGGCTTCATAAATTGAGCCAGGTCCAAGGACCTCAGGAATCAGAAATGAGAACACCATCATGTCAGTGGCACCCTCTCCTACTACAGCAGACCTCCCCTCTCTGGTAAGGAATCAGGCTCCGGGAAGCTCAAAGCTGTCACCTTTCTGGCCGAGCAACTCAAAAATCAAAGTTTCCCTGTCAACTCAGTTTTGAAAACAATTCCTGGCTAAGGACTCTAATATTGGCTCTACTAGGTCATATGCTTTCCCCTAAAACAATCGCTGAGCCCCAGGGATATCCTGACTTGTATTCCTGTGGTCAGTACAGCAGGGACTGTTACAAAGAAAAAAAGGGAGAAAAAGGCTGGGCAACAATAGCTACTACAAGACCTAGAATGGGGAGATGTAAGAATTAACTGAGATGATGGCTATAAAATACTTAGCACAATGTCCTTTAAGTAGTAAGCATTCAATAAATGGTAACTGTAATTAACTCACCTGGCTGTGATGAGTTTAGCAGTTAATCCCTCTGCCTTGATGCGTCACTCTTTAATCTTAGCCAAGTTCTGAAAATTGAAAAAGACAAACTGACTCCCATTCAACTAAGGCTATTTATTGAACTAATACAATGGATGTTACAAGAGTGCATTTCATGTGGCCTAGAAAGCTGAGTATTCCTAAGTGCATGGTGCATGGTGCATGAGACTACAAAATCCTCTGCTCAACCAGCCACACATATTATCCTAGGCTCCCTCCCTATCAATAAAGATGTGGTGAGGTTTCTGAGATTGGCTGGATCTAGGCCAGGCTCCATATACAAATCAGTGGTCTCTCCTTTGGGTCTTCTGGAACTTCTTTATATAAACTTCCGTAACAGTAGGGTAGTACTCAATTGGCTACTATTCATGCTATTCTTACAAATAGTCCACTATGGGAATCCTGAAACAATCAGCAGCAAAATGAGTTCCTGACAGGTAACCTAGCCAAACAGGAGGAGAGGGTGTGAGTAGAATTATCTATTGTCAAACTATGTAGCAGACAACACAAACATGGCCTTAGTGTTGTGTGTGTGCTAAGCATGGAACACTGTAAACAAGGTATTTTTTGAATGGTTGTCATCTTGGAAAGGCAGATCTGCTAGAGTATCTCATCTTACTCCACATGTCACATATTCATTGGGCTAAACATCCACATTTTAGCCCTCAGGCACATTTTTCCTGCAAAGAATTATAAGAAATGTTTGGGAGCTGCCTCATGGTGTCCAGAATGAGACAAGGATGATGGATTCTGCTACCTGGCATACAAAAAAGCCAAAAGGAAAGGTTTATCACACCACCACCACCCATATCACTCCTCCCCATGATTCATCATTAAGGTGAAAAAGTTCGCTTATCTTAGGGTGGAGATGCCCTCGTATGAAAGGGGTCAATGCCCACAGTTGCTTCCAAATTTATCTGCACTGTTGGTGCCAATAAACCAACCAAGGTTCTTGAAATTCCTTTAGGGTAGACTATGGGACGAATTAGGGGACATTAAGGACTGTAGTGGGCTACTGAAGCTTAATTCAGATTTTACTGATGGAAAATCACCATAGATATACATTTTTTTAAAGTTATTTTTTAATGGTGAAACATTTCCCTGGCACACATGCTGATTCTCTAAACTGATTTAAAAGACAAATTTTATGGTAATAGGTAAACAGATTTATGCTACCCTAAAGTAAAATTGAGGAAAAATTCTTGTCTTAGTTTTGTTTTCCCATTGATCTAATATAGGAAGCTTGGGGGCAACATTTTTTTTTTTTCATGGAAGTATCAAAAAAAGCACAATAAGAGGAATTAATAGTTCTATGAAACTGACATGTTAGCTGAAAGTATAATTATGACACTTGGGGGGCAAAGGAATAAAATCACCAGTAGTTCAAGCATTTGCAGTTTCTCTTAACATTTTGGTTTGTAAGCTACCAACAAGTCACTTTAAAAAAGACAAATTTGCATATGTCTTGCTGCCTCTTACGCTTTTATGATTCCCAATGTATCCAACTCATGAGTGCTCATTAAATGTTTGTGCATCTGACTTAAAATTTATTTTAAAGCCCTATGAATTCCAAAATACCTTTTCAGTGGCAAGACCTTGGGGCCAAAGATCCAGGAGACCTGCATCCTCCACTCAGCTTTGCCATTATAAGCTGTATCGCACTGTGTAAACCACTTCATATCTTTGGCTTTCCGTTTCTTCATCTGTACAATAAAGTGGTTGGACCAGTTAATTCCTGGAGGTGGAACTGGTTTCCACGGTGAATTCAATAAAAGAACTGCAACTGACTGCAGTGGTCAAGCAATTTTAAAAATAAGTTTTGGTCATTACTTCAGGAATTTTGTTTATAAAAAAAATGGCTGTAAACAATGAGAGCTACATGTCAAATTGTTAAAAGCTGTTGATCTGCATATATTTTTAAAAGCCTTATAAAGTCCAATATATAGGCATACCACTTCCAACAGGTTATATATATATATTTGTAGTTGTTTTTACAAGTCTGTAATCAGATTTGTGAATGTAACTTTTATTTTCAAAAAAACACTATTCATGAGCACAGTCTTCTCTGCACATAACACAGAAATACACATAT
This sequence comes from Eidolon dupreanum, assembly GCA_028627145.1. Classification (NCBI taxonomy): domain Eukaryota; kingdom Metazoa; phylum Chordata; class Mammalia; order Chiroptera; family Pteropodidae; genus Eidolon; species Eidolon dupreanum. Next base: position 119,725,178 of record CM053508.1, on the reverse strand, counting down.
CATTCATTACATTCTCAGGCTTTCTCTCCAGTAAGAATCCTCTGATACTGAGTAAGTATATTTTAGCTAAAGCTTTCTGCACATTGTTTAATTTCAGGGTTCCTAGAATTTATTTCGCATATGAATTCTCTGGTGTTTAGTGAGAGCTGAGCTTCGACTGAAGTTCTTCCCACATTCCTTACAAGTGTAAGGTTTTTCTCCAGTATGAATCCTCTGATGATCGTGCAGATTGGTTTTCTTTCGGAAGGCTCGCCCACATTCATTACATTCATAGGGTTTTTCTCCAGTATGAGTTCTCTCATGCTGAATGAGGGATGAACTCTGACTGAAGGCTTTCCCACAGTCAATACATTCATAGGGTTTCTCTCCCGTGTGGGTTCTCTCATGTTGAGTAAGTGACGAACGTCGACTGAAAGCTTCTCCACATTCATTACATTCATAGGGTTTTTCTCCCGTATGAATTCTGTGATGCTCTATGAAACTTGTACTCCTTTTGAAAGCTTTTCCACATACATTACATTGATAGGGTTTCTCTCCAGGATGAGAAATAGGTTGTTGACTGAAGGCCTGCTCACAATCATAGGGGTTCTCTCCAGTATGGATCCTCTGATGGTCAGAGAAGTCTGTAATATAACTGAAGTCTTGTCCACAGTCATTACAATGATAGGATTTCACTTCAGTCAGGGTGCTTTCATCTTGAGTAAGAGATGAGCTGTGCTTGAAATCTATGCTATAGTTATTGCTTTGGTAAGGTTTGCCTCTTTTATGAATCCTCATATGTTTATAAAGGGATGGGCTCTGACCAAAAGCCCTCCCACATATGCTGCATTCAAAAGGTTTTTCTCCTGTATGAGTCCTCTCATGCTGTACAAGGGAAGAACATCGACTAAAGGCTTTCCCACATTCTTTACACTCGAAGGGTTTCTCTCCACTATGTGTGACCTCATGTTGAGTGAGGGATGTGCCATGCCTAAATGACCTTCCACATAAGTTACATCTATAGGGTTTCTCTCCAGTGTGAATTCTCTGGTGTTGAACAAGCGAGGAGCTGCGCTGGAAGGCTTTCCCACAGAGACTACACTGATAGGGTTTCTCTCCAGTATGAGCATTCTCATGCTGACCAAGGGATGAGCTGTGCCTGAAGGCCTTCCCACACACATTACATTCAAAGGGTTTCTCCCCTGTGTGAATCCTCTGATGCTCAGTAAGTTGTGTCTTCCAGAGGAAGGTTTTTCCACAGTCAGTACATTCATGGTGTTTCTTTCCAGGATAAATTCCCTGATCTGTACCATTGGGGAAAGCTCCCTCTCCTTTATGAGTTTTCTCATGTTTAGTAAGTGATGACCTATGAATAAAAGCTTTCCTACATTTATTACATTTATAAGGTTTCTTTTTTGCAAGAATATTATTCTGATCAAGTAAGTCTGAATTATGTCCTAAATTGATTCCAAGAATATCACATTCACTAGACTTTGAAGGAATGCTCAGTTGTGTAACCATGTCTGTATTCAATCTAGAGTTTCCACCAAATTTGTTTTGCTCAAAACTTTCCTCTGGTGTGATTATTTTCTTCTGGGTGGATACATCTGGCCCCAGATATCTCTTCCAGTTTTCTTGCTGTTTCTCTAACTGACTACTCATATCCCAAGTATCTTCTAATGTGGCATGTGAGAGATCATCTGTGCTAAAGGATACTTCAGATATGCTCTGCTGCAGATTTGACGATTTGGCTTCAGGCCTAGTCTTCCAGTCTGAAAGAAATCCAAAGCGCAAAAGTCCCCTATTTTCTTCTGTTGAAACAAACTGCTACAGTAGGAATGAGGAAATGAAAGAGATACAAATTACACACGACTCTGTTTTGAAATTAGTCCTGTAGCTTGGGGAGAAGACTCAAAATGGAGGAAAGGAAGAGTGAAGAGATGTGATAGTGCAGACTGCAGATCCAGAGTGAACGGTAAGTCCAGAATGAGGAAGCCCATCTAGGAGGGCTGGTTAGGGAAATAAGGGAATAAGTGATTATGAGAGTGTTAGGCATAGATACAAATGGAATAGAATCACAGTCCATCTTGCAGGATCCTATCTGCTCTCCATGACTCCTGTCCATTTTACAAACCACCACAGAATTTACCTTCCTAAAACATCCATTTTATAATTTCTTTAAAGTCATCTCTGAGGCTCCAGATATTCAAACCTTGCAGAGAAAATCTGCAGCCAATGATCTGACAGAAATAATTCTTTGATATACTTGGAAATCAAGGACTATACTTCACAAGCTGAGAAAAAGTAGTATTTCAGGAGATAAACTATCTTTGCCCTTACAACTGGGGCTACGGTTTTAGTTTATTTGAGTTCTGGTTCTATATTAATCACCTCTCTTAACCAAAGAAGGTTTATTTTAATCTACCTAATAAATTGATCTCTATATCTCTGTTTAACCTCAGAATACTGAGAGCAGAGAATTATTAATTTCTAGGTTCTAAGAACGGTAACTTTTAAAAACTAAGGGAAGGGAGGTTTCTGGAGTGATGGAAAAGTTCCATATAAATAGGAATTCGGGTTAGATGGGTGAATGCATTTGTCAAAACCAATTAGACAGTTAATATAAGAGTTATATATTTCATTGTATATGATGTTTTCTTAAAAAAAAAAACACATCAAGCTCTGTTTAATGATATGCACATGGAAGAATGCAGGGGTGAAATATATTCATTCCGCAATTTACTTGGAAGTACATCAAAAAGATAAATTGATAGGTGGGGATAGATGAAGAGATATGTAATAAAGAAAATATAATGTTAACAACTATAGAATTTTGGTGGTAGGTATATGGTTTTCACTGTAATTTTTTCAACTTCTCATATATTTGAAAATTTTTACAATAAAATGTTAAGATGAAATAAAACAGCATCTAAGGGGCCTTAACCCCTCAATACCTTATCCTGTAACAAGACTAAATTCTAAATTCCTGAGGATAGAGAATACTTTTAGAATACTTCTCAGTGGGACATTAAAAAAATGTTTGTTGAAATAAATGAACAATAAAGTTCTCTCCCCTGCCAGATTCCCTAATGATAAATCAAGTAATTTCTGACTGCCTTCTATGTACATGCTTTGCAACACAGATTAAATATATAGAAATAAAATAGACTATCCAGGAGCTTGAAATCTAAGAGAAACAAGACTCAATTTTTTGACCAAAAAAAAAAAAAAATCATGAGATGGTATATTAATTCTGAATTTGTGTTGTAGAGATGTTATAAATGCTATCTGTGATCAGAGAAGGAAGAAGTAAATATATTAGTATATATTAGGTTTCATAAATTAGACAGACCTTGAACTTAAATAGATGGCTTTAAATAGATGGACGGTATTATTTAATGAAGTAGAGTATATGCTACTTATAGAGGACATTGAAAGGGGAGTTTCTGTTTCTTATGAGGTATAGGGAGTAATAGCAAGGTTTTGTCACAGATAGGTGGTTTATGAAGATAAAGCATTAAAATCCAATATGATCCAACAAGTGATGAATAGATAAACAAAATGTAGTATATGCATACTCAGAAACAAGTGAATACAAAGGAATGAAGTAATACATGCTGTGACATGAACCTTGAAAACTTCATGTTAAGTGAAAGAAACCAGTCACAAAAGGTTACATATATAATTCCATTTATAGAAAATATCCAGAATAGACAAATCCATAGAGATAAAAAGTAGATTAATGGTTACCAGGAGCTGGGGGTAATAGAAAGTGACTGCTGATGGGTATGGGGTTTCTTTTTGGGGTGTTGAACATGTTCTGTAATTAGATGGTGGTGATAGTTGCACAACTCTGTATATATCTGAGAAACCACTTAACTGTACACTTTCAAAGGGTAAATTTTATGTTTTGTGAATTATGTCTCAATAAAACTATGATCTTAAAAATCCAATATGAATTATAAAAAGAAAAGAGTGAGCAATTTCAACTGAGAATTATAGTAAACTAAGCGTGGGGCTTGGTTTAAGATGTCACCAGTAGAAGTTAAAAGGCAGCAACATCTAAGATACTTCTCAAAGGAAGAAAGTAACCTGCGTTGAAAGAAAAACACTAAACTGACCATGGTGTGAAGTCTGAGAGATTAGAAATCCAGCAGTTTCTAATAGGCAAAGAGAAAAATGGGTGATGAGCAATGTAGCAAAATGTGCTGGCTGGGGATGAAAGATGATTAATTTAGATTTTACATCTTTCATAAGAACTGCACAGGACTTCCAAGTGGAGGTGTCCTGTGAGAACAAACAAAAAGTGACCAGGGTACAAGGATGATTTCTGAGTTTATACATAAAAAAAAAAAAAAAAAAAAAAAAAAAAAAAAAAAAGCTGCAACTACCAGAAGGCAGGCACACTTTTAGGGAGGTAACAGAGAAAGAATGGGGAGGAAGCTGGAGGGCCAACTCCTTAAGGCAGATTTGCTTAGGGGGAAAAGCAAGAAAAGCCAAAGACCTAAAGCCAAGAAGTACTTAAGAAGCAGAGAGACCAGGAGAGGATAATACTCCAGGAACTGCAGAGGAAGGTAGTGAATCAAACTGGCATGAATGCAAGATGGAAGGAAGACCGTGTTGCTCCCCAGATAGGTGTTAGAGGAATATAGTCAGGGAAAGAAGTCTGAAAACACGTTATAAAGGAAGGGAGAACCAAGGCTGTAGGTATTTCATACAAGTCTGGGGCATTCCACGGTAAAAGCAGTAAGATAAAACAAAGAGGAGATATGAAAGTTCAATTATGTCTGAATGAGTAAGAGAAGAGATCTCTAAATAATGATGGGACAGTGAGGACACCAGGGAAGAAAATAATCCAGCAAGTAGTGTTACAGGATAGGGACAAATGGTATTTTGAGTGTAGAACAAAGGATCTTTTCCTCTAAGACCTACCAGAAGCAGAAGCACCCTACTGGAAAAGGGAGACATACAGAGGTGTCATCCAGGAGATAGATAACCTCCTCTGCCAGTCTAGGAGCTCCCAGGACAGAATTTTAAGGGGCTCCCCACTCCCTCAGCTCTGCCATTGTCTATACTGCTTCCTACATGCTTAATTCTTACTCGTTTACCTGGAAAGAAAGGTCTTTGGATTTCTCCCTCTGATAACCATGGTTCTTCTCCTTGCTCCAGTTTGAAGATCACCTCTGGCTTGGAAACTTGATATCCTGCTCATGAGTAAAAACACAAGATTTGGTTGTTTGTGCAAGTGGACAAAGAACTCTCCTACAAGTCAGTACTAGTCCTTGAACCTCAGGAACTCTGAAGAAAAAAAAAGGTTCAACTTGAGGAAAAAGGCAATCAAATCACATACTTCCAGTTCTACAAAAGAAAGACCTTTTTTACCTAAAGAGGTTCAGAAACCGGTGAGGCTGAGTCCCAAAACAGTGAACAAGATCTGACCCTGAACACCCTGCTCACAGTCACCTGAGCTATAGTCAAAGAGCCCCACAACCTTAGCAACCAAGAAAGGAAAGACCCACCAACAGGCAAGACATTGAGATGTGGTACTTACCAAGAGAAACCAGGTTGCTGTAGTTCTCCAACATCACATCCCTGTACAAGCGCCTCTGAGCAGGGTCCACATGGCGCCATTCTTCCTGGGTGAAGTCCACGGCCACATCCTTGAATGTCACCGATTCCTGTAGGATCACATTCTCACTCAAGGAAGATCAACCCTACAGATGTTCCCATGGCAATACTGGGAACATACCATAGGGTCTATCAGAAGGGATGATCACACGTTTAACATGCTGTGTGCGATGTTGGCATAAATATACTAGTTGTTTACGTAATTTTATAAAGAACCTAACACTCAGGCAAGAAAATCATGAGGAGCAATATGTCATGCAATCCTGTATCCCTACTTAGCTTTTGTCATTTCCCTTCAAAGTCAAGCCTTTTTATACAATCATCTATTCCTTCCTGTCTATGCACTTTTGTTACAAAATCCAAATATGGTGGAAAATTGAGTGGCAGCCCTCTTTCATGCCTATCACCAATCCCACTTTACCTAAAAATAACTGCTGTTAACTTTGGTGCATATACTTAAGGGTCCCTTTTCCGTGTTTCACACACAAACATATACAGTGTCTTGTTCTTAACTATGTATCTTGGAGATTTTCCCATACCAGTATGTATAATTTCACCTTATTCCTTTCAGTTGCTTCATAGCACTCCATAGTACAGCTGTATTATAACATACCCATTATCCAAAACCAACAGCACCCATTGTACTAAGAATAAGATTCAAGCTCCCCATTACTCACTGGGCATCCTCACTGGGCTCTAGCCATGCTGACCTTGCGATCCCTGAACATATCAAGCTGTTCTCACCCTGGGCATTTAATTTGTTACTCCCTTTCCCCCGAAGATCCCCACATAGTTAATAACTAGTTACTAGTTACTTAGGTCTCATATCTAGCATCACCTCCTCAGAAAAGCTGTCTTAGCATTTTCCTCTAATTTACTGTCTATCATTTTATCATGTTTAATTTTCTTCCTAGCACAGGGTATCTCTCACTGTCCAAATACCTGCCACCTGACCTTGGAAATCATTTCAAATAGATTCAGATAAAAAGGACACTTGTACTTCTAACCACTACCCAAGATTGCTTACTTGTTATCTTGTCTGTCTCTCAACTGTGAGCTCTCAAGAAAAGAGAGACTTCATCTATCTCCATCATTGCTATCTCCCCAGATCGATGCCTGGCACACAGTGGATCCTTACAAATACCCGGTGAATGAGTGGACCAGGTCCTGTTAATAGACATTTGGATTATTTCCAATATTTTGCTATTATAAACATTACTGTATTAAATATTATTTGTTCAATTATGGTAGAATTTCTCTCAGATAGACAGCTAGAATTGAAATTGCTAGTTAAAAATCTTTTCATGCTTCTTATCCCACTCCAATCAATTTTTCCTTACTAGTGAAACTATGCTGGCTGGGGTCCCCCATGCCCCTCAATTGTCAGTTCTGGTGCTTGTGGGTTGATTGTTGTCTAGCCTCAGCAGGCCTTGTTATGGAGTCTGTTATTTATTGTTCACTGTGCTCCCAGAGTGTCAAGACCTGTTTTAGGTACCTTTAAATCTCCAGAGGCTAAAATCATTTTGGTATGTGAGACAATTAAGAATTTGCAAGATTATACAGGTAAAATATACTCTGAAATCTCCACTTGAGTTAGCCACTCTGAGCCAGATTAACTTTAGGGCACTCCCAGTGCTGCAGATCACACCTCACACTGTAGTAAAAAGATCCAGTAACATCCTGTAGATACTGCTCACTCTTCCAGATATAACTGGACCTCAACATAAACCCCTTTTAAAAAATTAATAAGAAGTAGCAAATGTTCCCCTCCTTCCTCATGCTGACATAAAAGTACCATGGCCAAATAGTGGAGCCCAGATCAAAGATCTGGAAACAGCACACATTCATTTGAGAAGACTCAACTTCATGGGCTCCTAAAAAGCTCCACAACTAACAATATCCTTGGTAAATTGCAGACATCCTAGGGATCCAATTTTCTCAATTATAACATGGGTTCCCTTAACTAAAGTAAGACTTTTAAGAGTAGAAGGGCACTTCCAGAAAGTACAACATGTGCAAATGTAAAGACACGCAGTCCTTCAACTCTAATGTTCCAATTCTGGAGGAGAAATCCACTCGAATTGTAACTCGGGAAACTTTGCAAAGCTGAAAACCAGAGAATGGCAGCTAATGTATAAAAATAATCTAATTTACAAGCTCCCCCCAAAGACTAAGTCAGTTTGCCCAATTAGAACACATCAAATTAAATGGCATACAGTATGGTGTTGTCACTCAAGTACTCGGTGCTCTCTGATACCAGACCCGTAGTAGTTTGGTAAGCTGAGAGTCAATAGCATACCTAACAATTGAGTACAGAGAGAAGCAGCATTAGTGTTAGCCTTTACACACATACACAAATACTCACTCTATTTAGGCCAATGGCATCACCATCTGCAGTATCCCACCTAGAAACCTGGCCCTCATCCTTGACTCTTCATTTTTCTTTTGTGCTCTAAAATCACCAAGAGCCTCAAAAATGTCTCCTCTATGCAGTCCCTCCCCTTCATCTTCCAAATTTGGCTCAAATCGTCCCTTGCCAAAAATACCATGAATCCAAGCAATAACATTCTAGATCTACGCTGTCTAATATGGTAAATAACTAACCAGATGAGGCTACTGAGCACTTGTAATGTGGCTAGTCCAAATCACATTTGCAGTAAGTATAAAATACACACTGGATTTCAAAGATTTAGTATCCCTCCCCAAAAGTAAAATACCTCATTAACAATTTTAAAATATTCATGTAGAAATATTTTGGCTATACTGGGTTAAATAACACATATCACAAAAATTGATTCCACCTGTTTCTTTCTATACTGTGGTTACTAGTAAGATTTAAATTACACATGTGGCTTTTAGACAACACTGTTCTAGATTGTTCTAGAGCTCCACCTCAGGCCATTTTCTTCAGGCTGCTGAATCATCTTTCTCTCAAACTTTGCCTCTTGCCACACACCCCATGCTTCTACCATATGTAATCTTTGCCCTGATTATATCATTGTTTTGTGTCTTCCTTACACCTTTGTAGGTATGATTCTGACCATTATGTACTTTCTTCCCTCAACTCTAAAGGCAAAATTCCTAGACATCCTTCTAGAATCAGTTCAACAGGCCCTTCCCTTCTGAAGCTCTTCCAGAGCCCTCATCTGCCCTCACATTCCTTCAGCATTTGGTCCACATCTACATTTCAGAACTGTAACTGTTTATTCACGTTTTCTCCCTCAACAAGTTCCCCAACTCCCTTTCGCTTTAATAGCTCCAAGACCAAGCATGTTAAAATTATCCAGAATCACACGGACAATTAAAAAAACTTGCCCACGTGAGGGCCCTTCCAAACAACTTTTAAAACCTCCTTAGGTGATTCGTTATAAATGAGCAACAGCTAACATGTATTAACCATACACCACAGGCCAGGTACTGAGCTCCATCATGTATGTGCACCCTCTCATGACATTTCCCTGTTGAAGCCTTACTGCCCACCAAAAGGAGCAGACACCTTTCTCTGACTGGTTCTGAAGCATGACCCTGGTTAAGAACCACTGTCTGGAACAGAGAAGGCATTCCAAAGTGTTTGCTGAGTGAATGGAATCTGGGTAATTCTCACCAAAGGAAAATAAGTAGTCATTTTGAAGATTAAGAAAAATTATAGATCAGTGAACTAAATTCTTGGATATAAAAAGAAGTAGTAAACAGAAAAATGACAACATTAATAGCCAAATCTAAAAGCAATTTCTTCTTAAACACCAGCCAAACAGAGAAACCTTAGACAAATCCAGTTTAAGAATGAAAAAAAAAAAAAAATGAATTTAAGGTAAAATACACAGTATGTTAAGGAATGTCAAAAACCATAATAATTTTAAATTTTAAATTACCAATACTGACACAAAATAGTAGAAACCTTAATAATTGAAGAAATAGTAGAAATTGTTCCCAAATCATTCTCTTTATAAAAATCCTGGCTCTAAATGTTTTATAGGTAAATTGTTTCAAAAGAAAGAAAAAAAGGAAAAGCAATCTGAATGTCTACAAATTAAGGATAAGCATGGCACCAAAAGTTTTCAAAGACCTCTCTTTCTCTGAGGGCTATTTCACTTAAGAACACAGATATAAAGAACTTTTTTAAATTGCATTTTCAAAAAATTATCTGCTGTAATCAATGGGATTTTATCCAAGTATTATTTATAATACTAAAAATTTTGGAAACAACCTAAATGTCTTATGAGGAATGGTTAAACAAATTTTGGTATGTTCATGCAAAGCAATATAATCTGGCCATTAAAATAATAAAAAAATAAAAATCCTCAAAAATTATATGAAATTTAAAATATTATAATTGAAAATGTTTCGGGGAAAAAATATGCACAAGGAGAAAAAGGATATTCTTTGAAACAAACACAGGTGCTACAGAAAAGTCATCATAAATGACTTTTTTCTATTAAAAAGTCTATTATATATGCTCACATACTTTATTTTAATAAAAGTATAATACACAGAAAAGTCAGGAAAATAATCTTACTTTGGAAATAGGTCTTAGAGGAATTAAGTTTTGACATCCAAACATTGTCTTAAAAGCAAAAAATTTTCAAACTGTTTTGCAGAAGTCATATTTCATGCAATTATTTTATCAGAAAATTAGTGTCACTATAACTATAAAGATATTTTTTTTCATGTAAGGAGTAGAAAATGCAGAAAGTATAAAATTGCTGCTTGGGACTCAGTGGTTATGAACGTTTGCTCATGTGAGGCCCACTTACCACGTGTGCGGTTTGGAGGAAGGGATGAAATGAGTTATGCCGTTCTGCCCTAAAGGAGCTGAAAGTCCCGTGTAAGAGATGGGTGGGTAAACACATCACTCCATATGGCATAAGAACAGAACTATGACAGGTGTGTACAGGTGCTATGGGAATGCAGAGGAGGGGCACCTGACCTTACCCAGGGCTAGGATTGTCTGAGGCTTAAAGATCAGCTCCAGCCAGCTGAGGGAGAAGCTAAGAAAGGGGACTTCCAGACAGAGCTTGAACATCCCTGGCTGCAAATATCCTGACCAGGTTCAGAAAGTGGCCTGGCTTCCCCTGGTGGCCCAGGAGCATCCTGAGTTTGGGTGACCTGAGCCAGCTTTTACTGGGTCTGTTCATCATGATGATCTAACCACAGAACTCTTGGGATCTGGAGTCAACAGACCAGGCCCAGTCCCTTTCCATTTCCTCCCCCTCATGGTAGAACACCAAGAAACCTGGACTCCAAGAAAAATAAAACTTTCCCCATTTCTTAGTGTTCTGGTGCCTTCAAATTTAAGAATGGTAAACACCTTTTTAAAAAAATTCCCAACTAAAAATGTACACATATGAGGAAGAAAAGGATACACCATTTTTACATCGGTATGGCTCATCTCTGCAAAGAAGCCTGACTTTCAAACTCTTGTTCCTACACTTCCCAATTCACAACAATCTTTAAAACTAAGAAGAAACCGTACTGGACATGGTTCCATAGTGTAGAGGTTAGCATGTCTGCTTTACATGCAGAAGGTCCTGGGTTCATGCCCCAGTGGAGCCACAGTCCATGGTCTATGGCCATGTCACCCTGAACAAGCCCGATGTCTGATCTCGGAAGCTAAGCAGGGTCGAGCCTGATTACTACTTGAATGGGAACAGGAAGACCAGATATTGTAGGCATAAATAATAATAATAAATAATAAAAAGAAGAAACTGTACTAGTTCCCTGCTCAAAATCATTGACTCAAGTTATACTAGGCTCCTGAACACACCAGACACACATCCTGCTGTTTCCAGAGAACTCATCCAGACCTTCAAGCCTGCTCAGATTTCAACAATAAGCATAAGGCTTACTCTGGCTATCTTATTTAAAATCGTACTCCTACCACAAGCTTCCACCTCCCTTACTCAATCCTCCTTACCTTTCTCTACCTTTTTTTCCTGAGGTACTGTCACCCTCCAGAATATCATATAATTTATTTATTTACTATATTTTCTGTCACATCCTTCTAGGATATAAGCTCCACAAAAGCAGAGAGCATTATAAATTTTGTTCACTAACATACTGCACCCACCAAGAAAAGTACCTCAACACATCATAGGTGTTCAATGACTATTTGCTAAATGAATACATGAATGAATGAATGGGTTACCAAGGCCAAAAAAAAAGTCTAAACCCCCTTCTATTGTCATCTACCCATTGCCTGCCGCCCACACCATCACAGAGGCCAATGGATTCATGAAAATGACCCTCATCTTCTTGACTCCCAACTCCCTGACCCACGATCAATCATTTCTAACCCCATCCCCTTCAATTTCACCTACTTAGACTCTGCTCCTATTCAAAGGTGTCACCACCGACTTTCCCACAGGCAGAACTTCCTCTCCCCTCTATGGTACTCACAGAAGCCTCTGGACCTCTGCAACACTTGACATCACATTTCTTGCACTATACTTTGGCATGAGGCTGTCTTCTCCCCAACTAAATTAACTTCCTGCATAAGCAGTCACATGACTCAATTACTCATCTTTTGCATTCCACTAAGGGCCATGCTCAGTGAAAGGGAGCCACTGACAAAGGAAAATTTCTGCCTAAAAAGCCCTCGTGGTAGGTCCAGTCCTATTCTGCCCTTCAGCCCTAGTTAGGTAACCCAAGTGGACGGACTATCAGGCCATTCCATGAGAATAGTATAACTGAACCGGAATGCTTGGGGAACATAACTTTAAAAGTGAATCTTAAAGCAGTCCCTAAAATTCACTGCTCAGAACACAAACCTACTTTCACCACTATAAAAGCAACTCGCCCCTGTGGAAATAACCCCCATGAGGTGTGAAGTCATCCTAATTCTCACAGCCTACTGAGGTAACACTTTGTACAGAAAGGTGCTGATGAGTGATGTGCTCTGGCTATCCTCAAACCAAATAACTGTCTTATGCTAGTATTGTTACTCGCCTTAAGGTTCACCCTGTAAAGTAAAAACATATAACAATTAGTAAAAGATATGCAGGCATTTTATATCAGTTTACACAATGTGTATTTCATTTAGTGTAAACTACTTTTAAAGTACAATACTAGTTGGTTATTTTTATCTGGATTGATCTTAATTGTCTTACACACATAGCAACTAGAATGTGATTTTTTCTTAATCCTAAAGCGACTGAACCTTGTTATATTTTCATGACACACTCCATGTAAATCAGTGGATAATCTCAGAGTAGTTGTGCTTCTAGAAAATGCCTCTTTCCTCACAAGAAGAAATGGATTCACAAATTTGCTTCATTATTAATTATACTGAAGGCTGGACATCGGGGGATATGCACTATAATGCCTTTGTTAAAGCAGAAAAAGACATGAAAAACTACCAGTCAAGTCCTCCTTGGTTTTTTTTTTTTTTTTCCCCTCGGAGCCCAAAAAGGTCTATCTCCAGTTTCTTCCCAAATAAATCCAGACCACGCTTCTTAGGCCCCTTAAGGTCTCTCTATGGACCCTGGGTCAGAGCTTGGCTCCTCTTCCCTTCACTGACAGTCACTTCCTCTAGTACAGTTTTCTGCCACCTCATCCTCTCCATTCCTTATTGGCAGAGTTCAAAGAACTGGATGGGAACTCAGGATTCTCAACACTGTCACTTCTCAATTCCAGTCTTAACTCCTCCCAGAAGACCACACTGCCCTAAGTCCCGTCTCCCCACCACACGCGCGCCCCCGCCCCCGTCCGCCCAGTACTACCCCACTTTTGGGAAACCTGCTCCCCCCAGCTCCGAACACCTTCGGTTTCACATGGCTAGGAGGCTCTGAGTGGGGAGACCGAGCCAGGAAAGGAAGTCGCCAGGATAACAATGACTACTCCAAACACGCCCCTGGGGGCCTCGTTGGATGGGACACCCCAGGGCAGTAAAGACCTCACTGCTCACCTGGGACGCTGCCTTCGGAGGCCTCGGGGCCATTCCTGCCTCCTGGAGCCTGGTTCCCAAACAGGGCCTGGGGAGAAAATAGAGTCCACTTATCTGGTTACAACCGCCGATTCAACCTGGTCTCGGCGGGCCCCCCTCCACCCATAACACTTTTCCCAAGGAGAGTGGTGGAGAGGTGCCCGGGGCCCGTGTGGGCCTGCTTCTCCCCCTCCCCCAAATTAAAGGCTCGTCTTGTCCAGGACACACTCTGGCCACGCCCAGTCCCACCAGCAGGATAGAGGGCGCGGCGCCACAAACACACGCCAAACCCGTGGGAGGTGCAACCCCAACACGCGCACTCGGAATCACCGCTTCCTGGGGTCTCCGGATTTTGCGACTGCAGGTCCACCCAGGGCTCGGGCAGGTTCCTTCGACCCCGCTGCAAGCTCGGTTCTCTCCAATTCTGATGTGCGGCGGGACAGCCCAAAGCCGCCGTAGCCGCACCGGGGCCGGACAATGGCTGCAGCGCCGGGGTAGAGCCGGAAGTGCGCCTGCGCACGCGGAGCCTCGTTCGTGCAACGCCGGGGTCTCAGCAAGTTCGCAGACTACACTTCCCAGAGGCCCCCGCGCGTGGGCGCTCAGAAATGGACCCAGGAGACGCCGCGCATCTTTCCCAGCATAGCAGTGGGATACGCTGTGAGGGCTCAGCGAGTCGGAGAGCCAGACTTGAGTACTTTTACGTCCACTTATTCCAATGATGGTCATTGAGCACCTTCTCTTGTGCTTGGGGCATGTTGCTAGCGGCGGGATACAGCAGTAGATAGGAAAGACTCTGTTTTAGGGGGGTGAGCTTGCACTCCTGTGAACGAGGGCTACAATAAAATCGTAAACAGACCAACAAAATAATTTCAGGTACTTACTTCAACTATAGGAATAAGATAGTGAAGAGAGTGGGGCAATGTTGCATTTTCATCACAAAATGATATTTCTTTGCCTCTTGTATGCCATCTTCCCCCATGTTATGCCAGCTTACTGAAGGTTTGGACTCTGACTCCTCAGACCACACCCACTACCAATAAGACACTTGAGATCTCTAATGATACTACAGAAGAGAAAAGAAGAAAATTCAGATAAATCCGTGGCCTTGGGAACAGTCTGCAGATGCAAATGGTGCTACTTCCGTGTTATTCCATTTCTTGGTATACCATTACTCAGGACAAACTATAAATGATGGGCTTAGGACAAACTATAAATGATGGAAAATTTCAACACCAAGATAGGTGAAAGCCAGGTATGGCTATCAGATTTACATAATTATGTTTTATATATCACAATCAGTCTACATTTCCTAGATTTAGACTTAATTTCTCAACATTAGAGTATCACATAGTCACGTGGTAGAAAATGATTGCAAGTAAATTTTCCTTTTGTTACATTGCTTTATCAAGAAGATGGATGTTAAAAAAAAATAATGCTTCTACCACTGCTCTGGAACAAGCAGAAAGCGTAATTCAGAAATATGAATGAGTCAGTTTAAGCAGACCTCTCTGAGGCAGTGTCTTAACAGCTGAGACTTAAAAAGGAAACTGTAGGAACATGAATAAAAGAATTTCAGGCTGAAGGAGCTGAGGGTGTAAAGCCTGACGTGGAAATAAGCTTGATGTGTTTTAGAAATAGATGCCTAACTTAGCTGTAGCAGAGCATGGGGCAGGAGAGTGAGTGAAGTAGAGACAAGACAGGTAGGCGAGGGTGGTTGGAATGGAGCAAGGTTTTGGAGGCAAGATGTGGATTTTACTTTGAGTGTGATGGGAGCCACTGGATTAGCAGCAATGGAGTTACTTGTCACTATGAGGGGATAAGAGAAACTTTTCTTCTTGTCTCAGAATTGGTAACCAGGACCTAGAGCTGAGATTAAGTTATTCTGCATTCTGAGGACTTTGCAGAAACATGGTGGAGTGAGAGACATCCCCAGATCTTTCCCCTTGAAACAACAATAAGCTGAACATCTAAAACTCAACAAAAAACACCCAAACTGCACACCAGCACATCTGAGCGTGGGATCTGTGCATAAGAGCTACTACAGGTCAGAAACCCGGGTGTCATGTGGTGGACTGGGAGAAATAAAGAAGCTGCCTCTCAGAGCCGCCAGAGCTCCTTGTAGGAGGAGAAGGAGAAGAGGAGGTGTGGTGACTTCCTAGAACAGCCCTGCCTGGGAGAGTTGTGAGTTCCATGCAGCTGGCAGCAGGGCCCAGTCATCAGGGCAGAAAGCAGAGAAGCGGGAGGAGAGCACAGAGAAACAACAGTTGATTTTAACTAGGTGGTTGTAAAACCAAGTCTGAGCCACAACCCCCAACTCCCAACCCAGAGGGCCCCTCCCCCCATACCCTCTGAGATTGCTCACCACGCAGCCACAGGGGAATCTGAGCAAATGCTGCCAAGACTGTCATTGATGCTGACAGGGCTGAAACTGAGGGTAACAAGCATGATTAAATATCTACAAAAAAGGCATTATTAAAACTTTATATAAAGCACGGATCCAAGAGGCTTAGACGCCACCTACTGGAAACCAAAAGAAAAGTGCCTTCTTAGCAACAGGCTAAAGAAAAACTTTTATATAATAAAACTTCTTTCCGGAAAAACAGCAGAATACACTTCCATTAATGCCCAGGTAGAGAAACAGTCCAATAAACACCGTGAACAACCAAGGCGACAAGGCAGCTCAGAAAGAAAGAGAAAAATCTCCGGAAAATAAGCTTACAGACATAGAAACATGCAGCTTAAATGACAGAGAATTTGGGATAGTACTTCCGAAAAAACTCAATGAGTTCCGAAACAAGTCATATCAATAATTTCAGGAATTGAAAAACCAACTAGATGAGCAGAGTAGGGAGAGTGAAACCCTCAAAAAGAACAGAATAGATCTTCTGGAGATAAACTACACACTGCAAGAGTTGAAAAATGAAATAGCAAGCTTGGGAAATAGAGTCGACCAAATGGAGGAAAGGATCAGTGATATCAAAGACAGAAATCTAGAAGTAAATCAGAAGGAAGAAGAGAGAAATAGAAGAATGAAAAATAATGAAAGAGAAATACAAGAACTAGCCGATACCATCAGGAGAGGAAACATAAAAATAATGGGCATTATTGAAGGTGAGGAAAAGGAGCAGGGACTAGAAAGCATTTTCAGACAAATAGTTGATGAGAATTTCTCAAATCTAAGGAATAAGCTGGAGCTCGGAATTCAAGAAGTCAACAGAAAATCCAATTATCACAACCTAAAAAGGCCTTCACCAAGACACATTGTATTAAAGTTATCAAAAATCGATGACAGAGATAGAATTCTCAGGGTAGCCAGGGAGAAGAAAATGGTAAACTTATAAAGAAAACCCATTAGATTATCATTAGACTTTTCAGCACAAACCTTACAAGCCAGAAAGGAATGGAATCAAATATTTAAACGATTAAGTGAAAGGAACTACCAGCCTAGAATAATGTACCCATCTAAGTTCTCCTTTAGTTATGAAGGAGAAATTAAGAGGCCAGCACTACAGGAAATACTGAAAGGGGTCAGCTCACCTAAAACAAAATGATCAAAAAAAAAAAAAGCATAATTAGGAGTAAAGTGACTATCAGGCAAATAGAAGCAGAGGAGTGCAACCCTTACTAAGAACAGGGCATTATAAGCTTAAATAATAAGAAGAGAATTGCTATAGCAAGATAGTAATGAACGTTCAGCATACATAGGGACAAATTGAGATAACAATGACTGAAAAGGGGGGGATTCAAAGATCCAAACTCACAAAGGGGAATGAAGATAACGCATGCACAGAAGAAAATGGATGACTGTATGTGTGATATGTATATACACACATATACACACACACACACATATATATGTATGTGTGTGTGTGTGTATATATAAAACTATATTTTACATATTTGTAATGGTAACCACACACCAAAGATTCAGAATTGAAGTATATAACATAAAACAAGAAGAACCAGAGGGAAAACCCACAAAAGTCAACCAAAATAAAGGAAACAAGAACACAAGGACAAGGAAGCAAAAGAAACACTGAGCTACCAGAAAGCAAAAGATAAAATGCTTATAAGAAGACCTCACATTTCAATAATCATCCTAAATGTAAATGGGTTGAACTCACCAATAAAAAGGCACAGAGTTGCAGAATGGATCCCAGAACAAAACCCAACCATATGCTGCCTCCAGGAGATACATCTCAGCTCCAAAGACAAATATAGACTCAAAGTGAAAGGGTAGAAAATGATATTTCAAACAAATGGCATTCAGAGAAAAGTGGGAGTAGTGGTACTAATATCAGACAAAATAGACTTCGAAATAAAAAAGGTAAAGAAAGATACTGAGGGACACTTCATAATGATAAAGGGAATCATGCACCAAGAAGACATAACACTTATTAATATCTATGCTCCCAATCAGGGAGCCCAAAAATATGTAAAGCAATTACTAACAGAACTAAAGAGAGAAACAGACAGAAACACTATCATAGTAGGGGACCGAAATACAACACTGTCAGATATGGACAGATCACCCAAACAGAAAATCAATAAGGAAATAACATCCTTAAATGACCCATTAGACCAATTGGACATAATTGACATTTACAGAACCTTCCATCCCAAAAGAGCTGCTTATACATTCTTCTCTAGTGCACATGAAACATTCTCAAGAATTGACCACACACTGGGACACAGAGATAGCCTCAATAAATATCAGGGGGTTGAAATCATACATTCATACTCTCTGATCATAATGCTCTGAAACTAGAGATCAACTGCAAAAAGAAATCGGGAAGAACCACGACTACATGGAGATTAAACAACATGCTACTGAAGAATAACTGGATCAGGGAAGAAATAAAAAGAGAGATCAAGAGATATATAGAAACAAATGATAATGATAGTACAACATATCAAAATTTTTGGGATATGGCAAAAGTGGTCATTAGAGGAAATTTCATATCATTATAGGCCTATCTCCAAAAACAAGAATGAGCCCAAATAAATAACATAACACTTCATCTTAAAAAACTAGAAAAGGAAGAACACATGAAGCCTAAAGTCAGCAGAAGGAAAGAAATAATCAAAATTAGAGCAGAAATAAATAAAATTTAAAACAAAAAAAAAAAAAAAGAAAAAAATAAATGCAACAAAGGGCTGGTTCTTTGAGAAGATTAATAAAATTGACAAACCCCTGGCTAGGCTCACTGAAGAAAAAAGAGAAAGGACACAAATAAACAAAATCAGTGATGAAAAAGGGGAAATTATGACTGACATCGCAGAAACACAAAGGATCATACAAGAATACTATGAAAAAGTATATAACACCAACTTTAATAACCTAGAAGAAATGGACCAGTACTTAGAAAAATACAATCTTCCTAGACTGAATCAAGAAGAACCAGAAAATCTAAATAGACTGATCAGCAGTATGGAAAGTGAAGCAATCATCAAAAACCTACTAAAAGGTAAAAGTCCAGGACCAGATGGCTTCACCAGTGAATTCTACCTAACATTCAAAGAAGATTTAGTACCTATTCTCCTCACACTCTTCCAAAAAATTGAATTGGAAGCAATACTTCCCAACTTATTTTATGAGGCCAATATTACTCTGATAACAAAACTTGGTAAGGATAACATAAAAAAAGAAAACTACAGACCAATATCTCTCATGAACACAGATGCAAAAGTCCTAAATAAGGTACTAGTGAACAGAATACAGCAACATGTTAAAAAGATTATATACCACGATCAAGTGGGCTTCATCCCAGGGGCACAGGGATGGCTCAACATATGCAAATTGATTAATGTGATACACCACATAAACAATTAAAAATTAAGAAAATAGATGCTGAAAAAGCCTTCGACAAAATACAGCATCCATTTATGATCAAAACACTTAACAAAATCGGTATAGAAGGAAAGTACCTTAACATAATAAAGGCCATATATGACAGATCCTCAGCCGACATTATACTTAATGGTGGAAAACTAAAATCCTTCCCTCTAAGATCAAAAACAAGGCAAGGCTGTCCACTATCACCACTGTTATTCAATATAACATTGGAGGTCCTAGCAAGTGAAATCAGACAAGAGAAAGATATAAAAGGCATCCAAATAGGAAATGAGGAAGTCAAACTGACACTATTTGAGATGACATGATTCTCTATATAGAAAACCCTAAAGACTCCACATGAACACTACTAGAAACAATAAGCAAATACAGTAAAGTTTCTGGATACAAAAATCGATGTTCAAAAATCCATAGTGTTCCTATATTTTAATAATGAAATGTCAGAAAAAGAAGTATAAAAATAATTCCTTTTGTAATTGCAACAAAAAGAATAAAATACCTAGGAATAAATTTAAAGAAAAATGTGAAGGACCTATATAATGAAAACTACAAGACCCTATTAAAAGAAATCAAAGGAGAGAGAAAAAAGATGGCATAGATGATAGAGGCTCTGTACATCCCTCTAGCGACCAAATCAAAGTTGTGACAGAAACAAGGAGCAGCACCAAGGAAAAATCGCCTGTGATCTCGATGAACAAGCCATACAACTATGGAGAAATCCAAGAAAGCACCCTGCAACGGCAGAAGAAAAAAAAAAATCGAAGAAGATACAAAGAAATAGAAAGATATTCTGTGTTCTTGGATTGGAAGAATCAACATAGTTAAAATAACCATATTACTTAAAGCATTATACAGATTTAATACAATCCCCATCAAAATCCCATTGGTATTTTTTAAAGAAATAGAAAAAAATGGAAGCACAAAAGACCCTGAATTGCCAAAACCATCCTGAGAAAAAAGAACGAGACTGGAGGCATCACTCTGCCCAACTTCAAATTATACTACAAAGCGACAGTAATCAAAATGGCATGGTATTTGCAGCAAAACAGACACACGAACCAGTGGAACAGAATTGAGAGTCCAGAAGTAAATCCATGTTTATATGGATAAATAATTTTCGACAAAAAAGCCAAAAACATACAGTGGAGAAAGAAAAGCCTCTTCAATAAATGGCGCTGGGAAAACTGGAGTCACCTGCAAAAGAATGAAACTAGATTGTTGTCTATCACCACACACCAAAATTAACTCAAAATGGATTAAGAACTTGAATATAAGACCTGAAACAATAAAATACATAGAAGAAAACATAGGAACTAAACTCAAGGACCTTGGACTTAAAGAGGATTTTATGAATTTGACCTCAAAGGCAAGGGAAGTCAAAGCAAAAATAAATGAATGGGACTACATCAAACTAAAAAGCTTCTGCTCAGAAAAAGAAACCATCAACAAGGTAAAGAGACAACTATACGAATGGGAAAATATATTTGCAAGCAATGCCTCCAATAAGGGCCTAATATCCAAAATATATAAAAAACTCATATAACTCAATAACAACACAAAAACAAACGATCCAATCAAAAAATGGGCAGAGAACCTGAACAGATACTTCTCCCTAAAAGACATACAAATGGCCAACAAATATATGAAAAGATGCTCAACATCACTAGCGATTAGGGAAATGCAAACATCACTAGTGATTAGGGAAATGCAAATCAAAACCACAATGAGATACCATCTCACACCCGTTAGCATAGCTATAATCAACAGGACAAGTACTAACAAATGCTAGAAAGGATGTGGAGAAATAGGAACCCTCATACACTGCTGGTGGGACTGCAAATTGGTACAGCCACTATAGAAAATAGTATGGAGTTTACTCAAAAAATAAGAATTGATCTACCATATGATCCAGCAATCCCTCTACTGGGTATTTACCCCAAAGACTTGAAAACTCATATCCAAAAAGATATTTGCACACCAATGTTCATAGTGGCATTATTCACAGTGGCCAAGACATGGAAGCAACCTAAATGTCCTATG
>CM053508.1:119607898-119703656 GCA_028627145.1 Eidolon dupreanum | reverse complement strand
GGGGGGGGGGTGGAGGGGAGAGGTAGACGAGTAAAGGGGGTCAAATATAGGGGGGTAGGGGTAGGGTGAAGTAGGTAAAGGGGATTGAATATATGGTAGCTGAAGGAAACTGGACTTTGGGCGGTAAACACACAATAGAATATACAAATGTCAAATTATAATGTACACCTGAAAATTATGTAATTGTATTAACCAATGTTACCCCAATAAACTTAATTTAAAAAATTAAAAAATAAAGAGAGACAAAATATTTGGGGCTAGATACTCTGAGGTCTTACAAAGAGGGGCTGGGTGCTAAATTTGCCCTGCTACTATTAATGATTGCCTCATCCCTACTCCTTTTTCCTAGGCTATATAAGGAAATTAGGATGGGAAAGAAAAGGAAGAATTCTTCAGAATAGCAAGGCCTCCACCTAGTGGGAAATGTGATGTTCTACTGCCATCCCTAAAATGAATGTGAGAAAGAAAAGCAGTCAAACATTGACAGCACCCAGGAGAGGGGGAGGGTTTATAACCACCTAATGCCTCCCCAAAAAAGAGTAAGGGGAATTAGAGAACAAATGTGTAAGGAGAGCAGCTCGAGTTTTTACTGTTTGTATGTAAGTGAATATGCTGGACAAATGATTGGGCTTTAGCCCCCTGCCCCGAGGATGGGGTTGAGAGGGGTTGCAGCTCAGATGAAATAGTTTAAAAATCTTTTAAAATACACTGGTGGGCTAGCTAGAAAATAAGGAATGCACAGAGGCCAAAAATGAAGCAAAATTGATAACTCAGAGTGGTAGGTGGAACACTGAAGGCTAGTTTTCACCTGGAAGTCATTTTCTAAAGAGCTTTGTTTTTCATGGTCCTGTAAGCACAGGTGTCATATAATGAAACTCAAATGCCATCCAAAACTCAAGACACAGACTCACAGACAGACAGACAGACACTCGAATACAAATTAGGACTCTAAGGGTGAACATACTCTGGGTGGAACTGCAATGTAATCTGCCTGTTTCAAATCTTAGCAATGAGTAGAAGAAGCAGAAAATGTATCCCCTGAGAATCTAAAACCAGAAGCTGGTCCCTATGTGAATTTGCAGGCTGAATTCACAGTCCCTGGGTCCTCTAAAAACTGCAATCTGAGAATTTAGTTTTTATATTGGTCCCAAGCTAAAAGTACTTCCAGGAATCTGGCAGAAGCAAACATAAATCCTGCCTGGAGAAATCAGCCTTCAGCGCAGGCTTCCTCAAATATGATCCCAAGAAATATGAGCTCATAGTCTTGATTTACAAAACATATAGACAAGTACCCATGAATGACAGACAGTAGGAAAAAATAGTGTAATAGATTAATAATAACCTTAAATGTAGGGAGTTCTCAGACACAGAATTTGCAATATGTCTAATATGTTTCAAAAATTATGTCAATAAACTCAAGTAGGGGTTGAGTATGAGTAGAAAGCAAGAGTGAAAAAATAGTATCAAACAGAATTGAATAAGAACCAAAAAGAACTTTTACAAATGAAAAATTATAATAAGTTAAATTAAAAATTAAACACACATAATTAACAGATTAGATAAGTGAAGAGAAAATCAGTGAACGGAAGGTAGACCTGAGGAAATTATCCACAAAAGGACAAAGAGATGGAAATGAAAAAAAGCAGAGAGCTATAATATATCTAACTGGGTTCCAGAAGAAAAGAAGGTGACTGAGGTAATATTTGAAAAGATAAAGGCTGAGAATTTTCAGAATTGATAAAAGATACAAATTTACACATTCTGAAGTACCAACATGCCAAGCCAGAGAAACAAAAAGAAATTTACACTGAGACACAACATAGTGAAAGTGAAAAACAGCAAAGAAGATCTTAAAAGTAGTTGGGGAGGGGGGGAAGATTACCTTTGAAGAAATGAGATGTCACTCATCACAAGGTCCAGGGCTCAGAAGGAGAGACAGGAGGGAGATCAGAATTGGTCCTAAGGTAAGTGTGCACAAGCCTTTGACATTCGAGAGTGGTAGACTAGTGAAATGCTGCAAAGGTAATTTTATTCATTTTTCACATTAGATTTACAGTT
Organism: Eidolon dupreanum; assembly: GCA_028627145.1. Taxonomy (NCBI): domain Eukaryota; kingdom Metazoa; phylum Chordata; class Mammalia; order Chiroptera; family Pteropodidae; genus Eidolon; species Eidolon dupreanum. The sequence continues at coordinate 119,701,598 of CM053508.1, read as the reverse complement.
TTTCAATCATCCATTTCAAAGAATATTTATAAAACCTACAGTTCCTGTGGAAGAGGGTCCAACGGGGGATTTTGGAGGGCAAGACTCCTCCATTCAAAGCGCTCTAGTGGGTGGCTCTTATTTCTTCTACATAGATCGACTCACACACCGATGCACACACACTTGGGGGAATTCACCAGCTCCTCACAGCCCCAAAATGCCGCCCGGAACCAGAACTACCCACAGCACTCCAAGCCAGCCGTAGGCCTGGGTGTACCAGAGGTGGGCAATGCAACTGGTCCCTGTCCACTAACAGCCGCTCTGGAAGCCCCACCGGGCTCCAGCTCTGGGCTCTGGGTCCTGGGGAAGAAGCCGAGCCCGTTGAGGAATGGGAGATGGGCCGCGGGGAGTCCAAGAGCACCCACGCGCGGCTCTGGACAGCCGCTCCCCGGGTCCCAGTCGCAGTCCCCTTCTTTCCGTTCGAGGTCCTCGCTCGGGATAGGAGGGCCTGGGGCACCAAGAGGGGAGCGGTGGGCTCCTCGCTGGGGAAGCGTGGCCCTAAGCAGCTGAGCTCTGTCGCTGAAGTTCTGGGGTTCATGTCCGCGGTTATTGTCCGGCCGTAAGGCGCAGACAGCTGAGTGGCCGATTTCCTCCCAGCGGGTCCACAGGTTCGGTGTAAACGAGCCTCTCAGCCGATCAGGAGCCACATTCTTCTCCGCGCCCTCCTGTCGCCATGACAACTGCCTCAGCGTCCGCTCCCGACTGGGAGTTGTGCGTTTGAAAAGACCACCTCTCAGGTCCAGTCAAGTCTCGGAGCACCTCGGCCGGGCCAGCGAGACCGGCAGGGAACTCCGCCTGAGTGGTGCCACAAAGCCTCTTCACACGCCGCGGACCTGGTGAGCAGAAGGCCACCCCTCTTCTTCAGAAGCCGATGACCTGGGTCTCCGCGGGGCCTTGTCTCAACCAAGGCAGAGGCGAAGAGACCCGTCGTCAACACTAACGGCCTTCCACGCCGCCTGCTCTATCTTTAACATCCACGTGGATTTGACCTCCCTAGGCCCGCCGTGGGTCTGGCCTTCTGGCTGGGGCCTACCTCCACACCACAAGATATCCAAGTTCCAGTCACTTAAAATGTTTTTTTTTTTTTTTAAATCTCACTTTCTACTTCCCACGAAAACTCGTGTGAGGGGGTGGGACGCGGCGAAGGCAGCTCGCCCAAATCTGACAGTTAAGCCAGAGAGAACCAGCAATTCCGGGAGTAACAGGGAACTTGAGTCCCCTGTCTTACATGCACTCTCAAGCTGGGAGGACACGACTGGGCGCTGAGTGGGGGCTGTGTAGCTTCTTCATTCCTCCACTTCGGAGATCTGAGGCCGAACTTCAAGACCGACCGGAGGAAGCACGTCTCAGCTCTAGGGTTTCCTCGCTCAAATTAAGACCAAGCAGCTGTTTCAGTTTGAATCCTCCAGGGCCTCCGTCCGCAGAATGTTGGGCTCGAGCGCCGCCTGCCAGCCGCTACGATTTTCTACTGTAAAGTCATCCGCATAACAATAACGCTAACTTTATTTTAATTTGGCAGTTCCTACCTTCTGGGACCAGACTAGGCACTTTACATACGTTATATTCACTGCATTTACCAACCTATGAGGTAGATATTCTCATTCCAACTTTACATGTGAGGAAATAGGTTCAGAGAATTTAAGAAACTTGCCGAGTGTCAGATCCTGAATTCAAGTGGCCTCTGTCTCACGCATGCTCTTGACCCCTGTGCATATTACCCTCACAAGTTATAGTTGAGTCTCTGGTGATCTTGTCCCCAAGGGGCCTCCAGTAGTCTCTGACCCTGGAGTAGTCTCAGCACAGTTTATCCCCAGGGCTCTTATACCCACTGTGGATCACTCATCTTAGTAGTCCTCAGGTAGGATCCTGGCTGGCACTGAGACTAATGTGATGACCAACACTGTGCATGCAGGCCACCTTAAGCTATACCACCAAATTGTTTCCTTATTTCCAATAGATTTAAGAATTAATTTTTAATTAATATATGTTTTCCCGTTTTCTGTGTTGTAATGGGCTTCTTCCCTCCTGCCCCGGCCTAACATCCCTTATCTCTCAGTAACAGCAACCCCCTTCTTTGGGAGGTCTTCTCCCTCCTCTATGAAGTTCTGGTGAAGCAACCAATCACAGCTCCAAATGTGACCCAAATCAGGACAATTATATTTCCCCGGGTGTTTCCTGCAGTTGCTGGGAGATGGAGCGCTTTCTCCCAGATTGTAGCACAGCTGTGAGAGTTTGAGGCCAACACACAGACAGGAGCCCAGACTGCAGAGGAGGAAGAAATAGGGACTGGGAGAAGAGATTGGGGGTGGGGGATTGGAGAAGGGGATAGGAAAGGAGGATAAGAGAGGAAACAAGAGAGAGAGTCTTGTCTGTGTCAGTCCTGGGTTAGCTGGCCCTGTGTGTAGCTCTAGCCCTGCTGTTCCGTAGTTTGATTACATGCACCAAAAATTTCCTCCTTTTATTCTTTTATGCTTGTTTAAAATGGCTTCTGACTCTTGCAACAAGTCCTAGATAATAGTCACATTACACTAACCACCTTCAAACTCAAAAAATATTCGAAACAGAATAAAGCTGGCTCACTAGTGCAGTTAACTTTGAGTTAATTATAGACTCACAAGAAGGTGAAAAAGTAGTGCAGAAAGTTCCTACTTACCCATCCACCCAGCTTCCCTTATAGTGGCATTTTATATAACTATAATATATCATTAAAACCAGGAAGTTGATATTGGCACAATACAGTTAACTAGTGTACAGAACTTACTTGGATTTTCCCTATTTTGCATATACTTTAATAAATTTTCCTTGTGTACAATTCTATGACACTTGTATAGATTCATAGGACCACTAACACATTCAAGACACAAACATCTTATCACCACAAAGAAATTCCCTTGAGTGTTATAGTGATACCCTCCTCACCCCTTTCTCTTGTCCATTACAATCACTGGTCTGTTCTATACTTTTGTTATTTCTATAATGTTATATAAATAAATCATACAGTATGTGACCTTCTGAAATGGGCTTTAAAAAAAAAAAGCACCTCAGGATAACGTCCTTGAAGTCCATCCAAGTTATTGTGTGTATTAATAGTTGATTCCTTTTTATTGCTGAGTACTATTCTATTGTATGGATGTACCAGTTCATCACTAGTTTAGTCTGATAAAAGTTCTTTACTCAGCTATATGGGGGTGGGAAAGGTACATTAGGAAAAATTGGACACTCAGTCCCCCAGACCCACACACATTAAGTAGTGAGCATCTGGGGCCTCATTACAGATACCCTCTGGGGACATCTGATTAGGTTTGAACTTGGTCAGTTTTCTGATCATTACTGACCCTCAAATCAAGTACCTAAAGCCTCCACAAGCCCCAGAAAATGTTTTTTAATTCAACAAAAGTTCACTGAGCATTTATGTAGCCCAAGTTTCTGAGCCCCTGCTGCTCTAGATTTCTTCATGAAACCTCCCTGGTGGTGGTCTGCCACCCTGGGCCATGCTGAAGGGATTCACGGACTCTTGCTTCATCCCAGCTGCAATGACTCAGGCTGGAGGCAAGTGGTATCACCTCAGGAGCAATGTAATCTCTGCAGGTAACAAAGGCCAGGGGTCAGGAGACCTCACTTTGGCTGCTGGCTCAGCCACCTGGCTCTCCCAGACAGGCCTTCCTCAGGCCAGTCACTTGCTCCCTTGTTTATCGAGTCTCCTTATTTGCCAATTGATGGGATGGGCCCTAGGAGCACCCTAGTATCCCATCTTTGCCCTGACCCCGTGACCTTGTCTGTTTGATCTCAGGTTCTCCTCATGGAGTCATGAAAAATGTCTACTCAAGGCTTTCCCCTGACACCTCTGTGCCTCGAGACAAGGGTGTTCAATGACTCTGAGACTTGTTTGGTTTTGAAGGGAGATTCATCTCACCAGGCCCTCCAAAATGCAAATAGCATCTGAGGGCTTTTGCAGCCAAACAAAGGACTCCGCTTGGAGACTAGAAAGTAGATAAAATAAGCCAAGGACAGGATAGGGTAAGAGGTCAGAGAAAGGATGAAGGACTAGAAATTAAATAAGATTATTCTTACATCATATTTATTGAATTAGGCATGTTTGCATGAGGTTTTCTCCCCATCGCTTTTATGATGATTAGTCTAGAGGCTATTTCTTAATGTATTTGAGTTTTTAAAATAAAATTGCAAGTTAATTAACTTGCAAATATTCTCAAGGTAGTTATTGTTCATGGTTAACGTTCTCCAATATTGCAACCAGATGCATGAACCCAAGGGACCTGGACTAGGTTGCCCTAAGGATGAACCTATCATGGGCCCAGTTATAGAGATATCTGACTGCCAAATGGGCTCTAGCCCCAAGAGGACCTTACCCGCTCCTATACCCAGTAAATGTGTGTCCTGTTACTGGGCTGAGTTTATGAAATAAAAGCTATGCTTTATAATAGAGAGTAATGGGCTTTGAGATCAGCTAGGCCAGCTTCTTCATTTTACTGATGAAATAGAAGCCCAGAGAAGTAAAGACACCAATTGGATAAGGAAAAAAAAAGAAGGTATGGGAAGAAAAAGATGCATGTGATCAGCTGAAAGAGACTCTTAAGTTACATTGTAGCATTATAGTTGTTTTTTTTTTTTAACTCATCAGGTGAAAGCTAGGTTTAAAACAATTTAAATTCAAAAATAGTAATTTCAAAAATAGAATACATTGCAAGATTGGTCTTTGGTCATTTGCATCATTTTCTTCCTTTATTTTCCATTTTATCTTCAGCTCTCTTTCCAGGGCTGCTGTTTTGTGGTCTCCAGCAAGAGTCTTTCCCTCTCTGGGTTTCTATTTCTTCTGTAAATTGAAGGGGTTGGGCTGATCCAAAACCCCATTTTATTTTTCTACACAGCTGCTGCGCCTGACTTAACCAGCGAAGGTGTGACCTGAGCGGAAGTGAAACATATGAAGATGAAAGACAGCTGGATCCTTTATCCCTCCCAGGGTATTGCCTGGAGCTGAAGGCCACAGACCCTCCAGCCGTCTCGACGCCTCGCTTGGTGTACCTATCAATCGCAGCCTAGGGATAACACAGCGTCAGGCTCCTCGGTTACCATGGCGATCTGCATGCTGATGTGGCCTCTTTTGCCCCCTAGCGGACATCCAGGACACCTGCAGCTCTGTCATTTCTGGGCAGCTCGGCCCAGGGAGGTGGCTTGTGAACTGGCCCCTCTACTGCTAGACCTTGTCCTGAACCTTGGTTTCAGCGGGCTCGTTCCCCACCCCGGCCTCTCCAACCATTCTGCCTTCTCTGCCCTAGGGCCAGGCTTCTCTCGCTTTGTCACCCAGACTCCCTAACCACCCACCCCTGCTCCAGCAAGGCTCCTGGGGACTTAAGAAGGGCTCTTACCAAGGGCAATTCCAGAGTCCCTCTAGAGACCACAAAAGTACAGTGTGCTGTGATCTAAAACACCTTCCTCTTGGTCACCCCAGCCCCCTCCCTGTTAGCAGCCCTAGGTTCAGACCTCAACTTCTGGTGCCACTTCTCCATATGGACCTTGTCCAGTCTTCGAATGGATCCAATAGACAGAATAGCCTGACCAAAATCAAGAGAGGCATGAGAATGGTGAGAGGCATCACCAGAGCTGGGCATGGCAGCCTCAGTTGGGAGATGGGTAAGCATACAGACATGCTAACTCTTGGGGATGGGGACAGGCAGTGACAAGGTGGGTGGCACAGGGTATCCATAGGTAAGGTGGACCCAGCACAGCCTCAGCCAGAGAAAAAGGCTCCTTGGGGGAAGTGATGCTGAACTGAGGCTCAAAGAATGAATAGGCATCTGGGCTGGGGTAGAGATTTCAGCGGTGGTAAACCTTAGGTGGGCTGAGAGGTCTTCTCTTTAGAGTCTGCCTTTCTGAGGGTGTTATTCATCAGGAGTCCACCGATTCTGCATCTCTTCCTTGCCCTTCTCCTCCTTCCCTGTCACCTTTTCCTGGGCAATCTCCTCTAGCCCCATGATTGTAACCAGCACCCCTTTGCCACGTGTGATCCATCCTACCATGTCACATGCAGTTCCTTCTACTTGGACTGGTTTTGACTTACTTGCCTAACTAGTGAACTCATTCATCCTTCAAAATCCAGCTTGATGTTCACTCCTTTCTGGTACCTTACCAGAACCACCTTTTCAATCATGCATTTTCATGTCACAAAATAAAAAAAATTTAAAATGTATTACAAGTGTTAGGTCAAGAATGTGGCTCTATATTGTGACTGTGTGTGAACTTGACTGACTCCAACTGACCAGATCTCCCGGGGCAGGCAGGGCTGTGTCTTTTCTTAATCCTCAGCCTTTAACATTCCCTCCCTGAATGAATGGATGGATGGATGAATATAAGTATAGCTTCTCTTTGTAGAACAACAAGAAACATCCAAGTTAACAGGGCTGGCACTTTCTGACTCCCATTTCTGTCCTCTAACACTGTCCCAAAAGAATTTGGCCATATGTTATTGAATTAAAGTGAATTAGAATTTGCTTGAAATAACTAGACTCCTCCGCTTCCCTGAGCCTGCAATGACCAGATTACATCTCCTCCAGGCACAGAAGTTTGACATTTCATTGCAAAGTCATTTTCTTCTCATTTCCTTATGTTGCTAAAATATTCTATTTCTCTTCACTTCCCCTTTGTGTTCCCATTACTCACGTTTAGTTAAATTTATCTGCTGCCATTTAATCATCTGAAATAGGCTCGCTGGTGTGGACGTTCCTAGGGCCTTCCAGACCATCTGTCTCCTCCTGGGCCACTCTGAGTACAGGACCAGACCCCTCCCCCATGGCTTCTGGGCTAACCCTCAGACCTCAGGTTTCCCCCCAAGGCAATTCTAACTAGGGTCTTCCCTCCCATACTGGTTGCTTTCCTCTCTCCAACCTTCTCTTTCATCTCCTAGGGCATGGTTTTCATTCTGCCTGCTGGCACTTCCTGAAAGCCCTTTGGTCACACTGAGCAAGAGGCCTCATAATTCTTCTGTCATTGGGCTGCCTGAGTAGCTCTTTGACAGCAGGGCAGCCAATGTGGGGATTGTTTTGTGCCTGCTTAAGACACTGCCACATCCACCAACACTATAGCTGGTTTGGACACCTTTCTCCATCTCAGTTGCCCATCTATCCTCATAATGTAGGGGTAGAAATAATTCTTCTCCCTGGAAACAGTTGGCAAAGACTAGAAAGGCATATTTTGGCTTAGTGGTTGACATGAGAGAGCCAGAGTGCGGTCATCTTGCAGCCTGATCAAGAAAGTCTCCTGGAGGAAAAAAGAGCTGAAAGTTACTGCTAGGCCAAGGAGTAAAGAAGGAGTCATATGGGGATATAGCTTAAATTTCATCCAGGGGCAAGAAAAAATTTAGTTCCATAGTATACATGTAAAGGACAAAGGAGACAAAGAAATGGTTTAACAGTTCTATTTTATGAGTCATGTTTGTAGGGCTACACATAAATTATCTCATTTAATTTTTTTCTTTAATGAAATGTACTTTATTCTCGTGTCAATTCAAAACACATTCATATTTCTAGAATAAGAGCATATCTCTAGCTTATACTCATCTACATTTCCATGATCTCCCGTTGCATCTAGGTCAAAAAGATTTATTATCTTTTTTATTTTCTGAATAGTTTATGGTCTCAAACTCTTATGTCATTTAATTTTCACAACAACCCTGAAAGGAAAGGACTCATCATCCCTGTCTTACTTCTGAGGATCAGAAATTGAGAAGGAGCTTAAGAGTACACAAGAAAAAGTGGCAGAGTCAGGTTTAATTGGAAAAGTCGGGCCTAGGGTTGGGGATGGGGTGCAGATAATGGTGGTGCAGACGATGAGCATGTAAGGGGCTTCAGTAGCCTTTGTCCAAATCTCCATCCTCATCCCCGTTCTCAAATATTAACAGCTGTTGTTTAGACAGGTTCCAGATGGGGCCTCTAGGCAAACAACTATAGGACAGTGGCCCTGAAGCTGCCCAGGACTTTGGTGCATGAGGCACTCTGTTCCCTGAGGACTTTTCTGAAGGGGCCCGAAGGGAGTCTCCTTGGTTGGTAGTAGCTCTCAAACTACTGGGTCCAGTGTCATGACCAGAGGAACTCAGAGGCATGTATGTGTGAGTTCAAGTCTCACGGGGAGCAAGAACCAAGGGCCTATCTACAGGAAGTGGGGCGCCCAGAGCCAGGAGACAGGTGAGGAGGCCCAGGCCCAACATGAGGGAAATGCTGCCTTAGGCTGGACAGTTCCCCGGAGGCCTGGGGCTCTTACATTTGATTCTATCCCAGGATTTCCTGGGTCCCTGCAGGGACATTCTTCCCCTGTAACCTTGGCTTGTTCATGGTTCTATTCTCACATAAACATATCCCTGACTAAGATAGAAACTAAATAACTGGATTTCATGAAAACTTTACAACTCCCTGCATGTACTGGCCCATAGCACGGTCTCTCTTTCTTTTTTTTTCTTTTTTTTTTCCCTTTTCTTTCTTTAAAAAAATTTTTTTTTCTATTTATTTGTTTGTTTGTTTATTTTTTATTGAGCTTATTGGGGTAACATTGGTTAATACGATTATATAATTTTCAGGTGTACATTATAATTTGATATCTGTATATTCTATTGTGCATTTACCACCCAAAGTCCAGTTCCTTCAGCTACCATATATTTGATCACCTTTATTCACTTCACCTTCCCCCTACCTCCTATATTTGACTCCTTTATGGTCTTCCTTTCTTAACGCCACTTACTTATCGGTACTGTACCTCCAATAGGGCAACATGCCCCAAGAAGGCCATGGGCCCTGCCTTATCTTCCCAGCCTCCTTTATGCCATTTTGTTTCCTTGAAATAGGTGAAGAAAATGGGCAGGCTGGCCTAAAAGCAACTCCTCATGCAGACATATGGCTGTTGCTTGCAATGGGGATAGAATGAAGGCCTGCAGTTTTTTTTCTCAGCCCAGCAGCATGTGCCCTGTGGTCAGAGGAGATGTCTGCCAGGGTTCTCAGACACAGCTGACAACGGGTCTTGCATTGCCCTTTATTGGGATCTCACAGGTGATTGAACATGACTCTGGAAGAGGCCATATCAGGGGTGTCCAGTGGTATTATTTTGAATCAAAAGCTCTTCTTTCACTTTTTCCAGTAACGGGGTTTCTGCAGGTGTTGGAAAGTCTAAGTCAGCAGAGAGTGAGCTGTAATAAGCTGAGTGAGCCTGGCATCTAATTTGATTTGACTTGTTTTCTTGGCCATGAGAACTTGGAGCCAGGAATTAAAAGCACAGGCTGTGGAAGTGACAGCTCCCTTCCTCATGTTCCTGATACCCTTCAGCCCAGGGGTTCACTCTACAGCTACAGAGCTAGGTGAAGAGAGATGGCCAAGGACTCATGTCAGACATATACAGCATGGGAGACTGTTTTTGATTATGTTTGAAAAGCCCCAACAAAGTCTCTTCCCTAAACTTTCCACAATCAGGCAAGGAGTTGATTTATTAAGCATGAGTTCAACTTGGCCAGCTCTCCTGGTTGGCTAAAATTGGCCTGAAAAATAATTTGTGGTTGTCAGATCGTAAATTAAATGATTCAAATACTACCGTGGCTGATTAAAGAACTTCATTTAATTTCCTCTTGACCACATGTTCTGTGAAGGCAGGAGAGATACTGTTTCTGGAAGAAAGGTCATATTCAGAGACCATTGATCTAATCTAATGGATGGCCTTTATTAAATATGGTTGCCCCTCCCTTTTTTGATGAAAGGTGAGACTAAAGAGGGAGGAGGCAATGACTGTTTAACTATGAATGGCCCTCCCTCTGCCAGGCATCTGGGTAGGAGCCTCCGCAGTGAACCAGGCTGGATGCTTGAGGAATATTTAAGGACCCTTAAAAGACCTCTAGGCAACAATAATAAAGGTCAACAAATGAAAATCAAGGTGACTAAACAGAAAAAAAAAGAATTTGGGAGCATAGTAGACTGTGCAATAGTAGTACCCATATCACTCAAGGCACCGGGGGAAGGGATAACCTTGTATTGGCCACCTTAGTGCCCTCCTTTCTTGGCCCTACTGATTGAACCCCAAAGGGACCATGACCCAGAGGAGCCAGTCCAGAGAAAGATGATGCATCTTGGCATAAAATAGAGGAGCTGGCTTGGGAACATGAATGAACTGCAGTGATGAGGTGCTTAGCAGCTGGTGCAAACACTGCAAGGAGGGAAGGGAGAGGTCACGAGATGTTCAGATCAGCAGTACATTCAGATGTTAGGAAGCAGAAATTGTCAGGAAACAGAAGGTAGGAGACAGGAAAGGAAACTTGGAGTGAAGGGGGTAAAAAAGGGGCGGTTGGTCAGGAAAGAGAAGAGAGCAAGCTCAGAGAGAGACTCTGTGACTCTGGGAGAGAGATGGAGAAACCAGCCGGCCCCGAGTGGCCCTTATTCTCAGCTGCCTTCTTCCAGGTGCTGTCCCATTTTTGGCTCATCTTGAAAACAAGTTCATCTCTTCTAAAGGGGGCCTAAGCAGGACTCAAAAGAGCCCAGGTGGACAGAAGAGTCAACAAAAGTTTTTCAGCACTGAACAACAGGGCGGCAGTTCACCATATGAAACATAAGCAGTTTTTAGAGGGTGATTCATCCAATTTCAAAGGGATGTGATGAGATCAAAACAGTGGGGAAAGGAATAGCTTTTGGCCACAGCAAGGAAATGGTAGGCACTGGGAGGGGATTGGGTTTGCCTCCTCCAGGGCCACCTGACATCCCTCTGACCTTACTCTAGGCTTCTGTCTCTGGAGGAAAGGAGACCATGCAGACCACAGTCATGGATGGCCTGGCCCTCCTACCGCAGGCCAACAGACAAGGAGCTCACTGAAGGGAAGTTCACTGTGAATTCTAGGTGCCTCCAAAATCTGGTGAGCCTGAGAGACCATGAAGACCTGGGCACCTAGGATCCCGTTGAGCCCACTGGTAGATGCAGATACACTCATCCAGAATTCCCTTGGGCCACTGGGCAAGCTACCCTCTTGGAGTCTGGGGTATGGGTTAGATGGTCTTCCTGATAATTGAATCTCTCTCAATGCATTTATCAGGAATGAATTTTGCTGCTGTCCCAGCTCAGAGGCCTGGAATCTGGATCAGTTATCCTAATCCAATATTAGTGGGGGCTTTCCCTTCCACATCCCCAGATCATCCCATCCTCTCTTGAGAATCACAGGGACAGCTGTCATATGGTGGCAGATGCAGGGAAGTTAGTGAATGCCCAGGGCAAAGGCAGGTGTTATCTCCACTTAATGGTTATCAGGCAAGTCTGTTCCCCCTAAACACTTAGCATGGCCCTGGGCACAGGCAAAGAACCATAGTAGCTGGATGAGAGCCTGCATCCTGTACTGGCCTAGGGGACTTTGCCCTTTGCCTGGAATTCTCTTCCTACGACTAGCCACAAGGCTCCATCCCTCTTTCTTTAGGTCCCTGCTCAAGTGTCCCCTTATCCCACCTGCTATAGAATATGGTTGTATGTTTATTGTCTGGCTTTCCTCACCGGAATGTAAGTTTCCTGTTTTGTGTGTTTTGGTATTCATTCCCCTGCACCCAGAATAGGGCCTGGCTCACAGTAGGACTTCCATAAATACTTGCAGAATAAACTATTGAATGAACTGTTTTAATCTGCACTTTGGTTTTTAGCCAGAGTGTACATTTTTCATATACTGAGAATCAGCCTAGCATAATGAGTCAGGTCAATGCCCTGTCACTTACTATGTGTACTTGAGCAAGTCACTTAACCTGTGCTTCAGTTTACTTATCCATAGAATGGGAATACTTGGCCCCTCCCTAGTAGCTTTGTCAAGAGACTTAAAGTTGATGGGTGTGCAACAGATCCTAGCTATGTAAACATCAGCTTAACGTTTTATTGGGCATTTGTGTTTCACTTCAAACGTCTGTTTCTGTCCTTTGTCCATTTTAATAGGGGTTATTTTCCCAATTGATGGGCTGGCTAGACGTTAATCACCACAGCCCCTGTGCTGCGCGACTGCCGACTGCACAGCCTCCAGGTGGCGCCTGGGGCCCGCGCTGTAGGGACAGGGGACTCCGGCTGGAGCCGCGACCCGAGTCCACCTGGTTTTTGTAGCCCCTCGTCCCGGGTTCTCTTCACCATTCCCCTACCCAAGGATGGTGAGCAGGAGAGGGGTCCGGTGCGAACGGCTGGATGTGTATTTGGGGAGCGAAGCCTCCCGGATGGGTCCCGGCTCCGTCTCACCTTTGGGTGAGACCTCGAGCTTCCAAACAGATGTTGGATGGTGCCACCGCCCGCTACGCCCACTGCGACCCTGCGGAAGCAAGAGGGGGCAGCTCGCCAGAGAGTCTCCAAGGACGCTCCGAGCCAGCTGCCCACAACTCAGGGATGGGGGAGAATGAAGTCCCAGGTATTTTACTAGGAAGAACTTTGCACATTAACATGTCTTCACCGGCATTTCTTGTGATCCTAGGAACTGGGGACAGAAGCCCAGGTGGGATTGGGGGAGAGGGAGGCTTCAGGGTTGGGATTCTCGCCAGCGCTGGCTAGTAGGGTCACCAGGCAGCTAGCTGCTTCCCAGTCCAGGGAGGGGCTTTAGATGGCAGCACCGAGGGTGAGGGATAGAGATGATGGGATTCAGGGACCCAAGAGGGAAACAGAGAGATGGCCACAGGGTCCCAGCTGGAAATGATGGGGCACAAACTCAGAGGGGCAGAGGGTGAGGGAGATACAGGGTGTGAGGTTGTGACCCTAGTGGCCAAGACAGCACAGGGTCAGGTCTGGACATGGAAGGAAGTGGAAGGGACATCAAGGAAGCTTGTGACCTGCCGGTGGGATGGGTCGTTCACACCCCATAAGTTATTCAGGGGAGCCAGTGCCCAGAGCAAGGGCTGAGAAGTGGGGAACAGCATGCAGGAGCTTCAAAGCCTGGGGTGGGGCACAGGAGCGTGGTCTCCAGAGGCATTGGAGGGTGAGGGTCTGGAGGGTGAGGCGCTGTGGGGAAGCTGTGGTGGAAGGGGACAGGTTCAAAGCAGGAGATGGAAGGAAAGGCTGAGCATGTGTCTGCAAGATGGTCCCTGTTTTACAGGGTAGGAGGACCACAGATGCAGAGGGGTGATATGAGACTTCGGCATATGGAAGGACAGGATGGGGTGACCAAGAGTATGAAGGTGGGAGGCTGGACGGGCCCCAAGGCATCACGTGGGCCTTTTGATAGAGCCAGGGCAGCAGAGACCTCACTGGTAACCCAGACCTCGGAGTTGCTTGGAAGAACTCATCTCCTATTAAGAACCCTCTGCACCATGACAGGTCCTTAGAGGGAGCGAGTCAGGGCTCAGCGCACGCGGAGGAGCTGCACACGGAGGAGCCCCACACATGAGAACACTTCCGGAAGCATTAGTGCTTTAAAAGGCCCACTGCTTGGCATGTCGGCTCCATTAGAGGGAACATTTTATCACAATGGAGGCACAAGTAGGTTGTTGGATGGTAATTGCTTTCCTAACCCATAGAGAAAATGCATCACAAATCTACCACAATTAAATAAAGTGGTCACATTTTTATTTTTTTTTTATTTAGAACTATTTAGAAATATTAGCAACTGACTTCCAGGTTTTTTTTTTTTTTTTCTCAAATGAAATCTTTCTTTTGAATCCCATAAAATATTCTAAGTGCTCCAGGAAGGAGGAATGAAAAGATGTTTGCATTTCCAGTGCTGCAGCCAACCATTGCGCAAATAATACCCTCAATGCATAACCTGGGCGTTTAATATCCTCAAATATTTATAATTATTCAGAAATAGCCCTAAGAAATGTTAAGCTTATTCACAGCTGGATAATTCCCAGCATTCAACATTCATAACCTCAGAGTTGCTTCTCAAAGTTTAGTGGCATCCCTCTGCCACTCAAGGCATGCAGGGCACATGGAATCTACAGGCAGATCCCTAAGCGGGTGAAGAGATGGCCTGTAGAGATCTCAGCTCTCCATAGCACACTGCAGCCCCTTCCCCTGCTAGGCAAGACTCCCCTTCCCCTTCCCCTTCCCCTTCCCCTTCCCCTTCCCCTTCCCCTTCCCCTTCCCCTTCCCCAGAGCACGAAAAGTCCAGACATGAAACACAAATGGCACCCAGACCCACATGAGTCAGAGCTAGTGTGTTGTATACACATGTACACGTGCGCACACACACACACACACACACACACACACACGGAGGACTCAATCATTCCCAACAAATCCTTTAGTCACACATGGATAAAGTCTCAAATACAGAGGTATCCCATGGAGTCTCAACTGCTCCCTGAAATAGGTTGCTGTGGTCAGATAAGCATGCAAAACACTGCACTCTCTACCTCTAGGCCTCTTTGAATAGGCACAATGCATACCCTCTAGTAACACGTTTCCCCTTTCCTGTCATCTCTCCTGCTGCTCCCTCTGCTCCATGCACATTTCTAGAAAAATATCAAGAAAACTATTTTCCCTGCATAATTACCCACCTCCTCCCCACCCACCTACACACATCTTTCCTGCTTTGAAGTGGCAGCTGCTCTGATTTCTTTAAGTGGACCTCACTCTGCATTTACCAGTCAGGTGGAGTTAAATTAAGGGAACTGCCTTAAATTAAGGGAACTCCAGCTGAGGCTGGAGGTGAAGGACCTCAGCATTAGCCATTCCCTTCACCCTGCCTGCTGCCCCTAGGCTCCTTTGTCCACATTGAGGTCCCCTTCCCAATTCTCTTAGGCTGGAAGTGCAAGGCTATATGGATCACCTGGTCCTCCTTCCCTTGAATCCAGGCTGCCTCAGTCTACACTTTGCAACCTGACTTGAAATCCTCTTTAGTGAGATTAGCTAGCATGGTATCAGCTGCAGGTTACAGAAGACCCAACCCAAATTAGTATAGACAATAAAAAGAGTGGGTTGGCTCATGTAACCTAAGAGTCCAGAGGTGGCTGAGGCTCCAGCTGAGGTTCACGCAGGGCACTGGCTTCAGCACTCTGGAACTGCCTTAGGCCTGCCTGCCTCTGGCTATGGCTTCATCCCCAGCCCAGCCACATTTAAAGTCACAAAGGAGTCAAAGCTGTTCCAAACCTATGTCCACACTCTGACTATCCAGAAGTCAATGGTCTTTCTCCAGATGGTCTAGAATACATTTTCCTAGGGGCCTAATGAAAGTCCCTCTTGTCTAATTGACCCACTGGGCCTGATGTCCACCCTTTAGCCAATTGCTGTGGCCAGGTGAATGAGATGTGCTGATTGGCTTCACTCTATCAAAGCCCACTCCTACAGCACCATACAATGTGGAATACATCCACATAAAATGTGGAATACAGCACCAAGGGAAGAGGTGCATTTCTCTGGGTAACTTATAACTGAGTTCCCTCACCTTCTCTCTCTGAGAAGCAAAGATCAACCTCTTTCTCTATGCACCTCAATAAAGAGCTTCCCAGGCAGGTCCTTGCCTGTCTTGTGTTGCTAGCACCTAGAACACTGGCTGGCTAGCTGGCCAGACAGGTGCTTCATCAGTATGAGTGGAAGGAAGGGATCAAAGGGAGGGAGAAACAGTAAAGCCAACTCCCTATTTGCTTGGGGTGGGGGCAGGTGGCTCTGGAGTTCTGGGTGAGTGGGCAGGCTGAGACAGCCCTGGGATCAATGAAGCTGGCAGGCTAGTGGACCAGGGCTTAAGAGTGACACATGCCTTCCTCTACAGGACTCACTCTGAGATGGCCAGAAGGAGGGAGAGCTTTTACCAACAGAACTGTGGATGCCTGTCTTGTAAGTATTCCACTACCCCGGCTGCAGGGACAATTTAGTGAGATTCTGGAAGCATTTGTAGAACATTTCTTTATGCCAGGTCCAGGTCTGGGCTCTGCAGAGCCAACAACAAGTGGGCAAGGCATAGCTAGTCCATGCTCTGTGTGGTGCACAGCATGTTAGATACAGCTCACAACAAAACCAGGACAAAAACAGTGGGAACTCCATCACCAGATATGAGAAGAGCATTGTAAGCTTCCATGTTGAGGTAGGGCATGGTTTAAATGAGATAGATATTTGATTATGTGATGGTGGCTGAAAACGGTTTAGAGCCTGCCTGAGAGTTTTTCCAATAGGTGGAGGTGAGAGTAGGAAGGAGAGGGGGTTTGCAGAGACGAAATCCAGCTCATTCCATAAACCACATAAAGTTAGAGATAAAACGTGCAGGGCATGTCCAGGGAACAAGTCACTCTGTGCAGGTCTTGTATAGAATACGCCGGGAGCAGTTGCAGGAGTGGTGATGAGTATCAGGCAGGGACAGATCACGTTGGTCTAATGGGTCAAGTCAAGTAATCTGAACTTTACTCTGAGGACAATGGGGAGCCATAGATAGTTATAGGCAGTAAGTACCAGGTTCTGATTCATATGTTCTTAAAGTTTATTCTGAGTGTGGAAAACAGATTGGAAGGGTCAGAAAAGAGGCCCAGAAAGGCCTGAAAAAGGACAAGGGTGGTGGGGCAGGCAAAGGAGGGGGTGGACTGGTGAGAAATTAAGGAAATGATATTGGCAGGCCATTCTATATTTGTCCTAGGGTCCCTTGCTACCCCAGTGAGTCACTGAGGCTTTGTGGGAGGAGATGAGCACCTACTGCATGCCAGGCTCCAGACTGCCTTCCCATTTGTTCTCCCACCCAATCCTCAAATGACCCCTGAGGCAGGAATCATCACCCCCACATGGCCAGTGAGGAGATCAGCTTAGAGGAGCCCAATGATTTGTTGGAGGCCACTAATTGGGGTGCTTAAGCAGCTAGAACTGGAATCTAAGTCTGTCCTGGGGCCAGGGCACTGAGCTGCTCAGTCTGGGGTCTGCCGACAGACATATCTACTGACAGTTGGGGCAGCACTTCATATGGAGATACCAGGCGTGTCTCCATGGACAGCCAGGTACACCCTATCCAGGGCCATGGAGAAGAAAAGCCAAAGTGCTAGAGGGTCACTGAGGGTCTTGATCATCTTGGAGGGTGCCAGACCTGGTACACACTAATGTGAAACCTGAGGGCAAGGGTCATGGGGGAAAGCTAAGAATGTGGCTGAGGCCCTTTTCTGAGCAAAGGAAAGTGGACTGAGAATTACAGGGGTGAGAGGGTCCTGAATCCTACACGTGCCCACCACCCTAATCAGGTGGAGCTAAAGCAGTTGGCAGCCTGCCTTGGCCTTACTGCCAGCCCTGAGGCAAGGATCTTTCCTTCCCTGCCCTTTATGGGGTGTGAGGCATCACAGGTGACTAACTGTCCTGTTTTCTGTTCACAGAGGGACAGGGCCACATGGAAACTGCAAAGTGTCAGGCACAATTCAAAGTGTTTTACACTTAATTCATTTAGAGCTCTCAATGAGCTTTGGTATGTTATTGTTATTATCCCTATTTTACAGATGAGTAAACCGAGGAACAGAGTAGTTCTGTAACTTGCCCAAGGTCACACAATATCTGTTAATTGGCCAAGCTGGGGCTTGAACACAGGTAGACTGGCTCAAGTATAACAGCTGTGCACCTATACCCACCCATTTCTCTCTCCTGCCCCACCTCAGCCCTCCCCTGCCTATGTCCCCTCCCCAGCTCTGCCATCTCACAAGATCCCCCTACCTCCTCTACCTGGAGGTCTGGGCACTGACCAGGGCTGAGTGACCTTGACCCAGCCACAGCTTCTGGATGTGACCTTGGCTAACCTGACAACCCCTAGCATCTCCCCTGCCCTGCCCAAGTGCCTCAGGTGGGGGCCTATGGATGGGCCTGCCCTGTCCCCCTGGCCTGAATGGGAGTCAAGTCAGACCTTCCAAATGGAGAATGGGCACCCCTGCAGGCAAGCTGACCCACAGGAGTTCAGATGAGGGCTGAGAGATGGGCCCACCCACCACAGCCTCACCACATGCACAGACCACAGACCACAGAGACACCGCGCCCCCTTTGTTCTGCCCAGCTTAAAATAAGTCAAGCCCAGCCCTGCGGCAAGAAGTTCCAGGCCACCCTCCTAAAATGGACTCATGCATAGGAAGATCTGTGGCTGCAACTCAGTGACCCACTGTGACCATGTTAATTCCTGCCTCTCCTTTGGGGGCTGCAGGACAGTCCCCATTCCAGACAAGATTGCTCTTCTCATCTTTTCCTGGTCATACTGGGCTCCTCTACCTTCCAGGGGAGTGGTCACTGCAAAAAAGGAGGGGAGGGGCAGTGGTTCCCTGGATTCCAAAAGGCAAGGGGCAGGCAGGGGTGTTGGGCATCTAGGGCAGGCTAGAAGTGGGCCTCAGCTTCTTCCACTCTCACTGCTAAGCTGTCCTTCATCATCTCCAAGAGTACTGTGCATTCCAGCCCACCAGGAGCTGAGCCAGCTTATTACCCCATCTTAAAGGTAAGACACGTGAGGCCTGAAGAGGTAGGAGCTACCCAAGGGCAGCTAGTGAGCTCATGGCAAAATAGGATTCAAGCTCCAGTCTGTTCATACAGTCTGAATGGGGTGCCCTGCCTCATGAGCAACCCATAACCACACCTGGGAAAGGCCATGTCTTGTTCTGATGCCCCAGGACACCCCAGATGAGCCACTAAGGCAGTGAACACGAAGCCTGCCATTCCCCCTGGCATTTTTTCCTAACCACAGCACTGTGATTTTCCCTTTCATTTATTTTTCCACTCATCCACATGAAGAGAACATAAAGAAAACATAATAAAAGAGCTCCCAAATTAGAGATGGGCCATAATGGCAGAGAAGTTTAACTATAAATAGAAGAAAGCCAACCTCTTCAAACTGCCCTTGGAATGGTCTGATTAGGCAGAGGCCTGTACTCTCTCATTCAGCAGCCTCATCGTCCTACCTTGGGCCCTGGGAGGCAGTTGGGTGGGGTGGTCAGTGGGGCTGTGGAGGTGCTCACTAGGCATGCTACACAAATTTTTGGGGAGGGAGTTTTGGCATCCATCTTATGTGGGCAGCATTTCCTCTGCTGGGTGGGAGGCAGGGAGCAGGCTTGGGGTAGGCTGTGGACAGGGGTTACCTTGGCTTGGGCTTACCTCTCAGGACATATTCTTAGACATGGACAAGGAATGTTCAAGAAAATTCAGAAGCAGCTGACCTTCCTTGGGTATTTACTGTGTGAAAGACCCAGCATGTCCCACAAATGATCTCATTTAATCCTCACAACAACCCTGTGCAGTAGTAGTATGATAGCCCTTATTTTACAGATGATACACAGAGAGGTTAAGAAACTTGCCCAGGGTCACATAGCAGGTAAGAGGTGGAGATAGGGTTTGAACTCAGGAAGCTGTCTCTAATGCCTATAGGTCTAACCATGATACTACAGTGCTCCCCTGAGAAGGCTGTGGAAGAGACCTATATCAGCCATGATGGGGTTTCTGGCAGGGGGCCATTGGGCTCTGGCCTCAGTCCCATGTGGTTTGACAGGCCCTGGATAAGGAAAGAGATTAATATGCTGGCAATGTCTAAGGATGTTGGGAAGCCAGGAGGGAGAGAGGAAGAGAGGGACAGCTGACATGGAGGATGATGTTCATGGTCCTCAGAGCTACCCGGGCAGAAGTGATAAGTTACATGCATTAGAAGGTAACATACCTAAGGGAAATGTAGAGATCAGGGATTAACCCCCAGAAACAGGATCCAATATGGGGAGAAGGCTGTGCCATATCTTAACAGATACCCATCAAAGCGGTTGGTTAGAGAAGTCGCATACCAGAAGTAGGCCCAGGGTTACAGGACCCAGGGTCGCCAGGCCCTGAGGGCTATAGGTCCACTGGGTTGAAGACACCCAGGGCCACCTAGCTTAAAATAAGTTCCCTGGGCAGCAGATCCTCAAGTTCACGGGCCTCAGAGTCCCTAAGTTCAAGAGTCACCAGCAAGGCTCTGCCAGGTGGGGAAATGGTTCTGCTTGGCATCAAGACCCCTAGCATAAACAGGGGCCCCTGAGGCTAGTGTGAGGTGCACTTGGTGAGTGACCCAAAGGATGATGGAGTCTGAGGATTTATCCCAGGAGACAGTACCAGAACAAAGGAAGAGAGAGGCTGTGCCACTTGGTCTTGGGAAAACCCAGGGTCCTGCCAGGGGAGGGTGCTTGGCGGCGGGGGTGGGGGGAGAAGGGTGGACAGGAAGGAGCTACCAGGCAGGAAAGACCTGAGCTAAGGCAAAATGGGATGGTTCCACACTCCCAGGCTGCCCTGGGCAGAGGGCAATCCTCTCCTCAGGGCCCAACAGCACCTAGCTGTGCTCAAACCTAAGAGGCACATCAAACACAGAAAGGATGGCCATCTGGGAAGGTAAGGCTGGTGGGTGCTCTCACAGGAGTCCTGAGATTTGCAGAAAAGAAAATGCTTCACCTGCTGTGGGGGGTCTGCCAGGTGTCCCCCATACACCCCAAAAGTCAAAGTCTTTGACTGTCTTCAGGAGCCTGGCCACGGTGCTCAGGGTGGCTTCCCTAGAGCCCCAGACTGATACAGATCACTCAGCCCCTAGGAGTGGCCAGGATAGCAAGGGGCCACGAGAGACAACTTCGACCTGGCCTGGACTCCCCAGGACCAGCCGGTCCAGGAAGCTAAGTCAATGATCAGAAGGCTGACTTCTTTCTCCTGCGTAACACACTGGTACTAATAAGGCCACTGCTGTGCAGATTTACAGAACCTCTGATTTCACAATCACTGAGGGCCTTGCAAGTATTAATTAAGGCTCCAAACCCCTGGAGCCTGGAGCAGATTCTCATTAACCTCATTCTGCAGAGTCTATGACTCTGCTTCCCTCCCAGAACCTGTGGATGTGGCAATGGCTCCAGCCCTGGGAGCCGGGCTGGCAGGGCTCCATCCCATGTTGCAGGGTGGCAGGGTGGGAAAGCTTTGCATCTCCTGATGACTGTGTGACACTTATGTCAGAGCCGGGTTCAGACCAGACAGACCACAGCTTCTACTACAGTAGCTGATGTGGAAAGAATTTCCCACCTTAGACCTTTTTTTTTTAACAGCATTATTGAGATGTAAGTCACATACCATACACTTCGTCCGTTGAAAGCACTCAATTCAATGGCTTCAAGTCTATTCGCAGAATTGTACATCTATGACCACAATCAATTTCAGAACATTTTCACTGCCGCAAAAAGAACCCTGCACCCACTGGCCATGACCCCAATTTTTCCAGTATCTTCTTCTGTCCTAGGCAACCACTAATCTACTTTCTTTCTCTGTAGATTTGCCTGGATTGTTTTTAGTTATTTTTATTGTGATAAAAGATATAACATTTACCATTTTAACCATTTTTAAGTATCTAGTTCAGTGGCCCTAAGTATATTCACATAGCTGTACAACCATCACCCCCATTCACCTCCAGAACTTTCTCATCTTCCCAAACTCTGTACTTATTAACAATAACTCCCCATCCTTCTTCCCCCCAGCCCCTCACTATTCTACCTTCTGTCTCTCACATAAGTATTATCTTTTTGTGTCTGGCTTATTTCACTTAGTACAACGTTTTTAAGGTTCATTCTGGCTTGTTTTTAGTTATGAAATATTTCAACCAAAAGTACAGAAAACAATAAGCAACACACCCCCTTAATTTAACCCATACATCTCAGACTTGTTAAATCTTTTCGTTAGCCTTTTGCCATATTTCTTTTTTCTTTCTTTTTTTTCCCTCTTTTTACTGATGTCCTCCCCAGAGCTATTCTAGTTCTGAAGTTAGTATGTATCTTTCTCATTCATGTTTTGGTATGTTTAAGTTTATAACTACAACAATATATGGTATTAGTTTGTGTTTTTAAAGCATATTTAATGTACAACATGATGACTATACTTAATACTGCTGTATAGTATATTTGAAAGTTGCTAAGAGAGTAGATCCTAACAATTCTCATCACAAGAAAAACACATTTCTTTCTCTTTTTTTGTATCTATATGACATTTTTGGATATTAACTAAACTTATTGTGATAATTACTTCACAATATATATGTAAGTCAAGTCATTATGCTATATATTTTAAACTTGCGTAGTACTGTATGTTAACTAAGTTTCAATAAAAAATAAAAAAGTGTTTTTAAATATAACTTGATCTTTTTGAAGAATCTGCACATATGAATACAAGGTGTTCAACTATAAAAAATATTTAAGTGGTGTCATGGATTATCCATATTGTCATTTGTTCTTCACTGCACATTGTATTTTTGAGACAGATCCATGTTGGTACATGGAGCTCTGGTTTGCTCATTTTCCCTGATGCACAGAGGGCCTATGTTCAGGGGGTTTATTCAGGGGGTTCCTATATTTGGATTCTCACCAGAGAAGCCAGAACCACTCCTGTCTGAGCTGGGCAGACACAGACATGCTCCCAAGCAGAGGAGCGGCCATGCAGCAAGAAAATCGAGCACATAAGTGGGCCCAGAGACTCGATCCTCCACCCTCAACCCAGACTCTGTGCTCAGAGCTGTGAGGGGTATGGTTTGTCCACCAATGCAGGGCCAGCACCTTAGAGAGGGAGCAAGGGTACCATTCTTTGTTCCATCACCTCAGTCTCTCTTTCTAGATTATAAAGTCCCTTGAGAGGCTGACTAGGAACTCCTCTCCCCATGGAAATGTACCCACACAGAAGCTCCAAGCTCACCTGCAGGCCCCCCAGGGTCGGGCTCTGGCCACATCTTTCTGCAGGTTTATCTACAGAACTCAGGGAGCCCTGTGGCTTGGAGGTATTGTGAGAGGATTAACTGGACATGGTGCTGCTGCAGCTGGTAGAGGCATCAATGAATGCTTGCTGAGTGAGTGATCAAATGAGTAGATGGATGAGAAAACATGCAGAGCCCCTGGCACAGTGCCTAGCAGGTGCTCAGAAACAGTGGCTGTGATTATGTGTACGTGTGTGTGTTTTTAAAGGTTTGATGAAGTATTATTTACATACAGTAAATCCACACTTTGCAATATAAAGTTCTGTGAGTTTTGATAAATGCATAGTCATGTAATCATCACCACAATCATTATATAAAATAGTTCCATCACCCCGAAAGTTTCCCTTGTGCCCCTTTGTAGTCAATTCTCCCATTCTACCCCCTACCCTAGGCCCTGGCAACCTCTGATCTGTTTTTTGTCCCTGTAGTTTTTCTCTTCTAAAATGTAAGTGGAATCAAAAGTATGGAGCCTTTTGAGTCTAGCTTCTTTCACTTAGCATAACATATTCGAGACTGATCCCTATTGTTGCTCATCCCAGTAGCTGATTCCTCTTTATGGCTGAGTGGTATCCCACTGCACAGATATACCACAGTTTGTTTATACATTTGCAGGTTGAAGGACATTTTGATTGGGGCCATTTTGGGGTGACTATGAATAAAAGTTTGCTATAAAAGGTTGCATACAGGATTTTGGGTGAATCTGAATTTATTTCTCTTGGATAAAGATCTAGGAATGAAATTTCTGGGTTATATAGTGCATGATGAAAAGATGTCAGAGAGTTTTCCAAAGTGGCTGTGCCATTTGCATTCCCTCCATCCATGTCTAAGAGCTCCTGTTGCTTCAAATCCTGACCAGCACTTGGTCTTGTCAATTTTTTTCTTTTGGCCATTCTAATAGTTGTGTAGTGGTACCTCCTTGTGACTTTAATCTGTATTAATCATTTCCCTAATGAATAATGATGATGAATTGATGTGTTTTATTGCCAGTCAATCCTGTGGCATGTGGTGTGTAGCTGGCTAGGCCTCCAGGTCCAGATACCACTCATCTGGAGGGCTGGGAGCACCCAGGTGACTGTGAGGCCTGTGCAGGGACAGGAGGCAGGCTCAGGGCTGTGGCAAGAGTTCTACTTTGCTCAAAATGAGTGGGTGCCTGCTGTCTCACTATGTCTGGTTGGCTGGGTGGTGACTGGGGCCAGGCTGTGGCAGCTGGTGTTGAAAATACCTCCAGCCACCCACAGTGGCCCCACTTTGGGCACAGATGTGCTTGTGGTACCAGGAGTGGGAGTAAAGGATGGGGTGGACTTGTCCATATCAGAGGTCCCACAACTGCCTCCCATGAGCCACTCCAAACTTGTCAGGAAAGAGGTGCTGCCCCATTTAATGGGTAGAGCTCCACAAATGGGGGTATCTGCTTCTGTGCCCAAAGTGGGTTCTCCAGTGACTTCTGGTCAGATCCTGTCATGTGCCCTACCACCTTGCTCCTGTTGCCTAGAGTCCCAAGGAGGCTGCAGGGATAGGGCCTCAGCCTTCACCTCACCATCCAGAAATGCCCAGACCCAGCTCTCTGGCCCTTTCCCCATTTTCCTGTCTCTTCCACTGACCACACCCCCAATTGGTACCCCCAGTGAAGCACCTGCATGGCCCCACCAGCCTGACCCTCTGACCAGGGCTCCCATTGCTCATCTATCCCTGTGCCCAAGCCTGCTGGCACATATTCTGGAGAGGTGACCACCCTATCAGGTCCCCTTTCTCAAGAGTCCTGGCAGCACCCAGCCTCTACTTTGGGCCCCTGCCCAACTGTAGATATGCTGGTTGGGGTCTTACTCTCCTTCTACCTTCCTTCTCTAGTTGCCTCCTATACCAGCTCCCTACCCTGAGTGAGACTAGTACAGACACAGGAGCAAAGGCTGGAGCAGCAGGCAAGGCTTCCTACAGGAGGCGAAGGAACTGAGCTGGGCTGGGGGGCAAGGAAGGTTTGGAAGAGGAAGGAAGGGATGGTCAAGGACCAGGAGGCACTGCTGGGGCTATTCGGGCATGGAAGGGGAGGATGGGAACTATGTCTTCCCACATCTGAAGGACCTGATGTTTGACTCCGGAAGTGCTTGGTGGCCATCAAGCAGGCCAAGGTCAGTGGCTCATTTTCTCCCACCATCCCCCTACGCAGACATGCTAGAGCCCCAGGTTACCCTTCTTCCCATGCTAGCAGGTAGGTAGGAGGCCAGGAGGCTGAGGTACCATCTGTCTAGCTGCTGGCTCCTCCCCTTCTATCACTCATTCAGCAAGAGGCCAGGAGCAACTCTTCTCCCCTGAGTAGGTGGGACATGGAGGACACAAAGAAAAGCCCAGAGGAAGCTTAGGGTAAGGCCGTACCACCCTGGACTGTGTGCCTCATATATGCTGCTGCCAGGTGGCACCAGGAGGCCTGGGGAAGTTTGCTGCACAAAGGTAGCACAAAGATCACTGCCCCCTTCCCCAGGGGTATGCTCCACCCAGTTCTTCTGCATTCCTCCTCACTCACCCCAGGCAAGTTAGCAGTCACCCCAGACGGGCCTCCAGCAGAGCTGCTGAGATTTAAAGGGTACCCTTCTGCTCTAAAGTTTCAGGGGTGCCCAGCCTATACCATCTGGCCTGGGGCCAAATGCCTCATCATCAGGCGCCCTTCCCAGGGTTTCTGAGTCTGGCACCATCATTCAGAGCCTGGCTCTGCCTTTACCCTCAAACCCAGGGGAGTGTCCTGGACTGATAGTAACAACATTAGGTTCCTCCTCCATGTACCAGGTACTTCCTGGCTCATCACAAGCCTTGTCTCCTGGCACTGGGTCTCTTCTGGCTCCACCCTGACCTTGGGTTCCTCACCCAAACGTGAGACAACAAACTCTGTACCTGTCCCACTCTCTGTACTCCTGGTGCTGCTACAGCTGTGACAGCCTGGTGGACAGGAAAACCACATTTGCCCACTAGGTCTAACCAGGCAGGTTCTGGTCAGGCTCTCAGTGGTTCAATGGACAAGGGCAGGAGGGCCCTGTTGGTGGTGCCATGGGGCAGGGAACAGGCCAAGGTGGTTCTGAGTCAGTGGCCACTGGGTTCCCCCTAGACTGCAGCCCATAATGCCAAGCAATGAGGTCCCCTGGGAGCCCTTGAAGCCCATGTGGACAAGTTTGGCCATTTCTGGCCAGGGCCTTGGCTGCTCTTCCTCCATCTCTAGGGATCCATTTCATCTCACATCAAACAAAGGGTTGAGTGGACCTCCATGTGGACTCCCAGCTCTGAAACACCAGGATTCGCTTGCTATAAACCCTGTGCATCAACTGGTCAACAAGTCACAGCCTGAGCAAGAGAAACAGGAGTGAACACTTGCTTTGCTTTCTCAGACTCAGTTCCAAGGGTCTGTGCCTGGCCTTCCATCTTCATGAGGCCCAGATTGAGGTAGAGGGGACATGTAAACAAACATCAACTTGTAGCCACTAAGATCAGGGCCCAAATCAGCTCAGAGAGGTGAAATGATTCTCTCCTGTGGTCATCCAGTGGAGGTGGCACAGGGGATTGGAACCCAGAACTCTAGGCTTTTCCTGCATGATGCCAGTGCTCTTTCCTCCACACACATAAATTCAGCAGCCCCTGCCCATGCCCCTCTCATTTCTCTTCCCCTGCTCCCTGCCTCTGCATACTGTTTTGAAAGTGAATTCTGGTTACGGTAGATGGCATTCTTTGGACACCTGTGGATGGAGCTTTCAGCAGGTCAATCTAAATGACAGAAATGTGACTGCATGGTACTGTACTCACTGTGTGTAACCAGAAAAAGGTCACATGTTGATGCTCAGTGATCACAGCTGAGACCCATCCCCTTGACAGGCATCAAGCTGAGACTTTTGACCTCCCCACCAGGCTCTGGATTCTCCATTCCTACCTTCTTGTCGCTCCTGAGCATGGGGTCTCCATGGGACTGAGGCTTTTCCTTCCTAGAATTTAAAAGTTATGACCCCCAAGAGTCCTTTACTGCCTTAGAAATTCGAGCAAGAAGGGATCGCAGTGCCCTTGTTTTACAGGTGACTAACTGAGCCTCTAAGAGTCAGTCCATGCTGAGAGCTGTCAGTCAGATGTGAGTGCCAACCTGCTGAACTGGGAGAACACCTGTAGTCCCCATCTTCACCTCAGTGAAGGATGGCTGCTCAGGCAGAAGATGATGGATGGGCAGGTGGAGAGATACATGTCTTGGCTCGCTCCTGAGCCAAAGCCATCCCTCTATTCCTCCAACCACTCCTCCATTTATTTATTATTTATGCATAAGTATTTGGCGGGAACCAGGAGAGAGCGGTGTCACTGAAGCCATGAAAGGAAAGAGCTGGAGGCCCTGGGATGGTACTGACTCCTCTCTCATCACTCCCACTGCCACCACCTGCTCAGATCATCCCTTGCTTCTTCCTGATGACCTCTCTGCCCACGAGTTGTCCATTCTTGAATCTATCCTCCATGTTGACTGCCAAGGTCCCTTTCTAAACACAAACCTGATATAATTATAATTTTGTGCCCCTCCCATGAATACTATCCAAATCTCTTGGCAGGGACTGGAGAGTTTCATAACCTCCCTCAATTATCTCTGGTTTCAAAGAGACATTGATAAATATTGATGAATGAAAGAATAAATGAATGAACAGCATAGTCCAAACTCTGGCAGGGTTCATACTCTACAGACATCAGAATCGAGAAAGGCTGGGCCCCAGAAATGGCCAGAGGGATATGGACATTGGCCTTGTCCTCTAGTCCTAGACACTGTTCCACAGCTCCATTCAGTGGAGGATAGGCCTATATCAGCAGCCTTCACCTAGGAAGCCCCAAGGGCTCTGGAGCCCTGGTTCTATGACTCCTCCAGGGGCAACCTGGCCAGAAAACCACATCCCTAGAACAGGACTCTGAGCCAGGGACCAGGGCCCCTCCCACAACTGATTGGGGTCCTGATAACAGATAAAATCATTTATTTATACAAAAATTGGTTTCTGTGGAAATTGGGCTGTAATCTATTGAACTGTCACCTCTTCAGGTCCAGCAGGATTTTCTCATGTGCTGAGCTAGGGAAGCCCTTAGTTTATTATCCTCAAGTCCTACTTAATTCCTCCAGCCCCTGGGGCAGTATTGATGACAAACAAGCCTCCCCAGATGATGCCAAGTCTGACACTATCTTTAAGAAGGACTTCCAGGATCCCCCTCCCTCCCTGTACTGGGCCTAAGGAGAACTTCAGCTGTAATTACCAGCTGGTCAAGTCCAATGGAGATTCAGTTCTGAAAGTTCACCCTACACTTTGTAGCCCGTCAAGAAAGAATATGTAGGCAATTCATACATTGTTGATGGAATTGGAAAATGGAACAACCGCTTGGAAAACAGTTTGGCAATTTATTTAAAAGTTAAATGTATATGTATCACATGACCCAGCCATTCCATTCCTATTTACCCAAGAGAAATAAAAGCATATATCCACATTAATACTTGCATGTGGCTATTTGTGGCAGCTTATTTGTAGTAGTCCCAAACTAGACACATCCAAATATCCATCAACAGGCAGAGAAATAAACAAATTGTGGAATAGCCGATACAATGGAATACTACTTAGCAATGAAAAGGAATTAGTTATTAATATACACAACATGTATGAATCGCAAAACAATTGTGTTCAATGATAACAATGAAAAAAAGTAAATAGACAATTATTTCATTTATATAAAATTCAAAAAATACAATCAAATCTGTAGTGATAGAGAGCAGTAGATGGGTGGTTGCCTAGAGACGGTGGAGATGGAAGGAAAAGATGACAAAGGGACATGAGGAAAACTTTTGGGGGAGATAAATGTGCTCATTATATTGATTAAAGTGGTTTCATAGGTGTATACATATGTCAAAACTCATCAGATTGTACACTTCAAGTACATTTGGTTTATATATATCAATTATACCTTAATAAAGCTCTTTTAAAACAAGGAGGGGGAGGGGGAAGGAAGGAAGAGGAGAAGAAAAAGATAGTCTAGTCTCCTTGGACCCTCACTACAGTCTTCTATCATCTTCAGGATATAGTCACCACCCAGCTTGGTCTGCAAGACCTTTCCAGCAGCCTGGCCACCCTCTCCAGGCTTCTCATTTCTCTCTTGCATAGTGTTCAATCAGTTGTGCTTCCCTAAATGTGCCATGCTATTTTATACCTTCATGACTTGTGCATACTATCCCCTTCACCAGCAGGGCCACCTCCTCCCTCATCCACCCAGAGAACTCTTACACTACCATCAAAGCCCTGCTCTGTTGTGCTTTCTCCAGGGGAGCCTTCTCAACCCTGTGGGTCACTATGAACAGCTCCTTCCTTCTGGTGTAGAATTTGCAGTTAGCATCTGTCTGTCCCAGCAAACTGTAGGCTCCTTGAGGCCAGTGACAGCGTTATGTTTGTCCTTGTCTTGCCAGTGCTGGCAATACAGGAATCCATGAAGCTTTACTTAGTGGATTCCATGTGCTCAAGATGTTTGCAGGGGGAGGGGAGCAGTGGCAGCATGGGGTGGGAGGGTGGGGTGCAAGAGTTCAGAAGAACAGGAGCTAAGAAGTGGGAAGAACTGGGAAGAGTGGAAGGTAGAGGATCCAGGCAGGCTGCTTCCCTGGGAGGACTGTACTGAACAAGTTCAGCCAGTGCCTCAAGTTGGTAGAGGAGGAGCCTTGGCAAAGAAAAAAGGCTGGCACTACCTCTCCTCCAAAGAGGGGAGGGAGCCGAAGTCTTGGCCCCAGGGTTCATTGGGAGGTTCTAAAATCTGTTTGCTCCTCTGCATTCCCCAGGTCTGGTGGAAAACAGCATGAGAGACTCCACCTGCAGTTAGCAGCTCAGGAGAGGTAGAGTGGGTGTCTGGCTCCGCAGTGATTCCTGGACACAGTGAGAAGGGAACACCACAAAGGGAACCACATGAGCTCTTGAAGCCTTGGGGACTGACTAGCAGTCCTGACCTCCTCCTCCATGGGTGCAGGGGTCATGAGAAACCCTCTAGCCTGAGGATTGCACCAGAGCAACCAATCTCCAACCAGCCCTGTAGCCTTGACCCTAACCCACCCCCCACCCCCCGCCATTCTGCTCTAGCTTAAGATGAGCTGATCTTTGTGTTGGGAGCCAGACCATGTAGGCAGATGAGAACTCCCACTGGTGTAGGGAGTTACATTTGTTGTTTAGACTGATCAAACAAAAGGGAAGGTGAGTCTTTAGTCAATTTCTAGTATAGCCCATGCAGCAAGCATACTTACAGAAGCAGAACAGAGAATTGATTAGCCTTTTTAATGAAAAATCCTCTTCAAACCCTTACCTGGTGCCTCAGGGTTTGAAGAAGGATGGAGAACTCTGGGCATCAGCCCCCAGGGCCTTAGTGTGCCAAGCACAAGCACTAAGTGCCAAGTACTGTGCTAGGCCTCTTACCTTCATTTTCTCATTTAATCTTCCCAACCACCCTGAAGTAGGTGAGGCTGAGGCCCAGAAAAGGAAAGGGATTTATTCAAGGTTACACAATATGAGAAGATCTGCCAATTTCTGTTTTAGGGACTGTAGTCACTGAAAACAACTAAAAATGCTGAATGAAATATGAAAAAACACTTTCTCAAAAGCATCAAAGAACTGGCAAGAGAAAAAGGAATAAGGTCAAAATCGAAAGAGAGGCAAGAACCTACAGAAGTAAAGAGTACTAAATGAAGTCCCTTTGGCTCTGTGTGTGCTTGTTGATACAGGTATATCTGAAGCTCAGTTTTAATGGCCTTGAGGGGTAATGTGGACAAATGTCAAAACTTAGGGCCTTACCCAAGAGGGCAATCTATAAGGAGACTCTCCTAGATTTAGCTGGCACCCTAAAAGGCCTTACTCCCACAGGAATGCAAAAGAAGGATGGTGGGGCTGTTCTTGACAAGTTATAACTACAAGCCGGCCTTCACACAGAGTAGCAGCCCAAGTTCTCATCATTTGGGTGGTTCAGAAACTCTCAAATCATGAATTAAGTTCAAAGTATTCCTGGACTGATAATACCCTGAGGCATGGGGCAGAAGGATGTGAAAATACTTTCAGGAGGAAGGCATCTTCATCCAAGGACTCAATAAATATGCAAGTATACTAGGCAGTACACAAGCCAAAAATAACCAAGCACACAAGGAAACAATGAACAAGAACTATCAGAGACAACAGTGGACCTACAACGATTTCAGATAATGGAATTATTGATTACAGATTATAAAACAACCATGCTTACTCTGTTTAATGAAATAAAAGACAAGCTTGAGAAAATCTGCAAGAAATAGAAAACTATAAAGATCTACCTGACAGATTTGAGAAAGAAGCAAACAGAACTTCCAGAAATAAAAAATACTATAACTGAAATTTTAAAATGCAGTAGAAATTAGACTTAGCTAAAGAGACAATTTGTGAACTGGCAGATGGATTAGAAAAAAAGCAACATAAAATAGCACAGAAAGACCAAAAGATAGAAAATATAGAATAAAGACTAAGAGATATGGAAAAGAGTGGCTTATGGCTATTAGTAAAAGTTCTAGGACAGGAGAGAGAATGGAGATAATTCTAGAAAAAATAGTGGCTGAGAATTTCCCAGAATTGATGAGACACTATTCACAAGTGTTAAGAATCCTGAGGAATTCCAAGCAGGATTTTTAAAATGAGTAGGAAAAGAAAGAAATGCATGCTTAAATATATATAGAAATTGCAGAACACATACATATGCACGCACGTACACACGCATGTACACATCAAGAGACACCAAAGAAAAAGTGAGCATACTTTAGACTAACAGCCAATTTATCAACAGCAACAATAGAAGCTGGGAGTGGAAGGAACCTGACAACCCAGAATTCTTTATCAGGTGAAAATATCTTCCATGAACGAGCACAAAACACATTCTCAGACAAACAAAAAACAGAATATATAACCATGAAACTCTCATGAAAAGATATTGTAAAGGATAGATGTTAGGCAGAAAGAAAATGATCCCAGATGCGAGGTGAAAAGGTATGAAGAGAAACAAACAAACAAACAAACAAACAAAAAAAAAAAAAAAGGTGGCAAATATGTGAGTGAAGTTAAACAAACATTGGCTGTGTAATATAGTAATCATTATAAGGTCCTATGAGGTGACATCAGAATAGGATAGGATTGAAGTACATAACAATAATGTAATCATCAGGACAGGGTAAAACATAGTTAAGATGTTCGAAGACTTTGCATTACAGAAGAAAAAGGTAAAGTAATTGACTAATTTTAGACTTGTTAAGTATGTATGTAATAATTTCTAGGGTAACTACTAAGAGGAAAAAAGAAATAAAGTGTGTAACATCCAATTAGTAGAGGAGAAAAAGAACAATAATAAAACATAACCAATCCAAAAGAAAAATAAACACAAAAAAGATGAGAAAAATAGAAAGCATAAAATAGTATAGTGGATTAAAGATCACTTAGTGTGTATGTGTGTGTATGTGTGTATGTGTGTGTGTGTGTGTGTGTGTGTGCACGCGCAAGATAGAGATGGGTCTCATTCCTGACTCCATAAGGCTTTAAGAAAGTCATCTTCCACCACCAGGGCACCCCCACTGCCTCCTGACACAGCCCTCAGCAATACTGTCTATTGCACATGGCTGAGCACTAATGAGGCTTCACACCCTACCCCTCTGATGATCCTATCCCCTGCCCTGCACATCAATGCTGGGCTCCTTGAGGTAAGACTCAGCATATGGTATCAACAATGATCACCCGTTGGACATTTACGTGCATGCAGGCACATCATGTGTATACCACAGCGGTACCTCCATTTACTCCAGGAGTTGGTTTTAACATCATCCCAGTTATACTACTGAAGAAGCTGAGGCTTTGAGAAATGAAGTAACTTGCCCAAGGATGACCAATTATGAAGCAACAAACCCGGGTCTGCTTGTCTGATTCATGGGTCCTGCCCTTAAGCATTAAGCTGGCTTTCAAGGATATTTTTTAAATTGTACACATAATAAAAATTTATCATCTGAATCAGTTTTAGGTGTCAAGTTTAGTCACATTAAGAACAATCTCACTGTTGTGCAATCACCACCAAAACATCCATCGCCCAAACTCTTTTCATCTTACAAAGTTGAAACTCTGTATCCATTATATAACAACTCCCCTACCCCTACCCCCAAGTCCCTGGCAACCACCATTCTACTTTGTCTTTTGGCTTTCAAAGATTTGTATAGACTGGTCCCAAGCTCCTGTCTCTGCCTCTACTGAAATAACATTCACTGTTCTGTCCTCTGAGCATGCCCTGTATGATCCTAACTCCTTATCTTTGCTTACATAGATTCTTCCTCCTGAAATTTCCTTCTTCAGTCCGTGCCCTTCCGGAAGTCTCATCATAAATGTCTCCTCTCCAGGAAAGAGCTCCTGTCTTTAATGATTGTCAGGGACTGGCATCATGCTCAAGTGTGTTTATGCGAGGCAGAGAGTTTACTGAGAACAGAGACTAGGCCTGGTTCATCCTTTAGCCCCCCAGAAGAACCCTCTGTGGTACATGGCGTGCATATTTTCTGAATTTTTTAAACCCAGTTCAAGCAGATAGGTAGAAGCTCCACACTAGCAGATCCTTTCCCAGGCAGCATGGCTTAGAGGACAAGGCATGTTCTCCTGGAGCCTGGAGAACATGTGCTATGTAATTATCCCAGCCCCATGCTCTTCCTGTGCGTAAAGCAACGGAGAAGTTTCTATGGGCAGAGGCACTCTGGGTGGGCTCATTTTGAGTTCAAGACTTACTTCTCTTCTATGGACACTCATCTTTTTTGCCTTCAGAAATGAACATCTGCTTCTATTAACCTCAAGCCTTCAGCCCGGAGAAAAGTATACATCTATGTGCCAACATTGCCTGTTTCCTTTCCAGAATTCATAGGAAAACTATAAATTGCAGCTGGCAAACCTCCCACCTTCCTGACAAGACTCAGAAAAGGCAAATCAAATTAAAGTGACCCATGTAGATTCAGTACTGTGTGGACAATGCCAAGTGCTGAGGAGATAAGAAAGAATGAGGAAGGATCAGATCTCTCTGTGCCCAGGAGGAGCTTACAATCTAGGTGTGGAGATAGGACACATGGGAAAGCTATGCAGAAGGAAATGGGATGAAGCCCAATTAGAATTTCTGGCCATAGAGGAAGAGGTTGTGCAAGACTGAACCTCAGAGACAGGCTTAGTACATGTGAGGGCACCCAGGCCTGAGGGGGAGCCCAGACAGGATTGGGCCCATATAGCTGACAGAAACTGGGACTCAAGCTAGTTCTTGGGGGACTGAGTACAAGGGCACTTATGCATGCAAAGCTGAGTTCAAGGAGAAGGGTGTACATTAGGTAAAGGATGTGAGTGAACCTGAGGCGACCAGTCTGGCTGGATGGACAGAGGGTTGATGAAGGGCCAAGGAAAAGAGGCCAAGGTTTAAAATGAGCCAGGCTGAGAACACCAGACTGAGAAACCTAGGTCTAGATGGGGTCATTGAGGCATCAAGGAGGGCCTGATGTATACAGGACTGAAGGAAGGTACATCAGGCCAACCCTACTTTCTTTCTTCCACAGAAAGTCAGTGCTGTGAGCTGACCCTTGGAACCTCCAGGAGCACTCCCTTTCTGGACCTAACAAAAGGCAGAAGGAAAAAATAAAACCTAGATCCATTTGAAAAAGGGAAAACCAGCCTCTTCCAAACCTAGTTCTTTGCCTTGCACCCAAGACCTTAAATACACCCTTTGAAACCTTTCATCCATTGAAGTTGTTTTTCTTTGAAACCACAAAAAAACATGGGCTGCAGTTTGTCTTGTTGGCATAAAAAATCCACATGCAACTTGCAGCGTTTACAGGGTGGGAACCACTGGCTTGGGAGTAGGAAGTCTGAGCCTGGGTTCCTTCTTGACCCAGGGGTTAAGACTTTTTGTGATGAGCCAGTTGAGTGACCTTGGGCAGGTCACTGAATCTTATGAAACCTCAGTTTTGCTCACTTCTGATATGAAGACAACAACACCTGCCCCACTCAGGAAGGCAGTCTACTTTCCACACACATGGGTTTCTGCAAGTGCCAATAGGAATGTCAGGCTGGTTGAGATTTTAGTTGGTTTTTAGAACTCTAAGAGTCTTGTTTCCCTCCCAGTAGGGAATTCTAGACCCTTTGGCTGTCATTACAGGAGACGAATGTCTGGGAAGGCAAATTGTCACCAGAACTAAACAGCCATCAAGAGTGAAATGACTTTAAGGAATGCTGTTGATGATCAAGCCAGATAGTGCTCCATGGCACCCAGAGAAGGGTCTAGGGAGTCCTCTGTCTCCACCAAGTACTTAAGTGTGCAGCAGGGTCAAAGGCTGAATAATTTAGGAGACATCAAAGACTGGAACAGGATAGTGGCTTCATGAAGAGGTGAAGATGAACGTGTAATGGGGAGAAGACAGAATACTGACCCAGAGCACCAAGAATTTTGGGAAAAAAATGGCTGACCCTAGACTCTTACCTCACACCATATACAAAACTTAAAATGGATCATTGACCTAAATGTAAGAACTAAAACTATAAAATGACTAGAAGAAAATATAGAAGAAATTCTTTGTGGCCTTGGATTTGACAAAGATCTCCTAAATAGTACACAAAAAGCACAAGCTCTAAAAAGTAAAAATGAATATAGTGACCTAAATATCTTTATCAAGATTTAAAACTTTTGTGCTTCAAACTACATTTCTATAAAAGTGAAGCTATAAAAGGTAAGCTATAGACTAGGAGAAAATATTTGCAAACTACATATGCACCAAAAGGCGTGCGCACGCGTGCAAACACACACACACACACACACACACACACACACACACACACACTCTTAGTCCTATGCTGCATACAGATGTTTTGGTCAATAATGGACCACATGTACGACAGTGGTCCCATTAGAGTATAATGGAGCTGAAAAATTCCTATTGCCTACTGACATGGTAGCTGTCACAATAACATAATAGTGTAACGCATTACTCATTGTTCTTGGTGATGCTGGTGTAAACAAATCTATTGAACTGCCTGTCATAAAAAAGAATAGCACATGAAATTATACATAGTATATAATACTTGATAATAATAAACTATGTTACTGGCTTTCACATTTACTATACTATACTTTTTATCATTATTTCACAGTATACTCTTTCTACTTATAAAAAAGTTTGCAGTAAAACAGTATGTTGTGTTGTGCCAGCAGCAGCTTCATACTGCTCATGTTTACAGCATCTCTTGATTTCATCTTTTTCTCTTGTGATTGACTTAATCTTGTGTTGTTTTGTATAGTAACATGTTGTACAGGCTTGTAGCCTAAGAGCAGTAGGCTATACCATATAGCCTAAGTGCGTAGTAGGCTATACCATCTAGGTTTGTGTAGTAGGCTATACCATCTAGGTTTTTGTGTTGAAACCACAAAATTGCCTAATAAATACATTTCTCAGAATGTATCCCTATTGTTAAGCTATGCATGATGATATGATATATATATATATATATATATTTTTTTTTAACAAGCAAGTATAAACTTTAATCTCATTGATATTTCAACATAGTTGTTACCTTGTGCCATTTCATCACAGAAACTGTTATCAGTAAATTCCAAAGGGGAATATATTTGAATATATATTTAAAATACAAGTATTTTGTTGGATGTATAGTTTGTAAATATTTATATATAATATAGATAATATTAATATAAACAACCCAACTTAAATATTTTCATGTGTATAATTGTCATCCATATTTTTTTTTTAGTAAAGTGTCTCTTCAAATCCTTTGCCCATTTTTTAAGTTGAGCTGGTGGTTTACCACTGGGATCACACCAAAATCCTCGAGAAGTCTACTCAACCATGGAGCACCTGGACCACTGTCATGCCTGCCTTATTTGTGGAATGTGCAGCGACTCATTCTAGGAATACTCCCAACATTGCTGTGAAACTAGATAAAGCAGAGGTGAGATCCTCAGCCACATTTGGCTCCTGAAGGAACTGAACCACTAGGGCTTACCCTTCAGGTTGGGACTGTCAGACAAGATGGTCATTACATAACCTACCATGAGTTGTGAAATTCTAGAGCCAGGAAGCTAATGCTATGTGCAAAGTGCTCCTCCAGCAACTAGCTGAACCCAGATTCCAGTCTTTACCATGCTGACCTGATTGAAGTCCTGTGGTCAAATTGTCATTCTGGCTGAGGCACTCAGAGGCTAATGAGCTTGCTAAGCCAAATTTGTAGCACTCCCCCTTCTAAAGCCAGGCTAGCTATCCTTTATGTCACCATCAGGTTTTGACTTCCTAAGGGCCAAATATCAACTCTACATGAAGGAGTTAATTTCTGTTGCATTCAAGGACCACAAGGGCCTTCAGTGGTGATGGTGCCCATAGATTTGTGTAAACCAAGTATGGACTTGGCTAAGAATGCAATTCTCCATCCTGTTGTCAGTCCTGCCAACATCTGTGATCTGCTCTCACCCACCATGGATTTTCATTAATAGCATTAACCTCACTAAAAGAAAACTTGATTCAAAAATCCAACCACAAAATGAACGTGTGTCGAGGTTATTACTTACATGACTAAGGGAAAAACGGTTTCCTCTGCTCACACTTCTGACACCAATGCATGGGGTTTTCTCTCACATCAAGCAATTCTGACAATAATTACCTGGAGTTGGTGCAGACCCCAAAAGTTAAAGGCTAAGTCCCACAAGGTTTCCTCTACTTCAGACACCAACTGCAAGTAGTGGGCCCCCAGGTTACCCACACTTCTGTCTGACTTGGCTACAAATTGAGATTCCCAAGATCCCCTCTTTAGGTTCCATAATTTTCTACACAGTTCACAGAACTCAAGGAAACACTTCCCTTACTATTATTACCAGTTTATTATAAAGGCTACAATTTGGGAAGAACAAATGGAAGAGATGCATAGAGCAAGGTATAGGGAAGGGGCACAGAGCTTCCATGCCCTCTCTGGGTGCAACATCCTCCCAGCACCTCAATGTGTTCAGCAACTGAAAGCTCTCTCTCTAAACCCCTTCATTTAAGGTTTTATATAGAAGGTCCTTTACACTGAGTAAATCATTGACCACTGGTGGTTAACTCAACACCCAGCTCCTCTCCCCTCCCTGGAGATGAGGCGGGAGGGATGAAAAGTTCCAACCATTTAATCAAACATGATGATTCCTCTGACAACCAGCCTCCAACCTCCAAAAGTCATCTCATCAGCATAAACTCAGGTATGATTGCAAGGGGCTTCAGGAATAACCAAAAATGTTCCTTTATCACCTTTATCACTCAGGAATATATAGGAGTTTTAGAAGTTCTGTGCCAGGAACTGGAAACAAAAACCAAATATATATTTCTTATTCTATCACAACATCACAATGACAAAGGAAATAGTCACCTGATAGACAGGTGTCATGGGTATACCTTTAAATCACATATTTTCTCATGGGCATCCACAAAATAATATGGTTTGCAGAAAACTGCCTGCAGGTAAATTTTCAGGTGTGCCTGAGTAGCAGGGTGACTATTTTAGTGAGGACTATCCTCTGTGGCTCCATTTCCTCAGGAAGTTCACTTTGACTTTAAGAAGGGCCAGGTTACAGTAGGGGCAGGAGGAGGGTGTATGTATCAC
Source organism: Eidolon dupreanum (assembly GCA_028627145.1). Taxonomy (NCBI): domain Eukaryota; kingdom Metazoa; phylum Chordata; class Mammalia; order Chiroptera; family Pteropodidae; genus Eidolon; species Eidolon dupreanum. The sequence continues at coordinate 119,663,246 of CM053508.1, read as the reverse complement.
AAAGAGGCTGGTCTTCCTCTTTAGACGCAAAGCCCTACTAACCTCCATGGGCACCACAGACCTTGCTCTGCTCTCCAGCTCTGGCCAGCATCTGCATTCTCCTCTTGGCTCAGCGTCTCTATGGGCTCAGAATCTGGGACAACCCCCTGCCGTCCTCCCAGAAACTCCTGACTGAGCTCAGCCCCCTAAAAGGTGGGAAAGGTCTGCTTTCTAGATCTCTCACCCAGGAGACACCAGATGACAAATTACTGCCTGGTCAGGTACCCAGCAAATCCTCCTGATGAATTTTAATTGAAATCATATTCCCAGAATGTACACCTCAGTAAGCAAGGCAAAACTAAGTGACCTCCAAGGCAAAACTGAGTGACCTCTCTCTCGACCAAACCTCCGCACAAGGCTCACATTAGCACAGCACAAGTTTCCCCAAAGCACTTGCATTTTAACACAATACAATCTTTCCAGGAGAGCTCTCATCCCCGCTGACACAGGAGAAAACAAGGGCAAGAACAAGAAGGGCATGAAAGCTAGCTGCACAGTCAGATGGAGAAGGACACAAGGTTCTGTGATCTAAGACCCATCTCAGTGCTCCAGACACACCTGGTGTTTAATATGCGCTACTCGCAGACATACATCTAAGCAGCACAGGGTGGGAGGCAAGAGGGTCCTGACCCTGAGACCACACATCTCCCTATTGGAAACTCAGGCCCCTGTCCAAATATTTATTGGGTACCTACTGTGTGCTAGCACTGAGAATTCAGTGGTAGACAAGAAGGACAAGGCACCTGCTCCCACAATTTTCATAGCCTCAGTCCTGTAACATTAGCCCTGAGAAGTCATGAAGCAAGAACAGGGCTGGCCACATTGGGTGCCAAAAGCTGCTCAGGTAGAACTCTGGAAAGCAGCTGATACCTCAGTTAAAAGCTAACAGGTAGGAGTGTGTGTGTGTGTGTGTGTGTGTGTGTGTGTGTGTGTGTGTGTTTCCATCCATCCTGGCCAGGTTCAGTAAAAGGTGAAATCTGACTGAGTGCTAAGAGGGTCTGAAGAAAGCCACAGGCCACATCAGGACCTCTCCTGAAGGCTTGAGGCATTGCTCTAGGTCTCAGCAGAATGGCTCCTGCACCAGCCTGGGGTCAGAGGACAAGCAATGGGGGCTGGGAGCAAAGATTGGGCTTTTGGGAAAACAGCAAGGCATGTACAAGTGAGTAGAGAGGTTCAGAAGGTGAGCTTGAGGGGTGGAAGAAAGGGAGCATCCAAATTGGCATAGAGGTGACAAGAAAGAATGGGGCAGCTGTGTGTGTCATAGCATAAGGGACAGACTCAGGTTAGGACTATAGATTCATGGCTGCATCTCCCATATGTCCCCAGCTGAGAGGCATGAGAGCCAGAGACCCTCAGTTGCTGCAGCTGGCCTGCAGTCTCCTTTTCACTTGCCACTTCCCTCTAAGCCTCCTTTCCCAGGCTTTGGTCTCCTTGGCTGTGCCACCTGTGTCTAGTCTGAGGTCACCCTGTGAACTCCACATCAGAGTTGGATATCCTTGGCCCAACTCCTAGGTAGCCCCATGTTCATCTTCCCTCCTCATCCTCTGGCTATTTTGGCTCTTACCTAATCCAACTCTGGCCCCACTCTACACCCACTTGCCAAAGTATCAGGTTAGCCTGTCATGTCCTACAGGGCTTCCCCTGATTCCACTTGACTGGGGATAGGTCAGACGGAACAAGGAAATGTGACGAAGTGCAGGGAATTTTGGTAAGAAACCAGGTGACACTCAGGAGCTAGAGGAGGAAGGAACCAAGGACATCTGGACAGGCAGGAGCTGGAGGCAGGTTCAATTCAAGATTTGAGAGACAGGGTTGAGGGGGCAGTCATGACAGGCTGAGAAGCCTCTTCGAGACCCAGAGCTGAGCTGAGAGGTGCTGAGAGCTGCTAAGCTGGGTTTGAGGCCAGGGATCTGAGATACTGCAGGGAACTCAGCAAGTGGCTGGAGACAACTGTCAAACTGGCACCTTTTCTCACTGTGTTCTTATCTGGCAACATGTCAGAGATACTTCTGACCCCTGAAGGGTCAGGGAAAAGCAAGCCAGACAGATGAGACCAGCCAGCAGAAGGAAGAGCCACAGTGACCAAGACAGCTCCACCCTGGGAAGAGGGAGGCAGCCTGCTGGGTGCTCTGAAGACAGTGCTAACTCATTCACCTTGCAGCCCAAGCTAGATTCTCCCTAGGGCATGGCACTGTGGGTATGGCACTTCAGAAAGTTTTCTTAGTTCCCGTAGCCCATAAAGAGACAATAAATCTTGTCCTGAGGAATTTCAGGTTAACTGCTCCCATCTGTTCATCATCCAAAATCTGGAGCAGAGTTAGGATGAGACATAAGACACAAATAACAATTCAAGATCCCAGAATCTCAAATATCAAAGAGTTAATTCAGCTTTAGAAACATATAATCATCTTCCAAGAAGAATGTGGCTCCAAGGCTTCTAATAAACGAGAATGACACTGAGATGCCAACACGTACCAGTCCTATGTCTGCAACCAACTGCAGCTGTGTGGACCATGCTGACCAGAGCAAAGGCAGTGAGAAGCCCAGCACTGAGCCAGTTCTTCCACAGTATGCTGTGGGATCCTGGGTAGATCACTTCTCTCCTGGCCTCAGGTTCCTGATCTGCAAAACACTCCCTGCCCTGTGTCAGGCTGCATAGGGGAGCCTCACCAGCTGAGCACAGCTCACCCTACCTGGGCTGAGCTCTGTGTAAAGACTTGTCTGGGCCATTTGTTTTCCCCTGTCAGAGAAAGTAAACTTCCTCTAAATCTCTGTAGCTCATGAACAACTCTGCCAGCACGGAGGACTCAGGGGCCTGCCTCTGAAAGTAGCCGATTCTCTTTATGTGGCCCTGAGTGACCAAGAACAGCTGAAAGAAGAACAGAGAAAGGAAAATCAGACCAGAGACATGCATGCTTTCAAGAAAACCCTCAGCCTCCTCTCCCAGACCACAGGGCTCAGGATCACCAGCCTCACTGCTGTTCTTGAGAGGGGCAGAGTGGTTTGAGCTAGACAACTTTTGTGGCTTTTCCACTGTCTGGCCTTGGCCAAGTGACCGTCTTGCTCTGTGCCTCAGTTTCCCATCTGTCAAGTGGCTCAGGTGAGGATTAAATAAGGATATGTGTTAAACAAGTGACATAATAAACACCGCGTAAATGCAATTTCCCGTCTTACTTTCCTTCTAACCACATCATCACTGGTATGGAAGCAGTCTCTTTCAGGCAAGGCAAGTAGCTTCTCTGTTGTTCTTAGTATATTATAATACTATTCAGAGTCTGGCCCCCAGGCTTTGGGTACAATGGTTAATGACTGACTGTAAAAATGAGTAGCTATGTTATGAGTAAACAAAAGTGTGGGTTCTTTGTTGCTTCCTTTATAATCTATTATTTTTTTCTAACAAACCCTACCACTAACAGAACCCCATATTTCAGAAAATTTCAGTGATATTCAGGAATATCAAAAAAGTATGCTGGCCAAAATAATTTTAAAGAAGAAGGAGAAACAAAAATAAAAATAAAACAAAATTTATTTTTACAAATGCCTTTGGGGGGGCAAATATTTATTTTAAAACAGCAAAAATATTAAAGCACACACACAAACAGGATTTCTCCTACAAAGTCTTTATCTACTCAGTCTTGAGAAATCCCAGAACTCTTTCCAAATTTTCCATTCTGACCCAAATTCAATTTCAGTTCACTTTGAGAGTGTCTTCTACTCATATTGAACAGGATATGAAATTAATTTTCTATTCTCAATATTTGTTGAGAATAGTCTTATAATTTAAAAAACCAATTCAAATTTGTTCAAAAATATTTCAAAACTAGGTTCTACACAATTTCTTATCATGCCTTATTATTATTTTTGTTGGAGTATAGTTTTGTTAGTCAAATTGCCTTACTTTTACTGGTGATTATCACATTAAATTTGAATTTCACTAGATCAGACAAGAAGCCACAAACTGGCTTAGCCAAACAGAGCTGTAGCCAGATTAGTCTCTACAAGGGGTTTCCATACTTTTACCTCGGATAGTTTTAAACATTATTTGGTACCTGAAGCCTTAGTGACATGATAGTAACTATAATGAACAAAAATACTGCTACACTACTAAAACAAAGAGAACCAAGAAAAGAATTAGGTTAAGTGGCTGAAGCCATTGAGAGACAAAGGGAGGAGCACAAACTCCAAACAGACACAAACTCGACAATCTGAGGATCTTTTCACAGAAACCATGACGCCTGCACCAATAACACTCAACACATTCACACTGCGTTCTCCACTAATCTAGAGTACAGCAGGAGATGAGATCTTAGGTGACTGGGTCCAAGGGGTGTAACACGCAGGGCTGGCTTCATGGATGAATGACTAGTGCAACCGCACTGGGCTCTGTACTCTAGATTTAGTGCTCTATGGTTGCCATCCCAAATCCTTAATAATTTTATCTTTGAGTTTGTGTTTTGCAAGTGAAGTCTAATTGGACAACAGAGCATGTACCAAGGGCTGGGTGCCTCAATTCACTCATGGTCATGCCTGCCTGGGACAGGTTCTCTGCTGCCTGCCCACCACCCCCACCCTATGACTGCAACTGCCTTGGCAGGGGTCTGGGTGCAGGTACAGGAGGGTCAAGGTTGAGTGCATCCAATCCACCAAAAGTCCAATGCCCAAATTTCCATTATCAGAAATTCACACCTCTGGGTCAAAGCTATATGCTATGTTGGAGGTCAAAGAGACTCAATGGTTTCCAGTTCTACAGTTTTCTGCTGAGCAGCCACTGGCCACCACCTAAGTCCCTTCTTACTAAAAAGCTCATGGAAGGAGGCCACGGCAGGAAGGCTGAGCAGCAGAGTCAAGAACAAAATTTGGGGGCATACCAGTATTTAAAAATTGATCAGATAAAAAGAAGTAAGAGGAGGTAGCTGGAAAGCGTTAGGAGACAAGAAATGTCAATGGAATCGTAAGAGTTTTAAGGAGTTACAAAATTGATCACATATCACAAAGATAGGTCGGTTCAGGTGAAAAGATGTCACTCAATAATTTGACAATTAAAAAGTCACTGGTGACCTTAGCAAGGGCAGTCTTTGTATAATGATGGGGGTAGAATCAGACTTGGTGGGGAGTAAAAGAAACTAAGGAAATGCAAACACGAAACGTGGGCTAATTTCAAGAAGTTCGTTTATAAAGGGAAAGGAAAAGGAAAAGAAAGTGAAGGTAACGAAGTTCGTTTATAAAGGGAAGGGAAAAGGAAAAGAAAGTGAAGGTAACGTTTTCTAGAATGAGAAAGAATTGTACTTGTAAGGTGAAGGAAAGGAACCAGACACAAAGGAAGGATTAGAGAATCAAAGAAAGAGGGTGTTACTGGACTGGATCCTGGAAGAGACAAGAGAGGGAGGGAGATCCTAGGAGGAAGTGTGGGTTGGAAATGCCATGTCGATCCTATTAGAAGCACAGAAGAGAGGAGCTGAGAACCTGATATCTTTCACTCTCCTAGGGCAGCAGAAGTTAAGGTCATGAAGACAAAGACAGTGGTAGGTGGACAATTTGAGGAGAGGTGGACAAGCAGGAAACAGCCACCATGGGAACAGGATCACTGTCTAGCCAGATGTGAATAAAAGGACTGGCAAATTGCTGGCTGAGCTGGAAACTACATCTCTATGGTGGTGCATATTTTCTTTTGTCTCAGGAAAGCCTGACAGCTCTGACGCCCCACAGAGAAGATGGAAGGCTGGATTATTCCAAACTGGGGTAGACAGAGAGGGTACAGCTGGATTTGGGATTTAAAGCCACCAAGAATGCTAGTTAGACAACAGCAGCTCTGGAAATAGCTAGAGTTGGTAGACAAGAGAAACTTTTCCACTTTTCTTTTTTATAAGAGATAATAGTCTGTTGTCACTTAAAAGAAATTAAATTAAAAAAGCCATTTGAATGACTGGAGTTGATGTTTTCAACACTGCAATAGCAACCTGCACCCTACCTTGCTTCTGGGTCACTGACCAGGGTCAGGTGACTTGACTAGCCTAGGTCTCTGTCTCATATCCATCCCATACGCTCAAAGGTAACAACAGGATGAGATTCTTGCCTTTACTTCCTTCCCCTGTGCAGATGACTGATGCCAAAGGTGCTTAAAAAGGGAAGTTTACAAGTTTCCAAAATGTGGTACCTTAGTCAACCTGATGAACTATTATTGAAAAAATGACTGGATTGAAAACTATTACGTCTAGTGATTGCTTTTGAATAGGAAACATGCTGTCCAACACTGCAGCATGTTTAAGCAACTTTAACTTAAACATCTTTAAGCAACTTTGCCAGATTTTCAGAATTTAAAGATAGGGTCTACTCTTTTGTGCTTTATAATTATTAATTCATTTTCAGACAATTACACCTGCTCTGTACTTTATATACTCATAAAAAGTCAGAATTACCTAAATATCCAACAATGGGATTTGTTTATAGTTTTCTTTTTCCTTATTAGAAAAACAATGCATGTTCATGACAGAAAAATTAAAAATGCAGATAGGTGAAAGGAGAACTAAAGGATGTCTGTACTCCATCCCATAGACACCACTGCTAGTTAACACCCAGGAGCATGTCTTCTAGCTCATTCTCTAAGCCTGTATATAGTGGGTTCATACCATATTTACTTTTTGCAACCACTTATAATCACCTTAAGAGATTCAGCTCTCCAAGGCTTCATCCCCTATCCACCTCACACACACCTGCCAGCGCTGTGCCCTAGGGAAGGCGTTTTGGAAGCAAGAGTTGAGGGTGCTCTGAAGCTAACCTAAGGAGGAAGAGAAAGACATCGTGTGCTCCCCTTGGAAGGTGAACTGGCCACATCTGCTTTAGGGACTGCAATGCCGTCACTGAATAATGATGTTAACAACCACCCCCAGACATCTGTGAATAATCTGGAACCTTGTAATTTGTGTTTTTTGGAGAGTGCCACAAAGCCATGGTGGGGTTCGTCAACTGGGGACACTCAACTTATAGCTGAGTGGAACCAATAAAACCTGAATTTGAGCTGTAACAGACAAAGAACAAAGTTCAAAATATTAAACACGCCTAAAATGCCAAAAACCATTCTGAATGGTTGTTGTCCTGAATGGGCCCTTTTTCTCATGGAGCACCCCACTGTGCCCCCACTTGGCCCACTCAGGAATGTGGAGATGTGCTTCAGATCCCCAGAGGTGCTGCCTTCCTCTGCCAGTCAAGTCCTGTGACATCCCCCCCACCCCCGCCCCCTGCAATTTCCGCCTTCACTACAGGAAGACTGAACACAGGGAGTTTCTTTCATGCCTTCAGGACACAGCAGTGAGCTGATTTCCCATGCAGTCTCTAAGAAATTGATGGGTAAAATGGCCTCAGGGTGGTGCAGGTATATGGAGAGAACAGAAGCCTAAGCAGACCAGAATTTTGATCTCAGTTCTGTCCCATTCCAGACCTTGAAAAAGTTATGTAATTCCTCTAATTCTTCAATTACCTGCCAATAAAATAGGGATCCTTATAGGGTTATAAGGATTAAACTGAGGCTATGTAGGTAAAACACCTGGCACCTTACCTGGCATGTAGATGGTGCCCAGAGAGTATTAATTTCTTTATCCCCTAGCCCAGTGGTCTCATCATGCCTTCTCAGACTTGCCACAACCTGAGCAAGAGCATCCTGAACATTGGGATGAACAATATTCATTCGTTCAATCAACATTTACAAAAAAATTCCTATACCTTAGCACCCTTGAACATCAACTTCACTAAAAGATTTTTAAAATATTATTTTAATATTAAGACAAATATTATGAAGAAGAATGTAAAACCTGCATTAAATTTAAAGGAAAATATGAGTCTTTTGCCCATGATCCAGACTTCCCAGGAATCCCATACAAGGCAGCTTGAAGATGCTAAGATGACCAAGGCATGACCTCAGGTCCAATTCTCACAGATCTCCACCTTTTCCTTCAGTGAGTCATGAACCAGAAGTGACATGGTCCCTCCCTAGGAAATCAGCATAGAAGAGAACCAGTTTAGGATAAACCAGCCAATTATACAGTGAGCACAAGGACTGTCCCCAGAGCGTTGCTTGCACATTCTGTCTTTCTGATTTGCGAGTCATCCTTGGGCAGACTCTTCCAAGATTACCTCGCCTTCAATTCTCAGGAAAAGATACTTCTATTTCTAGGAAATTTGCCGTATGTCAAATCTGGGATGTTTAGCCAGGTCAAAGTTGTTTTCCTTACTTCCCATTCTAGCCTCCTGTGACTTCTGGAGTCACCCTCCAAAGTCAAATTCTGACATGTGAACTGGAGGTGACCCCATCCATTTACTCCTGATACCTGTGCGTTACTAGACTCAGATCCATGGGCTCCTCTTACACTCAGATCCTGGGCTGGGAACTAGATCTCTTATGTTTACTTTCTCATCAGAAAAACGTAGTTCCTTCCCTGAAACAATCACCATGTTAGCTAATTTCAGTATTTGATATAAATAGTAAAATGGTAGTGGTGACCACCTCCAAGTGGTAGGAATATAAGTGGTTTTGATTTTCATCATTTTGCTTACCTATATCTTCCCATGTCCAATAATTAGCATGTATTATTTGTGCATAAATGAAAATTTTAAATGTAAAGACTAACATTCCTCTCATTTAGCTGTTCCTGAAGATTTACATTTTGAATTCAAGCTCAAAATTCAAAGCAGAAAGTCACAGAATAGTTTTCCATAGGACTGAAGACTAGAAATCCAATAATTCCTTTATCGAGCTGAACCAAATTCCAGTTTATACTTAGGTTTACAAAAGCAAATGAAATTGCTTTCGAGGGAGTTATTTAACCAATGTACTTGGCAAATGGTTATCTTTTTATAAATCGAAATCACAACAAAACTAGAAAAACTGCTGATAATGTAATGGAAAACAAAATTCAAAGCCATGGCCTTGGGAGATCACATTACTCTCCAAAACACCCTAATAACTTGAGGAAGTGACAGCAGATGTTGAACTGTACTAGTAATTCATTCAATAAATATTTGAATATTTACTGTTCCCAACACCAGTCGAGGCACTGAGGATACAGCAAAAATTCCTGCCCTCACAAACTCTGTATTCCAGTCGGAGATGGAAGATTCCTATGCAGCAAGACAATTCTTAGCATAGTATTAATACCATTTCTGCTGTTTTGACTGTTTTCCTGCCATTTTTCTTAGAGAAGTAGAACTTTTTAGCAAGTCCTTTCTAAAGCTAATGACTAGGCCAACAATTCCTTGACAAAACCCTGCCAGGAGTGGGACAGACTGGATGCCAGTACCTTTGGAGAAGGTACTTAGAGACCTTCCTGCAGTGATGATCCTAAGGACTTAGCTGATACAAAATGGTTCAGATGTTCCCAGAGGAAGAAGCTAAAGTGCCCCCCAGCATGGAGTAGAGAACTGAGCTGGAAGACTTGGAGACCAGGCTATGAAGATACTGGTGGGCTATGGAGATAAGCAGCAACAGGAATGGCTCTGTCTTAGGGAGACCAAGATTTTAGCTCCATGTGAGGGAAAACACTTCAACAGCCACAGTTGCCCTACAGTGGAATAGGCTGAGGGAAAAGCAGTTCTCAGGCTTTGGGGTGGATGACCCATCCAGCTCTGCCACTTACTGGCTGTGTGACCTTGGGCTAGTTCTATAACCTCTATGGGTCTCAGTTTTTCTGCCTGTAAAGTGAGAATTATAATGGTACTTAGATTATGGGATTGTGGTGAATATTAAATAAGAGGAAGCATGTAAAGTGTCAGGGTACTCCCTGACAGAGTAACTTAGATATTAAAAGGCTATCTAAATCAGATGATAGCATTTAAGAATTTATCATCTATGCTGTTTTTACAGTGAATTTGATTTGATTTGGTTTGATTTCAAAACAATATTGTATCCAGTCATATTTGGTAAGGAGATTACAATTGGTGGTTGTGATCTCAATATCACAAAAATCCATGGCTATGGTGGGAATAGAATCCACAGTTCCCTACAAGGAACCCTCTGAATGATGCTATCACATATCTGACATGACCATGGTCAGGGCCCAATATATAACCCCTGGCCGATTTGGATATATGGTGATATTGGTCCTTTCTGGAGGTCCACCAGGGTACTGGGCAAAGCCAGGGATCAGGCTAGCAGCAGTGTTCAGTGTACACTCGGATAAGGAAATCCCTAAGGCAGAAGCACTGCTCCCATACACACACCCAGCAGGGCTGATCTGGTCATCTGGGATTCAAGATTGGAAGTTCCTAGAGAGGCTGTGCTCAATGTCACAAAGTTCCCAAGGGTCCATTACTGACGAGAGTGACAGTCTCATCCCTATTCTGGGATACCCAGGGCAGATAAACTCAAATGGCAGCCTATGAGACAGGACTCTGGAGGCACAGCCAGGCTGGGTTGGAGAGTCAAGTCAGTGGGACAAAGGAGCCTGAAGGTAGCACAGGATGGAATACTAACCTACTTATAATCTCTCTTGTGGTTCCAGGGGTTGGGGTCATATCCAGACAGGTTTCCTCTTCCATCCCAGTGAGATCACCCCAGGGGCAGCTGTACACTCCCAGGTGAATTGCTGTACAGACTAGCCTCACCTCCTGGCCCTGGCTGTTGGTTATGGCCCAAGGGTAGGAGGGGCAAGCAGCCAATCTATTTATATGTGCCCAGGAAGTCCTCTGGCAGCTGCCATCCCCACACCAACTACCTTAGGGTCCGTGGTTAGCCTTTAACTGTCAAGCCAATGTTCAGCACACAAGTTTCTGCCATCATACCTTCCCACCAGCCAGCTTACTAGGAATGCCTATACCTGTCTGAACTCTTACCTGGTATAGAGCTAAGACCTATCTCCTTAAGAATCAAAATCCTTAACAATAACATCTTGTATGTGTGTGGTGCTTAGCACTTTTCAATTCACTTTTCATATCCTGCATGTATTGGTTAGAATTTTTAGTTGTAAGCAAAAGTAACTAACTTTGGCTGATATGCAGAGTAAAGGACATAAATGAAAAGATAATAAGTAACTCATGAAATCCCAAGAAGGTAGAAAAATAGGCTTGGAGGCACACAGTCAAGAACAGTGCTCCAAACTCCAACTCAGCAGTGGTCTAAGAAGATATCACTGTGACCACTGAGTCTGGCACACCATCCCTGACACCTATGCCGCAGACACCTTCATTGGGGATGCTGCCCATAAAACTGCTGTCACTGGAAACTGAGATTGTACCCATCAAAGCATTAAAAGGGTTGCAAAACAGACCTTGCTCCTTTGCTGTCACTGGCTTCCAATTCAAAATTGGTGAGGAGTGGCATGGAGGACGGAGCTTGTCTAACTGGAGGAGCCTGAGCCTCAGGTCAATGCCCACACCCTAACTGCAAAGGAACATGGTTTCACCTTATGAGGCATGGAGTTCCTCAAGCACAGGAAGGCAGTTTAGCTGCCAGACAACCAAAATAAGTGACAAATGTCCAACTCTTCATCTCATTTGATCATCACACCAACACATGAAGTTATCAGAATGACTCTTATTATCCCCATTTTAGATAGCAGGAGTGAGACCAGGGCAGTTTCTCTACCAACACAATGAAATAAAATAGGGAGAAAAGTAAAGTCTTGTTTTCAAGTTTAAAAAGATCATCTGTAGAAGTGTGGGATGAGAGGAATTATGTTTGGCTGCAGGTCCACATAAAGGTCTTAGAATTTCAGCTGACCATAGCTTCATACGAACACAACTGAAGAGGTTGCTGACATGGCCACTGCAGAGACTTGTGGATAGAACAGTGTCTTGGCCTCTGGGCCTGCCAGACTTACCTGGGGTTGACCATTCTAGTCTGGTTGCATATTTGCAGAGATGGGCAGACAAGGTAGGGAGGTTCTGTAACATCTGGTGTGTGCTTTCCTCTGCTTCAGAAGGCAGAACTGGGGCTACATAGGGGTCACAGGGACCAGAAGCTAGTTCAATACCTGTAAAGCAGGGCAAAAACAAGACAGACTTCCATGAGGTGGTGAGGTCCCCATTGCTAGGGGAATGCAAGCAGAAGCTAGAAAGCAATCTATCAGAAATTTTAACTAAATGATGAACTAGATGATGAATGCAGTCCCTTCCAACCCTAAGATGCTATAAGCCTCCAATGTGTTCTAAACATAGGGCTTGATCAACCAGGTAGGACAATGGCCCTCCAAGAGCCTCCTAAGGATCTAATGAGCTAACCAATGACAAAAGAAGAAAACAAATAATGTACACTCTTACTAGATACCAATAATATGCAAAAATAAAAGGAAAGATCATTTTTTACTTTAGCCAAAACCAAAAGCAATATTCAATGCTAGAGAGGCTGAAATGAAGCTGGTATATTCTTGCTGGCAATTGGGTAAACTGGGTACCACCCTTTTTGAAATCAATGTGGCAGATGGTATAAAAAAAACCCCAAATCATGTTTAATCCTTCAACCCAATAACTGTTCACTTGGGAATTTATCTTAAAGAATAATTTGTAAAGGGTAATTGCTATAAACTTGGATGTATTCATTACATCATTTTAAATAATAAACAAAAAGTCCTAAATAAGGGAGAGGTTAAGTATAGTATGGCATTTGATGGATATTAGACGATAATTACTGATGGTGTTTATAAAGAATCTCTGTTTATAAAGAATCTCGAGGGCAAGTCCTGTGTCCTGTTTACCACTATAGACCCAGTACTGTCTGGAATATAGAAATACCTCATTAAATATTCATTGAATAAGTGAATGAATGAACAATTGAACAAATGAATTCAATCTTAGCAAGGGAAAATGCTCACCACATAACCACATCTTACATTGAAAAAAAAAGCAGAACTTGAAATTATATCTAAACTATGATTTTCAGAATACATAGAATACAAGATTATATACATATGTGTCCTACATAAAAATTCTAATGTGGAAAAATAAAAAATAGATGTTAGGCTCACAACTAAGGATGATATGTTATTCTTATTCATTCAACATGTTTTACTTAGCACCTGTTACGTATCAGGTACTATGCCACAATCTATGAGTACAGCAGTAAACAAAATAGACAAAGTCTTTACCCTAATGGAGAGTTTATTCCAGCAGGTTACTGGAGGAGTGAGAGTGGGAGAGGGACAAACAATAAACAGATTAAAAAATGTATAATATTTCAGATGGTAATAAGTGCTATTGAGGGGAAAAAGCAGGAAAGGGGGATAGAGAATGCTAGGAGAGGAAAGGCTGACATTTTATATGAAATGTTCATGAGGATGTCTAGGGAAAGAGCTTCCAAGCAAAGGGAACAGTAAGTACAAAGGCCCTGAGGCCAGAGTGTACTTGGTGCAATCAAGGAACAGCATGAAGGTCAATGTATATGAAGGGATCTAGGAGATATGGCAGAGAGGCACAGGATTAAGTGTAGATGGCCCTATAGGCTATAATGAGGACTTTAGGGTTTGCTCGCAATGAGACAAAGAAGCCACTGGAGAGGTTTGAGCAGAGGTATGAGATGGTCTGACTTATGTTTAAAAAGAAATCACTCCTTTTATAAGACTATCTTATGAAAGTTTAAGATGAAAGGGAGAATTTTAAACAAGGACAGATTAACATAACATTCATGAATTGACTCACAAAATATTTTCTGAGCACCCACTGTTTCAAGGGGCTAGAATAGCAGGCCTATTTCAAGATTACAAAGATTTATCAACCACATAAAAATATTTTTAAATAACACTGGCTTTTTTTAAAGACAGAGATTGCTCAAAGCAATTAACTGATTTTATCTTTGTTTTTTAAAGGAATTGTAGGGCTTGCTTTTCTCAATTAACATTTAGATGCACATTTCATGTTCTATATCAAGTTCCATAATTGTAAACTGTGCTGCTGTTTGGCTGCTTATTTGACTTGTCTTAAATATCTCATGCACAACACTGCAGCATCACTCACAATCCAACATTACTGATAGGAGACCTTTGTGGGAAGTCTGTATGTGCTGGCAAGATTATCTAAAAAAATAATAAAATTCTTGTAATCCTTTTCAAGGATGCATAAAGGAAAATGGCTGCATTTCAAATTCATGGCATTTCAAAAGGCATGAATTAAGCTCTAAGATCTACATTTGAAAAAAAAATCAACACAAGTTCTATAATTTATGTTCTAAACTGAGAAAACAAATCATTGCTAAGAAATGAAATTTGCAAAATTCTTAAACACACTCTCTAGATGATATGCACAAACTCAAATCTACAAAGTGCACTAAAATATAAATTGCAAGAATCACAACCCTTGCACTTGGTTCATACAACTTCACTGTGAAATCTAGAATTGTTATTTTTTGTTTGTTTGGTTGATTTGTTAATTTTATTCCTAAACATTCTGCCTTTTAGGTATGTATAAAACTGATCATGTGCAGATGACATTGAGACAATACTTCAGTGAAAATGTATGAGAAAACTCATTGGTTCTTTTTCTCCTTACCCTTCATGTTTGAGCAAGAGGGCTTCTTCTTAGCTCACCAATATCTTGATTTCTGTGACACTCACATGTCAGAGGGATCTGCACCCTATCGCTCTTCTTTGCCATCATCTGTTGACTCCTCACTCACTGTACAGTTTGGCACAGGGGTACCAGTGTTCCTTCTCTCTTTCAAAGCACCCATGTTTTGGAGAGACTTGCCAAGGACCCAACCAACAAATATGCCTTTCAATCACATGACTTCCTCTGTCTGCTCCAGCCATCCGGCCCCACCCCTGCACAGAGCTCTTCTACCTCTGAACCACATTGCCTCCTCTCCCTACTCTTCCTGCCCACCTATCATGTCTACCCTTACTCCACTGAGAACACTGCCCCTCTCATCTGTTCATTCCATCCTAGCTTCACCTCCTTACTCTTGTGGACCACTAATTCCACTCTCTTGTCAGTGTCTACAACTCCCTTGCTTTCTACAAAGCCCAGCCCTGGATCAGCCTCACCAGTAACCTATCTCAAGGATGATGAGATGCTGAAAAAAGTCCACAAGCACACAGATTATCTTGGGAGAATGACTAATACATATGCCTCTAGAAACCTACGGCCTCCAACCAAAGTAGGCTCTCACCACTGCCCTTCACTCTCTGTGGGTTACTATTAGCTTTTCCTCCTTTTTTCTAGCAGCCATCTTGAATATTTTCCTCTTTTTCCAAGCTTCCCACCAATCTACCAACCTACGGACCTACCTACATCTCCAACTCCTCCTTTCTTTCTCCTCCACCAATCTTAGAAGAAAAGTGGGCCCTCCTCCCGCCTGAGACTGACTCTGAACTCCACCACCTCTCACCCTCTTGCTGACTTCACTCCATCCTTCAATCCCTTTCCTTATCAACTCTCTCTCTACGAATTGTTCCCCACCAGCATTTTTAAATGTCCTATCTTTCCCAACTTAAAACTTAAAAAAATTGTCTTTCAACTCTACATCCTTTCTGGTTTTCTCCCTCCTCCCCTTCAAAACGATTCCCAAGAGTTATTTACATCCACTTCCCATGTACTCAGACTTCTGCTCCTGCTACTCTACCTAATCTACTCTCCAAGGTTACCAGTGATCTCTCTTGGTTACTAAATTTGGTGTTCACTTGTTCAGACCTCGGCTTACTTGACCATTCTGCACCATGTCACCTCACTCCTTCCATTTGGCTTCTTTGGTTTTTCTCTTATCCTTCTGACTGTTCTTTTTGTTTTTCCTTCCGGGCTCCTCTTCTTCTACCTGTCCCATATTTGCTGGTATTTCCCAATGGAGTTTGGTCTTCTCTTTAACTGTCTCTACTAAAGGATTTCATCCATTCCCATGGCTTCAATTATCCTGTATATTTTGATAATGTGATAACTTAAGACTTTCTCCACATCAGAGCTCTCAAAGATGACAGGCTCTCAGGCTCTGTCTTTTTTGGTTTGAATTATGTTCAGGGTAATAGTCCCCCCTACTCACTTCTTCTTCATCCATGAATTAATTCATATATTCATGAATTAATTCAAAATGCCATATATTAAGGCATTTTCCCAAGATAAGCTCCAAATCACCTACTGGACATCTCACCTGGATGTCTCCCATTCACTTCAAACTCACCTCCTCTTCCTGTCTCAGAGACATCTGAGAAAAGCACCGCCATCTATTCACCTAGTTTCCTAAGGCAGACACCTGGACATCATCCTTGAGTCACCACTCCTCCACCCCCTCAGCTCATCACTCACAAAGTCCTCTGAATATTTACCTCCTTAATACATCTCAGATCCACCCCCTCTTTTCCAACCTCATAGATGTGGTGCTGGATCACTGGAGCAGCTTCTGACCTATATCCCAGCCTTGTCTTCCCCAGGCCATTTTCCACACAGGCCCTAGACCTTTTCAAAATACACATCTCCTTAAAAACCTTCATTATCTTTAGAATAAAGTTATATTCCTCAGCCTAGTATACTAGGTTCTTTGGGACCCATCCCTGGTTAATCACTCCAACCCCATGTCTGAGATTCAGTATTCTTCTTAATTAGAAGACCTACGGAACTTCACTGAGACCTTTTCTTCCCTCTAACAAGGTAGGAGCCTAGCTCAATGTTCCCCTGAAATCTTTCATAACTCTAGCTTTTAAGCATCTAAAATTTCATTCTTAGGGTTCTCTGCTCTAAAGCACCCCTAAAAGATAAAACAAACAAACATATTGAGCACATACTTGACCAAAATCATAGCACTTATAAGACAATGGTGATATGAACCTAGATTACTCAGGACATTACCTCTTGCCTGTTTATTCACAGTCAAAGCAATTTCCGATAATCCAAGATGAAAAATGTGGAAACAGAGTAATATTTGTTGAGTGCTTGATATTTATGAAGTGTTTTATGTAAGGCATCACATTTATCCATTACAACATTTTTAAACAAGCAAACTGCAGATCCAAGAAGGTTGTACAAGGCCACACAGCCAGTAAATGGGTTTGAATTCCCCCACCTGCACCTTACTAGCTTCTCCCTAACACCAATAAATAGCATTTAACAACTGAAGAAACAGGTCCAGCCCAGGATCACACACCTAGTCAAAGGCAAAGTTAGAAAGAGAACCCAGATTTCCTGACTCTACTTGGCTGAGCAGATGCTATTTCTGTCCCTGCTTTCTGGGAGAACCATGGAACCCTGATTTTCCACCTATTTGTAAGAGGGGGAAACTTCTGAAAACTAGCACTGCTACTGAAGGGCTAAACTGACCTCCAGAGTTTCGGCTGTGGCTCCGGGCCCTCTGCTGATGCCCACCCTGTGATGTAGTCCTCCCCCTACCAGCTTTTCCAAAAGCCTTTGGTCTCACAGCATCCACAGAATTAGGCACTCGGCTTCAGCACAAATCTCATTCTTTCTTGCCTCCTTAAAGTTTTCTCATCTTCAGTAATAAGGCCCCATCTGTTCACCCAGCTCCAATGATCTTCCTTCATAGTTGAGCCAAGATCAAAGCTCCTTTGCTGTGCCTCTTAAAAGTTGTTAGTTCTTCCCTAAATGCAATACATTTTACTCATTGCTCCATCTTAGCCTACCCTCCCTAGATGTCATCGACTCAGGGATGACAGGGTTACTTTTGCTCAGGTTGTCTTTTTGGTTTGAATCTGATTCAGAGTAATAGTCTCCTGATTACTTCCTTGGCCACAAATTAATTATTCCCATATATTAAGGCATTCTCCCAAGAACGCTTCAACTGAAATACATCCAAAATGTCTGGATAGGGTGACATATGAAGCATGTGTGAGATTAATTGGACCATCTGGCCAACACCAGGGCCCTGAGTGGGGAAAGATTCAGAAAAGATGTTACCTAGCAAGGTGGGAGGGCTCTATGAAGCTGAGCAGAGGGCTGAAAGATGGGGCAAGAATCACAGACTGTCTTTACTTCAGAGGAAGATTTTTCCCAGAAAGGGAGTGGGAGGTAGGGCATTTAGGCACAGAAAGAAGAAGGGCCAACAACAAAAATAGAAGAACATGAAGAACTGATGACATTTAGGGAAGAACTCATAGAACTTCCAAAAAATAATAGGCATGACTCTATCAATCCCTAATGTCATAGGATTGGAAGAGTTCTCAAAGCAGTCATGCAAAATTCCAATCCAGTGTTTGAACGACATAAACATTTCTTTAAGGTGGTGGCATCCCTCAACACTTTCAGCATTGGGAAACACTCAAACTTAGGAAATCAAGATTATGGAGGTGTGAGTGAAATTCAATTAAAGTTCAATTCATTTTCAATTCAACAAATATCTATTGAGTACCTGATATAAGACAGATACTATAGGCATTGGACTACAAGTATGAATAATATAGGCATGGTCCCTGCTCTGTGGATCTTATAATCTAATGTGGAAAGAAGATGGATACATAAACACAAGGAGAATAGGGGAAGTAGAGAGTGCTGCTCAAACACAAGGTGGGGTAACCTAATACGAAGCCAGGCATCTAGAAAGTCTTCACGCACGAGGCAGCCTCTAGGCTGAGGATTGAAGAGTTTGAAGAGTTAGCTGAATGCAGGGAGGAGGGACCCACCAGAGTGAGAGAAAGCAGGTGATTAAGCCTTTGCAGCTTCCAAAGAAGTTCAGAGTGTTGCAAGAAGGTGAAGTCCAGATCTTAAAGGGCTTTTCGAACGATGTCGAGGAGAGTGGGCATAATTCCTGAGGCAATGGGAAGCCTGTGGAGGGTTTTAAGCAGGAGAAGCGCCCTCTGGCTAAGCTGGGGGAGATGCTGCGGCATCCGAGGGTGGCGTGAAGGAGACCAGAACCCGCGGGGAAGATGGGATAGGAAGGCCTTCATGGCCCAGAGGTTATGACCAAAAGTAAAGCGCTCTTGTACGACAAGATAGAGACAAAAACAAAGGGATAAAGTTCAGAATGTGGCGGGAAGTTCTTCTCCGTCCTCTCTCACCTTCGTTGAGCAAACCAAAGCAGCTCGCCCTGGGTTTGCCCCAACACCGCGGAGTGTGGGCGGGGCACTGCTCCACGCCCTCTTCCCAGATAGGAAAACTGAGGTCCAGAGTCCTGAGGTGGGGACCAAAGAGGAAAAAAAGAGTCAAAACGGCCTCCCAAGAGGCTGCCCGAAGTCATGCATGATCCTTTGAGGGTCCCACAACCTGCCCCATTTCTCCGTCAGCCATCCCCAACCAGCCGCCTTCGCTATGGAAACAGTCTTCCCGCCCTCCTCAGCGACTCGGTTCCTTTAAAGCACTCTGGAAAATGCAGTTCATCTCTGGGTACCTTCCCACAGCGTGAGCCCACTTTACGTCCTTGAAGGACTACAAGTTCCAGAAGGCTGTGCGAAAACGACGGCGGTCTCTGGGGTATGTGGTCTTGACAACGAGACCAAGGAACACCCGGGCGGGGCTGAAGGGTGAGGGGAAGGCCTCCCCCAGTAGGAGGCCTTCTGGGCGGGACCCGGGTCACCATTGGCTACGAAGGCGCAGAGGAGGCGGGGTCAGCGGAATGAGGCGGGGTCAGCGGAATGAGGCGCGGAGCTGTTCTCCGCTCCAGGTGCTGAGTCCTAGGGAGGCTCTGGACGCGGGAGCCGCAGTCGCCGCCGCCGCGGTCGCCGCTGCGGGAGCAACCATCGGAAAGCTGGGGCCGTGAGGAGCCCTGAGGAGGAGCTGGATAAACTGCCGGGAGCTGACTGCCCTCTCGCCTCTCTGAGGTCGGTGCTGCTGAATTGCTTTTGTTCTATTGGGGAGGGGACGATCTGAGGCGTCAGGGGCCTGGGGAGTTGTTGGGACCTCTCCTCGATGCTCTCAAGACCGTCTGTCCCAGAGAGCTGCTGACTGACTCCTCGCGGGCCTCCCTATGGTTAAACGCCTGAGGTCCCAGCAGCTTGGTTTAGTTTTTGTATTATGGTGGAGGGGGCTCTTGAATGTGAGGGACGAGGGCTGGGGGGCCCCCCTGGCCCCCCACGGCCCGTCTCTCCTGAGAGGGTGTTGAGAGCTTGGAGCCTCCCTTCCCCCGTGCCTGAAGTCGAGGCTGCTTGAATTATTGAGAATGGAAGGGAGTGTTCTGGGATGAAAGCTTCGGAGGCAGACGGACCCTTCCCTGCAATACCTTGGCTGCTTGAGATTACAAAGGGGGTCTGGATGTAATGGATGAGACTGCAGGACTCCTCTGTTCAGAATCTCTTGGGGTTATTGAGGAAGAGCTGTTTAAGATATCAGGACGACCCTTCCCGTGCCCACCCTTCCCCCGAAATCTAGGGTTTTGTGAAGAGGAGGAAGAGGATGTATATGGAGACAGGGTACTCTCTCCCCTCCCTCTTGGACCCGCCTAGGTTATTGTGTGTGTGTGTGGGGGGGGGGGGTTGGGATGTGAGAGGCAAAGGCAGGGAGACCCTCCCCACCTTGCTTGGAGTCACCGGTACAAGAAAGCTGACGGATTATTGGGGTCCTTCCTCTGCGCTAGGGTTCCACGCCTAAGGTCGGAATGGCCTGGGGGTGGTGTGTGCGGTGGGATTGAAGGACCCCTCCTCTCTCAGGCCTTATCTGCTAAGCCCTCTTTACCTGGATCTAAGCCAGGGCCATAAGTCGGGACAACCTTTCCTGGCCCGCCCCGCCCCGGGGACCAGGCTCCTATACCGCAGGGGGGAGCCAGACCTGGGTGGGCACGTGTGGGGCGGGTCCCTTCTCAAACACCCTGAAGCTATGGGCAGACGGCCCCCTCCCCGCTCCCACAGACCCTCGGGGCTGCTCCATTCCGAGTGGGAGCGCCCCAGATCCGGTCGCCGAGACCTGAATCCCAGGCAAGCGGCGGCAGGTCCAGGTGTGAAGATTTCGCCTCTGCCCCGGCATCCACCGGAGGACAAAGCGGCGGTCATTGCACTGGCGGGCCTGCGCCAGGGGCTGAGCGGGGGGCGCGGCCAGGAGGCGGGGGTGCGGGGGGCGGCGGCTTCGGGCGAGGCGCCGAGAGCTTCCGCGGAAACGTGCCAGATGCCGGGCGAGAGACAAAGCGCGCTCGCTCCTCGCGGGCCCGCGCGAGCCTGGGATGGAAAATCCCAAGAGAGGTGGCGACTGTGCCCGAGCAGGGCACTAGCCCTGCACCCTTCTTCCCTGCACAACCCCCCACCCCCCGCCAGCCCAGCACCCAAGATTCAGTGTGTGCGATGATAACCAAGTCCCTTCTGGGGGGTGTTCAAGACCTGTGACCACGAGGATGTGGACAGGCAGGTGACTCCGCCTCGCGGTTGAAGCCCAGAGTTGAGGAGGCCTGAGTGGGCCAGGGTCCGGAGGGGCATTCTGACTGGACTTCTCTGTCCCCCCAGCCCCCATCATTAGTAATGATAGGTCAAATTTGGTTCCTGGGTTTGAATGTGTTTGTATTGTCACAGTGTGTTTGCATGAGTGATAGTATTTGCATGGGTCAGAGTGTGAATATGAATGTGCCACTGTATGCTCCAGTGTTCATATATGTATGTCATGGTGAGCTTGTATATCTGGCTGTGTGTGTGTGAGAAGAGGAACCACTTACTGATGGCCTTGGATGTTGTCGGTGGGGATGGGGGCAGAATAGTTGCTCCTTCCATGCTCAAGCCACACTAATGACCTAGGGTCCAAGTGGTTGCCCTCAGGGTGGAGGTAGCTTCAGGCTATCTTGAGCCTAGCCTGCATGCCTGAGTGTGACCCAGAAAGTGGGACCTCACAAATATGTGGAGCTCTCTTCAGCCCTTCTGGGGTCTCAGATCTGAACCTAACATCTTCACCAGAGCCTTTCCCTTCCCATCCCTCAGAATATTCAGACTTCCCTGAGGACCAGAATTCTGTACTCCCCCCCACCACCACCACAGACTGCCACATGGGGTTTGGGGGGCCCATCAACGGAGTCCTTTATGATGCAGGTACAAAATTGTGTGGTGGGGCAATTTTGTCACTTTGGCCTCCATGTCTGGAAGGGCCATGGGACTGAGGTTGCTTGCCAGTGACAGGCGGCCTCTCAGTAATACCAGGTATACTAACAGAGAGGGCACAACTGTGACATAGAGATACCACTATGGGTAGATACCCCTATTGGTTGCAAATGGCCCTCCCAGACCTGCCCACTCCCAGCAAGTGAAATCAGTTTTATGGCACTTTTATGGCAAAGGTGCTATGTGCCTTTGAGATAACCCCCACCTGAGACCTCCTTCCTACTGGAACCACTGAAAGAGCAGTTACCAGACAGTGGAGCCACCACCCAGCCCAGCCCTGCCTAGTCCGGTTTCCATAAGTATCCACTTCTAGTATCCACAGCGACCTCTGCTGGGAAGACGTTAGACAAAGCTGAAATTTGGCAACTAACACTTCACCGTGTGGAGGCTCAGGGTAGGTGTGGGCATTGTTAGGTGAAAACCGCAAATCCTTCTATTCGGGAGCTCCCTGCCTGCCTTTGAAATCTTAAGTTGATGTTCTTGTCTGCAGTTCCTTCAAGCTAGTTCAAGCAATGGGACTGCCACTGTCCTCATCCATGTGGAAATATTTAAAGAGGGCCTAAAGGTCTTTGTTCAAATTTCCATCCAGTTGGGGGTGGGCATCAAATCCCTTTATGAGGAAAATGCATGGAAAACATTTATCAAGATCGGGAGGTTTAAGCATCTTTCCTGTTTCTTTCTCTCCCTTTATGATTTTTCTTATTTTTCCTATTCCACTTTCATCTTCCTTTCTTATCAATAACATATTTTTCAAACATAAGCCTTTTTTCCTAGTTAATAATGTGTCCCAGAAAATACAGATATCAGGAGGTTATTACTAAATCAAAAAACTGGCAAACATTGGCTCTTCCAGGCCTAATGATGGGAGTAGGGGAGATGGATGAGACAACCTCAGTCTTAAATGCCCACTTGGTGACATGTATCTCTTCTGAAGTTGCTGTGAAGGGATTTCATGCAGCCACAAAACCTTTCAAGCTCCTCAAAGGAAAGGAGGTATTTAAATACCTGGTATTGTTCTTACTTTGGCATCTATGTGATTTGCATTGAACTATGTGACTCAGTATCATAAAATAAAAATAGGACTTAATATCTTCCTTGCCTGTTCAGAAGGTGACTACATATGTGTTGTGTTCTGCATTGGAGAGTGAAAAGCTAAATTGTCTCATAAATTGAACCACCTGCTTTTTCTGATTACAGAATGACACTCAACATCACCTACAGGCAGTAACATTATTTTATATTTCTTTTAATTCTTACCTGAATTCTTTGTCATGTAAAATCTTTCTTCATGCTCGTGCATTATTACTTTCACTTGAAGTTAATCAAGAATGTTTAATCCTTGTACCAAAGCCAAACAAATTAAATATCAGCAGAAACAGGAAGGTGTAGGTGGTGTTTCTGTTCTTCTTAGGCTCAAAAAAATCCTTAGAGTTTATAAGAGAAAAGGAAAGGGCCTGAAGATTCAGTAAATCTTATAGGTGGACTTAACCGGTTTATGAGGAGGAGAGGTTCCTTAGAATTTTCCAGGAGGGCTGGTCATATTGAAGAATCTGAGCATGCATACAAAAGTGATATGCATGCTGGAAGTGAGACTGCAGCCCGTGTGATTCCTAAACCCCTATACTAACACAGCATTTCTGGGAAAATCTCTCCAAGCCCCTCCTGCTCCCTCAGGCAGCCAGCTGTCACTAAGGAGCGGAGCTGTCCAAGGTTCTGCAGCACTGGCCTCAGCCCCACTAGCGAGAAGGGAGGATTTCAGGGCTTGGAGCATAATCGAACTCTGAGGACTACAGCCTCTGTGAGGATTTCCCCAAAGCTCATCGCAGAATGGAATAAGAGGAAATAGAGCTGTACAGGCTTCTACTGCATTACTTCGAATGAACCCATTGGCAATCCCTATTTAAAAGAATTATGAGCTAATAATAAGAAAAAACATTTCTGAGTCAGGCTCTTCACATGTAAGAACGTATTTAATCTTCACATTTTTATGAGTGGTATTGTTATTCCCACTCTCAAGATGAGGAAATGAAGTTTTGAGAGGAAAGGGGCTTGTCCATGGTCATACAGATCAGAAGGGACAGAGTTTAGATTTCAACCTAAATCTCTTAAAATCCAGAGCCTCCTCCTTACCACTATTTTTTACCTCTACATCTATTGTAGAAGCAAAATTGAAATATTGGACTGTCTTATATGAGATTCTTACCAAATTTTAGAGGAATGGAATTGGGGACCAACTAAGATTCAGACACAAAACCACATAAAAATAAGTCCTTTCAAATGTATGAAGAATTATTACAATGTACTTTACATATTATCCCGACAAAAGGCTTGTTGCTCAAACTTGATTACCAAAGAAGGGGAAAGGGGAGTAAAACTCAGTAGCCTAGAGTTTTCTTTACAGAGTGGAACAATTTCACAGGGAGCCAAGCCTGGATGGCAACAAAACGTGTTTTAATAATCTGTAAGAATGGAAAAATACATGAGGAGGCTGTTATTATTGGACAGGGTACATATAGAGCCAAATAAGGAGGGCTTATCTTTATTTGCTAGCATCCTATTCCAATTCTGAGGACATTTGGATATTAAGAAGATTCTTCCATCTATTTCCACTTGCAGATTTTCACAGCAAAGCCTCTGACACCAAAATAAAAGTTTTCACTGTTGTAAGCCTCAACTAAACTCAGGGAAGTATTACATTCCTGCCCTCATGTCATCACAGTCAATATTCTGCCTTCATATGTGGCTGCAGGACTTCTGAAGGTGGGAAGATCTGGAGCTTGATGGTTTTCAGGCCACAAGTCCTCCAGTCCTCCTAGGGTGGCAGTGCCAACTGCACCAATCTTGTGACACACAAGAACTCTGTGCCTAACTCCCCATTCAGTAGCTGTAGGTTTGGGCGTCTAAAGAGAGTACAGAGAAACAGACTCATGATTTTTCTTCTCTCTCTAGACCTCGATCTGCATAATATGCAGATAGGGGGCTTGGACTTTTAAGAAATGCCTCACATCAAGCTGGGTCTCCAATCCATTTTAAGTAATTCCTTCCCCTTCTAGGTTGGGGATTTGCAGGGCTCTGACGCATGGAGCAAAGGCTGCTGTTGCTTTTCTCGAGGGCGCTTGGAGGCCAAGGACTCGGCTCCCCATCTGGGTCTGCTCTGACTCATATGATCGCAGACAGATCTGATTGTTTTCTTATTTAGAGTCATTAATTAACTCTCCTCAGCATCAGAACAGCATGTAATAAGAGGGAGGCCATTTGTGGGGGTCTCTAAGCAGCCATGCCTACAGCTGAACACCATCTCCTTTGCTAACAGGATCAAGAAATGGTTTTTAATCCTGGCTATAACCCTTCAGAAAGCTTAGATAGTCAAGATTTTAGGTAAATATGAGAAATGAAATAAAAGTGTAATTGCTAAAGCTGCTATAGTTATTCTGGCAAAAACTGGGAGGCCCAGGGATATCTCAAAGAAACACTGAATTTTCACTTCTTCCTGCAATGTGTCAGGCACAGAGCTGGGCATAGGAAACACAACTCAACCTGGGATAAGCCTTATCATATAGAAATTTTGAATGGAAAGTAGAAACAGATGTTAAAACCCTGAAAAGGGTGTGTGCTGTAAGCAGAGTCTTTTTAGAAATGGAAAGAACATTAATAATCATAAACCATCATGTCTTCTAACATGAGGAAAGAAGCTAAGGGAAGTTGAGGATTGCCACTGACCACTGGTGAGTGGCGAATGGGGATTACAACCCAGGTTTCATAACTCCTAAAGCTCATTCTTTCCACTGTCATAAACTACTGCTCTGTTCATTAAATTATCTAAAGGGCATGTTTCCATTGACATAGACTTCTTTGATCCAACACTAATGCAAAATTCAAATTTTAAATTGAAATAGAAACAAATTATAGATGAAATAGGAAAAGGAGAATGCCCATTTATATCTATGTTGGCCAATATAGTAGCTATTGAATATATAAAATGTGGCTAGTCTGAAATGAGATGTGCTGTAAGCATAAAATATATACCAGATCTTGAAAAATTAGTATAAAAATATAAAATAGCTCATTGATAGTATTAATATTGATTACAGGTTGACATATTTTGGATATAGTGTCAAATTAAATATATTACTAAAATTAATTTCATTTGTTTATTTTTATTCCTTTAATGTATCTACTAGAAAATTTTTAATTATATATGTATCTTGCATTTATAACACATTATATTTCTACTGGGCAGTGCTATTCTAGAGTACTCCCATTGAGGAGGAAATTTTCTTTAAAAACAGGCATTTAGCAAAGTATATTCTATAATTAGTCATCTTGAGATGAATCCTGGCTCTGCCATTTGGGCTGTGTGACCTTATGCACGTTAATGAATCTCTCTGCACTTCTGTTTCCTTACCTGGAAAATGAAGATGATAACAGAACCTACCTCCTTAGTTATGAGTTAAATCGCCTAAACCAGTGACTGGTACACGGTGAGTGCTCAATTAATTTTAGCTATTATTGTAAAAAGACCAGACCTTACAAGATAGGAGCAACAGGAAGGAGAAAAAGCAGACAATTTTCAGATAGATCAGGCAAAGATTTACTACCCATTAAAACATGATTGAAAACACTAAATATAGCTCATGAATTACCTTGCTGTGGCCCCAATTTTCTGGCAGATAAAGATACTGAGAAAAGATTTCAAACCATTTTCATCAACTTACACTTAATGTGTTTACTTGTTAGCTAACTGCATTATGCACAGGTCTTGACCTCTGCTAATGAGTTGAGGAAGAGGATGACTAGAAGGTGCTTGTAACATGACCCATCCACAGGAAAGTGTGAGCCTTATGCTCTAGGAGAAAGATCCTGACAGGAGTCTGACATGTGTGAAGTCAGAGTCACTCACTCTGCCACCCGTTGGCCTTGATCAAGACACTGAGTCTCAGTTTTCTTTTCTGTAACGTGGAGACAGTACCACCTCTCTTGCAGATTGTAATGAAGACTAAGTTAAATAATGCAAATAAAACGCCTAGTACATAGTAGACACTAAAAAAATAGTAGCTTCAACTAAATAAATTTCAAGTGTTCTTTAATAGAGAACTCTCTGTTCTTTAATAGAGAATTTTCTGTCCAGAATATCCATGGTCGTTTTTATACCTCCACTACTCCATTCCCTATTCTTACTCAGTCCCTAAGGAGGTTGAAAGTACAGTTTCATCTGATTAAGTGTGTCTACACCAAAATATAGGATCTGAGTATTTCTGGACACACTACACAATCTGTCATGTTCTTATCTCCATCCCACTAACAACATATGAGTTTCTTTTCCTGAGAATGATGAGCCAAATGGGTGTTATTCTACATCATGTTTATCCTGAAGTTCTGACATTCTGATCTTGGTGTTTAGAGCACTTTACATGTAGCTCTGCTTTAAAAACAAAGGGACATAAACCTGAAAACCATAGCCCCGGGAGAACCAGGTTCTCCTCTAGAGCAGGTCATGGGTCCATTCATTGCACAGCTCTGAGGGAGCACATTGTTGCTGCCTTTGACCATTTTTTCTCCTGAAAGTTTGCCTTCTAGACCAAAGAAATATATGTAAAGCTCAGTGAAGATTTATGTTAACAGAGCATGTTAAATTCTAGAGAAAACACTCAGACTAGTCTCACAAGAAGTGTGGGCATCCTGGAAGTATTTTGGCAGGAGAGCAACATTGTCAGATGTGCTGGGTCAAAGTATGGTGGTGGGTGGGTTGAGATGGGGTAGAGCCTGAAGGTAGGCTTACCCCTGGTTCTGTCGAGAGGCCTCCTGGCTTCTAGGGATCTAAGTACCAGTACTAAGTTCTTTTAGGATAGGGTCTGGTCTTGAAATGCATTTCTATAATTTTTTCTCTTTTGTTCACTCAACAAATGCTGAATGGTGCCTAGCTGGGGTGGGACCGTTTCAAAAAACCTTGTTCTGGAGGAATCAAGGGTCTGACTGGGGAGAGGAGAGATGCCCATATACTCAGTGGACCAAGGAGACAAGGCTGAAGTAACCACAGGAGGCCTAGTTAAGGCAGGTTGGCTATGGCGATAGGAAAGCTGTGGATCTCAACCAGACAAATAAGAGTCTGAATCTCAGCTTCATCACCAAATGTGTGGCCTTGGGCAAATGTTTTAAACTTTCCATGATTCATTTTCCTCATCTAGGGCAATAATATCTACTTTTCCTGGGCTGCTATGGCCATTACATGGCAACATATAAGAAAATTTTTAGAATACTACTAATCTTCCTTTATCAGGTGTTTACAGTGTGCCAGGCATTGTGCTCAAAAGAGCTACTGTTATTATCCTTATTTTATAGTTGAGGAAAGCAATGCTTGGGATCTTTAAGTAACTTGCTCAAGGTCATACAGGCAGTAAGAGTGGGACCAGGACCCCAACCCAGGCAATCTGACCTCACTGCCTCCCTGGTTCAAGGTCAACAGGAACCCAATAACTTTTATTTTGAAGAAGGGTGAGGTGATTTGTGGGTCAGCTTGTATAGTGGTCTTCTGCTAGGTCTTCAAGGGTAGGTACAATATAGAGAGGCTCTGAGGGGAGGGGAGCAAGACAGGGAAAAGCTATGATCAAATAAACAGGGCTGGGAATGCCAATGGTGTGTTCCGGGGACCCTGAAATTGAAAAGAGGGTTTCGGTAGGAAATAGATGTTTGAAAATAAGGTTTTGGAAAGCCTTGAATGTGAGGCTAATACATGTTAGAGAACCAGAAAAGTTCATAGGCAAAGGAAGGATTGTGAAATCAGAACCTAATTAAAGCCATCTCACTAAATTTGGGCATTTTGTTGCAGCATGGTGCATACTCACTAAACAGGCCCAAAGCCAAGTTCGTGGAGGGCATGGCCATATGGCACCCGATCCAGCCTTCCTACCTGTGCTCTTCACTTTTCAAAGAATGCGCATGGCCTTTGCTTTTATTTTGGGCTTCACAAAAGTCCTAGGCAGTAGAAGGGCAGAGGTCTGCTACAAGGATTGCTCCTGTGTCAAATGGCAGGCAACATGGGCTGCCAGGAACCACAGATGCCAAGCACAGCTGCAGTGCCCAAATGCAACCAAAATGCTTAGGAGGGCTTTTTCTGTGAGGGAGGAGGCAGAAAGCTTGCCCCCTGGGGCTGAGGCCTTTTCTCTATGCTCTGGGAAGCAGGCAGTATTATCTTTTGGTCCATGATTTCTCAGCGACACCCCTGAGTGGCTGCCTTCCAGGGTGTCTGCTGTGAGAGCCTTAGTCTGGGGCATTGCAAATCCCACGGTCCTTTTTGGTTGTGGTATCTGTCAGTCAATGCTCCCCTCCCATGCAGAGAGCTTGTTTCGCAAAAGAGGATTTTTCTGGACTTGCCATCTTGAATTCATTCTGCTTATCTCTCTGCACACTGCAGAGACTGGAAACCGAACCCCATTCTTCTTAGGCTGGTTAGAAGGAAAATCTATCTTTTCTAATGGTTGCAGTCACTGCTGACCACGAGATTTTTCTCCATGGCTATGCTCCTAATAACAACAGAAAACAAAGGCAGGAAGGACAGGAAAACAAAGGCAAGAGGGACAAAGATGTGGCACTTCTTCCAAGAGATACCTGCAGTTCTTTGAAGGATGTGAAGCAGAAGGGAGGTAACTTTCACAGATAGGAGAGAGTCCCTTGATAAGCAGAGTTTTGATGTTCAAGATGATAGAAGATGAAAGAGATTATGGTGCCACACTGTTTTCTCTGCAAAATCATGCCTAGGGGTCCAGATGCCCTCTACAGTTCTGGAAGGATAAACACATGGGTAGGTGAGACCACACAGATTTTGATAAGTTGTCCAGCAATAAGTCCCTAGTGATTATAAATATATCACTAATGAGAAATGACAAACACTTGGTGATGGAATGTAAAGGGCTCATCTGGCCATTGACCTTGTTTATGATTAATGTGTGACACCACACACTGAACACAACAGGGCAAAATGATGACTTCTGAAGAATAAAATCAAATCAGGAAATCAGAATAATTATAAAGGCATGGATGCTTAGAATGGTTGGACATCAGAAAGTAGAGCTCTGGTTACTTCAGAGCAGCTTCACCAGCCAGGTTACTTTTACCTAGTAAATGAGACATGTCCTTATCCTTAGGGGGTTTATCAATTCTAAAATAGAACAAGGAATGTGGTTTAGGAAATGTGCCAATGAACATGGCCACCTCATGATGTTCTTTTCTAGGTGCTTCCTCACACCTATGGAATAATGTAGCCCAGCAGGTGAGCCAAACTGAGATTTTATAAATTCTACCAACCTTATCTCATATCACGTTTGAGCAGGTCCAACTGTGGCTTTCAGGTAGCAGCGTGAAGGAGGCAAAGACTGGTGTCTTTCAGAAACTTATTGCATACATTCGGCAAAAATGTTTTTCCTTTACATGCTTCATTTGAAAGGCCTACTCTTGAAACCCTTTGCCTGCAATTAGAGCATGCGGCCACAAGGGACACCATGAAGCAGTGTGGTCCAAGCAGCCATGCTGCCCATAGGTGTGGTATGCTGAGCAAAGCACGATTTTTCAGTTGTTATCCTTCAGAAGAACATAATTTTAAGATATTTGATCATAAAAGAATTGTATGTTTAATTGGACCACATCATTGTAACCTATGTTTGGTGAAAATTCATCAACATTTATTTAACAAAATTCATGTATGCCTATTATATACTGTACAAAGAACAACACAAAGTCCCTGGCCTTAGATACTCACTCTTGTGAAGAGGACAAACACAGACAGATAATCCCAGTGTAGTGAGATAAGTGTTATATGGGAGGATGAGCAGAGAGTACTGGAAGCACAGAAGAGGAGTGATTAACTCTGATGGAGGATTATAAGAATGAACACACACACACGCACGCACACGCGCGCACACACACACACACACACACACACACACACACTCACATATGTTGGGTCCAGATGTTAACAACTGAGTCAGAGGGTTTACAGTAACACACATAGAAGGAGTTAAGCAAATGGGTTAGAATATTTTTGAGACATTGTAGGGAGCTGGAATTGGCCTGTTGAGTGATCTTGGATTATATCGTCTACATTTCTGGGCCTCAGTTTCCTCAATGGGTACCTCAGGTGCTTGGAAGTGGCCATCCTTACCATGTGGGCCTGGAGCAACATGGAGATTAGAGTGATGACTTTGATTACCAGTGTCCAGGCCTGTCTCAAGTCCTCTGTGGAACATGCTTGTCTGGACTCTGGTGATGCTACTTCTTGATTCTGGTTGAAATGTTCCAAGGCATCAGCTGAGATGCTGATCCCAGAGGAACCTGGTGTTTGTGAGGTGTCAGCCTTTGGTGTTCAATGGAAATGGTCTAGCTCTTCTGAGTATCTATTTGGTTTTACCACCTTTTCCAGAAGCCAGATTGGCCTCCTCAAAATTCTACCACTGCATACATTTCCTTGCCCCCTTCTTACCAGCAGATCTTCCGACTTGAGGCCAGTCTTCAGAAAGCCTTGGCCCTGTTAGGCAGAGGATCACTGGTGGCAAGCCAGCTCTTCCTCTCCCTGGCTCTCATGCCCTCCAGAAGATGAAGCCTTGTGGTAATCATTCTACAATATATACATGTACCAAATCATCATATTGTATACCTTAAACTTGCATATGTTATATGTCAATAATATTTCAATAAGCTAGGGTGGGGGAAGAAAAGAAAAGCCCTAGCTGGCCTGCATCTCTCTCTAGACATCTTCTTGGACCCTGGACAGCAGTTCTCCCCAGCCAGCCTCACCTAGCCTTTCCTAGGCCTTAGCCCTCCTCTGTCTGTGGGTGCGGCAGTGACCTTTCAAGAACTGGCACCTCTGTGTTAAGGAATACAGAGAAGCAACTATCTGGCATAAATGAAAAAAATGCCAGTGTTTAGATTTAAACAAGTCATTTAAAGCTTTTAATTGCCCCATAGAGAGAGTTTTAATATACAATACATTAGAGCAATGCCTGGTTAAGAGAGTAGACAAATGGAAGCACTAAAAGAGCCCTCACTGACGTTCCATTTACAAGTTTTAAAAACATATTTTAAAATAATTCATGTGCCCAGAAGTTTCATGCCTGAGACTGACAGGCCTTGAACCACCTGTCTAGGTGAGAGCGGGTACCTGGCCAACTCAGTCCATCACCTCTCACCTCACTCACCCTGGTTCCTCAGCCCTGGGATGCTCCCTCTGTAAAGAGCTCATCCCTGCCAGCTGGGACCAGTCTGCTGAGGCTGCTTTTATCAACAAAGGGCCAGTAGGCACCTCTTCCTGGAGCTTCCACAGGCAGTGGTGATGATACTTCCTGCCTGGCCTCTCACCTTCACCAAACATATACCCCTGCTGACTAGGGCCTGGATGATCCCTTCAATCTCACAGGAAGCACTAGGGCACCACCTGGGAGTGGCCCTTAGCTTTCCTGCTCTAGCTATGTGGGACTCCCTTCTCAGAGTGAGCAAACAAATTAAAATCAACATAGGGCCTTTAAAACCATTCTACATAGGAGGTCACCTCCACCAAAGAAGAGGAGAAGGGCCTGGCTGAGATAAGCAGAGCTGCTTAGAAACCAAACACAGATACAAATTAAAACATTCATTGGAGGCAATAGAATGCAGATCAGTGGAGTGAGAAACAAGATGTCTCCCTTCCAAATCACTGCAGAAGATAAAAGAAATCATCAGCTATGGCTCAAAAGTCAGAAAAGAAAGGAAATGCAGAAAACATAAAACAAGATGGTAGGAGGCCACCCGACATGGTTATGACGATAAGTAAATGTAAGCATTTAACATTTTCTTGTTAGAAGACAAAGTTTTCCAGATTAAATTAATACAAGAGACTCACCTAAAATAAAATAACTCCAGGGGAGGCAAAGCTATACCAGGTAAATGCAAACAAAAGAAAAAGCGTGAGTGGCTACATCAGACAAAGCACAATTTAAGGCATGAGCAGGATAATAAAAGTAATTTTATATTCATAGGAGCAATTGTGAAAGCATAACTGTTCTGAACATTTGTATACTCAGTATTTTAGCATCAAAGTACTTGAAGTAAAACCCATTACCTTAGAAATACAAGATGAAGACAATAAATATGCTTACTATCCTCAATACCTGACATCAAGTAGCCAGAACATGTATAGCAGAAAGGAGTAACATAATGAAGAAGATTTAATTGAAAGGTGGGTCCTGAACTTTGTACCAGTCTGAGTGATGTTTTCCATGTTTTAAAAGACTATCATACACTGGTGCTTGTGATATAAATGTTAAATTGAGTACAAATTTATATATACGGTATAATTATAATTTTTAAAACCCTAAGCCACTAAAACCCCACTGAAAGCTACTGAAAGAAAACACCAGAATGTTAGCATTTGGTGAGATTAGAAAGGCTGGAATTTAAGTATTTAAATTTTTTCCTCTTATTTTTATTCCAAATGTTCTTTAATGATCATATATTAGTTTATGACTATAAAGAATTAAAAAAAAAAAGAGTGAAACTCATCCCACAGCATAGAATTTATTATTTTCAAGATTTGGGTGATATTTACCAAACAAAAGCAGAAGACAAGAATCCGCCCTCGTGGCCGCTCCCTCTTACAAACCCTCTTCTTCTTTGCCTTGGGTGACCATGTTTTCCCAGTCCAGCTCGCATCTCTTCTACTGTGCCTTTTTGACACTCCCATCTCCACTGGCAACTCAAATGTGTTTGCTCCAAGACAGACCCCAGCCCCTTGCTTTCCCCCTCTGCCCTGTTCCTGGTATCCTCATCTACTCTTGTAGAGAGACACAGTTCCTCTCTATCTGCTGTAGACTTCAGAATTCATCCCCAGCTCCAAACTCATCACAGAGTTTCAAGGGCATACATCAGCCTGCAGACTAGATGTCACCTCATCAATGTGGGGCCAGCATGGTGGACATGCCTGCAGAGGAAACTGTCAGTGAACCCCTCTGAGCACAGCATGGTGGGGCATAGGGATTGAGTGTGAGTCAGGATGCCCCAGGGGATGGTGATGAGACCATTAATGCATCCACAGATGTAGGAGAAGTTTTCCATGAAAGAATCAGAATAAATCATCACCTTGAGCATGGCTCTCTATTCCAAAACAAAACCTATGGCTCTGACTTACAGGACTATGAATTACAGCTGTGGTAGTAATCAAGAAAAATAACAAAGTCCAACTTAAAATCTAGGCCCAGTTTTCCCTGGCCCTTGGAATGCTCACCCCAGTCCCTCAAAGCTACTTCTGCCACCACAAATATCCAGCTGCCAGCTCAGTGGTCAGAACCTGCTTCACCACTGAGATCTGCTGGTCAGTGGTTTCTGGTCTGGCATACTGACTTCTCAGCACACAGCAGAAAGTCTGTAAATACCCTACAGTCTTTAATCTACCAGCAAAAAGAGTGAAGATGAGATCAGGTTTTAGCCCACTGATGTGGTATGTTAATTTAAAGGTACAGTTTCTTATGAAATTGACAAAAATAAACTTAAGTACTAATTCTAAACATATATTCTTATCAATTTCGACTCTAAGTAATACTCTCATTTGAAAGTAAATTACTTTAATAGAGCTTTCTAAAATTATCACATATAATTTCTCTTACATTCTTAGGTCTGATTGCTATCCAGTTACCATTTTACTTTGAAAAGCAAACATGTAAGAGAGCACTCTTTGGTAAAAGGGTTTCATGAAATACTATGCAGCTATCTGGTTTTGGAGAAGAGACATTGCTAAGTAACCTCTAGCAAGTCACTTAACTTTTCTAATTCACAACCTCCTCTTCTTAAAAGTGAAGAAAATAATACCTACTATAAAATACTGTTGCAAAGAAAATTACTTTTTCTTATATGAAGTACCTACTACAGTGTCTATTTTGCAGCAGAAACTCAGTAAACAGAGCAGTTTCTATTATTCTCAGATCAAACAGCGGTTTTCAGCTTTCCTGCTTATGCCCCTGTCCGTGCACATGATGGCTGAGAGTCCATGTGGGAAATACTCCCAGTTTTCCACAATTCTCAGCAGTACGGCTCTTGCTTCACATCCTTTCACCTCCCACTCAAAAAACATCAGGAGGCACATGACTGAAATTGAAGTGATTATAGGAAAAGCTCCTAGAATCTGTTTTTTAGGTAAATTAGTCTCAAACTTTATTACTTTATCTTCAGTAACAAAAGAGAATGCATCAATGTCTAAAAGGCAAGTCTCAATTATCTAAGAACTTAGTTTCTCAGAACCAGGCATATCAAATTCTGGGGTCAGAAGCCCTAACATTCCCTGCATCATGTGAGACCTGGGGGCCTGTCTCCTTGCCCCACTCAGACTCTCAGGCAACTGGGGATATAGGGCCACATTTTCTTACTCCCCCAGACCACATCCTTTCCTTAGTATGGTTCCTTGCCTTTAGCTGACAGTTAATAAACATATCATGAATAAATGTATCTGAATTCTAGCTCCGCTTTTGTACCTCTTTGCACTGGGACTGGCAAATGTACATTATGAGACAAAAAATCAGGTCAGGTGACCTGGCTTCCAGCAATAATGTGCACAGAAGGCAAATAATTAAATAACGCATGTCTATCCACTTGACATGATGTTCTATAGCCAGTGGAAATCATGCTCTCTAAGACTCAAAGACCACACAGAGATGCATCTAGCATTAATTGAATAAACAGACCATAAAGAGAGTGTCCTGATCTAGCCATCATATATATGGCCCCAGACTGAAGGGGAAAGCCAAAAAAATTTATTGCTACAAGAGGAGTATGATTCTGCCTGATATGTTTACAGATTCTCTTCTACATTATTTGCTTTTTACAATGAGCAGTAGGGTGATTGGAGGGAAAAGTCCCCCAAGGTTGGAAATTAGCCCAGGGCTTCTGCATAGGCATTCGGCCAAACTCAGTGTGCTGAACTCGAAATGAAGACTGAGGAGCTGGACCAGGGAAAAGATGGGTAAGCCAGAGTCCATTCAGTAATGGAATGTGGACTTTATCCAAAATAGCTGTCGTGCTCAGCCTCAGAGTCTGAATTAATCCTCTTCTTAGTTTATTGACATCCATGAAATTGATTCTCACCACAGAATCACAACCCATGGCCCAGGCACTGCAGTTGATAAGTGTGACTGGGGAGGCAGTGGAAAGCATCTGCAGCAAATATTCAGAGGGACACCATGGTGGGCTTTGCTGAGGCCTATGTGTTATCTCTGGAAAACTTTCCTATGCATTCCTAGAAAGAAAAAGAGGGAAGAGGGAAAGGGACAGGTGGGGGACCTGTGGAGAACCTACTGCTGTCAGGTCAAAGCTGACCTTGAGTGTTACCTCCTCTATACTCACGCTGGAAACCTGGCCTCACTTTTAGTTTTTTTCCTTTCTGCAGACCCAGACATCACTTCTCTCTCCACTACTTGGTCCTGGAAAGTTTCCTCCCTTGGTCAAGTCCTTCATTTGGAAAAGAACAGGGAAGGGCAAAGCTCAAAGGGCTCAATAGAGACTCATTGTTGACAAGGACAATTAGGACAGGCCAGTGTCAGCCCTGGGATACACAGCCCAACTCCTCCCCAACCAGGCTATAACTGGTCATGTTACATAGCAGGCAAAAGAGGAAAGGCTTGTAGGGCCTGTCACATGTGCTGTAAGCTCCTCTTTCCTAATCTAAGCTCTTGCTGAGAGTAGAAACAATA
The DNA here is from genome assembly GCA_028627145.1 of Eidolon dupreanum. Lineage (NCBI taxonomy): Eukaryota > Metazoa > Chordata > Mammalia > Chiroptera > Pteropodidae > Eidolon > Eidolon dupreanum. Next base: position 119,626,585 of record CM053508.1, on the reverse strand, counting down.
GTTCTCCTGGAGTCAGTGTGGTGGCCTTGAGGCCCAGAGACCCCCCCACCCCCCAACCCCAAGCCACCTAGATCCTTCTCAGGAAATCCAGCCTAGCACCAGAGTTGCCAGGGCAGTCAGAATTCCCTGGTCACCAGACACAAAAGCTTACTGAATTTTTCAGAATCCTGCTCAAGCTCAGAGCACTAACCAGCTCTTATGAAGCCCTGACTGGTACCTGGCTCTGGCAGACCCTGCTACATTAACCGTTACCCCAAATGCAGAATCTGACAGGTAGATTGACTGGACTCAGCCCTCTGTGTTCAGCAGGAAAGCAGACAGGCCTTGGTTTTGCCCACATTGAAGCCTAGATCACCAGTAATACACCTTACCTCAGGGTACCTGGTGGACCAGGACCAATTCTAGACCCATAACCCTGCAGTGACTTAGACACTTACCCATATCTGTCTCTCTCCTCCAGGCAGGAACCAAATCTGACCCTCTCGCACCCTTAGCTCAGACACAGACGAAGCACTCTATAATGTGGCAACCTCATAAAGTGTCTTTTGTAAACCTCACAAGATCACTCTTTCTTCTCCTTCCATAATTGGAACAGAGAAGAAAGGGTAGATGTCCCACTGCCCAGCAGGCTTCCTGGGAAAGCCCTTTTCTTCTAGTGACCAGTTCTGATAATGGCTTCCCGCCCTTTGAAGTCTAGACTCGAGTGCTGAGGACAAAAGGGTAAACTACCCCTGGCTTTGAAAGATCAAAGCGAAGATCTCTCTCCAGAGTAAGTGGTCCAGGCCCTGCTGCTACTGCAACTGTTCCCCCCAAATCTGCAATTTGGGGTGGGAGTGGGCTGAGGGGCATGTTCAGTTTGCAAACTAGAGGCAGGTTGGTTTTTTGAAGTAGCCTACACGTGTGGCTGTTCTGTTGCCGCCAAAGCCCATCAGGGGCTTGTCCTGTGTCTTTCTGATCACAGGTAGTGTATTGCCTCAGCTTCCAGAACATGTCTTTTTCCTGTGACCAAATCTTCTCGGGTGATGCTCACAGAAGCAAAAGGGCCTTTGAGCTGGAAAATCATAGGCTGATAGTCTCTGTAAGTGGAGTCAAGTGAGTTTGTCTACACGACGATGTTTATTTCGCTGCTCTCAGGATGAGACATAGGCTGCTCAGATGCTCCAAAACAAACAAACGGAAAGTAGACAAAGGTGGACACAAGCTCACAGGAAAGCTAAGGCACCTGGCAGAAGAACAGGAAGGAGCTTTCCTTTGGGGCAGAACCATTAACTGGCATTGAGCCTTCCTCTCTTGAAGAATTCTTTGCATTTCCAGGGGTTTAGCACAGGGGAGATGGGATTGGAACCTCAGGTGAACCTGTCTTGTACCTGCCCCCACTTTCCAAGTCTCTCCTTTCCTCTCTGCCCTGCCTACTCCCTCCCTCCTTCTTTTCTCTGATTTAATGTCTCAGCTCCCACATCTAGAAATGACTGCAGAGGCCTCACCCACTGGGGCCCAAGCTCATAGGCACCAGGGCCTCCCAGTCATTTTCAACTCTCTGTCCCATTCCTATAACCCAATGCAAGAGTTATACAGACTCTGACCCAGAATCATCCTGTAGGTTTTCGCTCATAGTGCTAGATATGGTACAGTACAGTAGCCACTAACCACATGTGGTTAAATTAAATTAAAATTTCAGTTTCTCAGTCACTCTAGCCATGTTTCAAGTTCTCTATAGCCACTTGTAGCTAGTGGCTACCATATTGGACAGCACAGATACAGAACATGTCCATCATTGCAGAAAGTTCTGTTGGACAGTGCTACCCAGGGCCTCAAGATATTTTAGGGTCTTAGTTCTTTCACTGAATGCATTCACTCTTCCCTGAGAGCTGCAAGTCTGACAACCTCAGAGAATCAGGAAGAACATCTTTGTTTGAATCTGATAGATGAGTCTAAATCTGATCAAAACTTGGGAACTGAGTGATCCTAGGAAGCTTCAGCCTCCTTGTCTGTAAAATGGATATAATCATATCAATCCAAGTGGATTGATGGGAGGATTAAATGAGCAAATGCAAAGTACCTGGCAGAGAGAAGCAGTCCATAAATGTAGTGAGGTTTTGTTATTGATAAACTGTCGAACAGCACAGGTTGAGGCCTGAGTCTGTATGAAGAATTTAAATGCAAGCACACGGTCAGGATTGGAAAATGAATACAGCAACAAACAGCAATGAGGGGTGTAGATCTGTCTCTTGGCCTCTTGGGGATATTTCTATATTGAGTCCTATTTCCTCACCATATTGATTTTAAATCAATTGTTAAGAGCTTTTTATTGTTTCATAGTTTTCTGAAGCATGTCTCTCCCTCAGGTATTTGGAAGCTGCCACTGGAAACTCCTGTCAATAAGTCACTTCTATAGGAGCCAAGCAGGAGTGAGCTGCTGGGCCAGCTGGGGGTCAGCTCAAGGTCACATAGGGAGACTCACAGGAACTTGGTATGGTCATGAACTGGTTATCAGTATAACCTTGGCCAGCCAGCTCACTACTCTTTGTTTCCTCTTCTTCCAGTGCCCAGACCCCACAATGACATAAGGAATGGGGCTGTCAAAGATCAAATGAAGTTATCAAATCAACATTCGTTTCCTTGTAGGTACACTTGTGTCTGGCACCCATGGGCCTGGTTTTGCATTAAACCTTAGTAGATGCTTGGCTGGATGGCTGGATGTTGACTGGATGGCTGATTATTTACAGATCCTGTTTAGAATTATGCTATGTACTTTGCAAAAGTAGACCAGGATGAAATAATAGCGCAAAAGATAAGATAGTCTAAAACAGAGCATCTGTTTTATTTCCACCTTCTTTCTACTCTCTGAAATCTAAAGTTTATTTTTCTTGAGAAATCTGGTCCTTGGTCAGTATCAGGGATCCCTTTTTGGTCAAACCCTCTTACTCAGCGCCTCTCTGAGCACCCGTCATATGCCAGGCTCTGTGCTGAGGTCATGTCATCAACATCAAGAAAACATGTGTGATTGACTTCCTTGAAGCATAGCACAAGAGAGGAGGGCTGGAAAACCTGCGTGCCATCTCTTCTGGGGAGTGTATGTCTCTCTAACAGCAGGACTGCTTGTTCTCTAGACCTTCCCCACTTAGCATCAGCTTGGGCTGGGCCTAGGCCGAAGAGCTTGTTGAGTATCTGATACCAGTCTCCCAGCCTGTAGGTTGCCCATCCTCATTTCCTCTCAGCCCTAACAACAAACTGAAGGGCTTAGGTTTTGTTGCTTCCCACAGGACCTCCGTTTTCCTGCCTCTGTCCTCACAGCCTCCTGGTTTATGATGTTCCTTCTTCCCATCCTAGATCTGTTCCAGTGGCCAGCAAAGCCACTCTGGCTCCTTAGGGGCCTCCTCTTGTCCTCATGGCATCCAATGGAGTTTGCCTCCCACTCCTGCCATGTGCCCCAGGAACCAAGCACTCCCTTGGAGAGTTGAGGTAGCTGGGCCCCTTCCCTCTCCTTTAGGGTAAACCTAGCAACTGACTCTTCATGTGGAATCTTTGAACCTTCCAGCTGGAAGAGACCCTCTTGGCATGCAGGGCTCCTGCCCATGCTATTCCTGCCCCCTGCCCCGGCAGCCTATGTCTTTTGAATAGGGGATGTCCCCCCGCCCCACCATCAGTTCCAGCCTTGACTGCAGCACAGGGATGTCCATGAGGCTCACTTTTTATTCCTCATGTGCTGAGAGTTGACAACCAAAGATCCAAAGCCAGAGGTTCTGATTCTGGCCTTTGTAAGCCCCACTGTCTGATGATGAGTGAGGGTGGGTGCCATGATGGGCCACCACCCCACTAGTTGAGACCCAGGCTGCCCAGGCTTCTCTTCCATAGCTTATTATGAGGTTTCTGCACCTTTTATTAGGAATTAATTTCTTAAATATGTTCTTCTGGTTTATAACAGAGTTACCAGGACCATAGCTTTGAAGAAACACAGCATTTTTGAGCATCTGGTGCCTGGCACAGTGCTAATATATTCTGTATGAATTTTCTCATTTCTTCCCCTCAATCATCTTATGATGTGACTGCTGTGATTACCTCCATTCTATAGGTGAGAGAACCGTGGCTCAGAAGTGAAGTTACTTTATCCAGGTCACAGCAAAGTCAGGCCCAACTCAACTTGAGGATCTGTTTAACTATGATGCCACATTACCTTGGTACACAGCACCAATGCTTCATAGACAGTGCCCAAGAGTCACGAGAGTCTCTGGAGATGCTTGCCATCCTGTGGCCCCCATGACACCATATAGAGGGGCAAGTGAAGTGGGCAGAACAGGATATGCCCCAGAGGAGGACTCAGGATTCAAAGCCTGAGAAAGCATCTGTAAGATAATTACATCCTGACATGTATACACAGGGACTCTAGAAGTATAAGGTCATGGCAGTACTCCATGCCAAAGAGAGAGATCAGAAGAGACAGTGGTCCCAATGGCCAGGAGAGTGAGGGCTGTGGTCACCCTTCGGCACTAACCTGCCATGCTTCTGTATGTGCTGGCCCAGCACCCCCACAGCCAGAACCATGAAGAGCTCAGCCAGGGCCCTGTAGGTATCTCCTATGATGAAGCAAAGAGAAGGGCTAGCAAAGAAGGCAACACCCAGAAAACGCAGAACTAGCTCCTCTGGCGTTGCAGGGAGGGCCTGGATTGAACAGATCTCTCCAACCCAAGCCCTTGGTCACCTGGACCTCTGATCCTCTCAGTTTGGGCTATGTCCACCCTTGGAATGGGCTGCCCTACCCCTACTGAGGCCTCTAGATGCTCTCTCTCCCCAGAGCTGCTCTGCTGGATAACAGCACCCCAGTGGCTTCTGCAGCACCCCTTCAGGCACTGCTGGGCTCCAGAGCCACCTTCAGCAGCCTCCATGACTTTCTTCATCTGTGTCAGCCTGTTCCTCCATGCTCAGAGTGCCCCATGGAGCCTTGAATAGCACCAAGCTTACTTGTTAGTGAGTAAACAATGGGGTGGGCCAAGGCTCCTTGTCTGGGCCTGAAGCAGAGGTCTGGGGTGTCAGCATAAGATCCCTAGGAAGAGAGACTCAACCCAGTTTGCTGATAACTCCCTGTGGAACCCCAGGAAAATCGCAGAGCAGAGTCACAGAATGGGGTGAACAGGATGCTCTTTGAGCTCCCTTTGATGCCATAAAAGAGGCAAGGAGGAGGCCAGAAAACCCAAGCCAAAAATCCTAACTCTGATACCTAACTTGAACAAATCATATCACCTCTCTGAGTTTCAGTTTCCTAAACTTAAAAATGAGACGATACCAGTACTTGCCTCACAAGTTGTTGTGAAGATCAATGATCTAATAACTTTGAAAATGACTGCAAAATCCCTGAAGAGAGTGTCAATGTTAATGATCATAACTAAAATCCTATAAACCAAGGCCGGGCTATATATATGTATGATGGTTACCGAAACTTCTTTTTCAAGGAGAAACCGATGTGTTAAGCTGAAAAGGGCCTCAGAGATCCTAACTCTAACCTCCTCACTTTATTGAGGGAATCAGTGTAGCCCACCTCATGCTCTCCCAGCGCTACCTCCCTCTCTGGGGCAGGTATGTCCGTGGGAGGCAGAGATTCACCCTCTGTTCCCTGGAGGTTAAAATGAGGAGACTGCGATGGGAAGTTATTTGCAGTCATCTCAGATCTGTGGCTAAGGAGAGCGTTTTTTCCCTTTCTTCCCCAAACCCTGGCATCGTCAGACTACAGCAGAACTCCTCAGTAGGAGGCAGAATGCCTCACCACTAGTTGTCCCTTCACTAGGGTCCTCAAGCAGCTAGGGCCCACACATTTGTGCCAACAGCAAAATGCTTGTTTTCCTCCTCTGAGCACTCTCCTATCTGCTTCCCACATACCCTTCCAGCCCCTTTTCAGTGGTGTTATCCCTCTATCTTTCCAAAGCACCTGGCCCAGGTCATAGCTCAAAGGTGGACCAGGCCCAGAATCTATGGCTTTCCCAGTTGTGGGTAGGAAGAGCCTTTGTGAGGGTCTCTGTGGAATCAAAATCAACCTCTTCTCTTGCCCAGAAATAACTGTACCTCCTTACTAAGGGTTTCTGTTGTAGTTGGATGATGCTGAGGAATTTATTATCTTACAGTTTTGAAGGTCAGAAGTCCAAAATCAATTTCATTGGGCTAAAATTGAAGTGTCAGCAGGCTGGTGTTCCTTCTGGAAGCTTTAGGGGAAGATCTGTTTCCTTGCTTTTTGTAACTTCTGTAGGCTGCTTGTATTCCTTGGCTTGTGGCTCCTTCCTCCATCTTCGAAACACATTGATTATATCACCATCACCTTTCCCGCCTTTGGTGTTCTTGCCTTCCCCTCCTAGGGACCCTTGTAATTCCATTGCGCCCACCTGGATCATCTGGGATAATCTTCCCAGCTCATGTCCCTTAAGTAATCACATCTGCAGAGTCCTTTTTTTGCCGTATAAGGTAACATTATCACAGGTTCCAGGAATTAGGGCAGGGATATCTCTCAGCGGCCTCTATTCAGACCATAACAGGCAGGTCACTTAACCCTTGAGACTTGGTTTCATCAGTCAAAAGGGGAACAAATGCCCACCCCCCAGACTTTTGTGTGGGTCAAACTCTATGGTGCCCTGGAATGTCCACGACCCAAGAATGGAGGCTGAGCCCATTGTGTCAGGTTTCATTCCTTGGCCCACCCAGAAAGGATGGTGCCTGGGAGGTGGCAGTCGAGAGAGTGGGGTTGGGCTCAGTTGTTCTACCTGACATAGCTTTTCCGGGGAGCTAGTTTGCACTAACATGGCCAAGTTTGTCACAAGTTTATTAAGCCCAGTGCTTGACACAGAGGGCACAAATGCCCAGTGGAATGGATCTGTCTAATGGCCAGGAGGTCCATCTAGGTCTCTTCCTTCTCCCTGATGCCCACCTCCAGATAGTCACCGAGTCTTGCTGATCCCCTTTGTAAATGCCCCTCAAGTCCCTTCTCTCTACCTCACTGCCATCACTATCTGGAGCCCCATCTGTGCTCCCCTGGCTCATTGCCATGGTCTACTCTTGCCCCTTACTACATACATGTCTCCCTGAACTGTCATCTCAAAGCACAAATCTGACCATGTCCCTCTCTTCTGTGGTTCCCCCTCACCCTTGGATGGAAGCCCACGCTCTTTATCTTGAGTTGTGTAGTCTCTGCCTGCCTCCCCACGGGCTCTGGGATCTCTCAGCGACAGCAAGCAGGTGGCAAATGTGACGGCAGAGCTGGGGATGAAGGTGAAACAGATGAGGGGTAGAGAGTGGGGGGTACTGAGCAGATAGTGTTGAGGGGATGGGCCTGACCCCAAGTCCCCATGTACAGGTGCAGTAGGCTCTGATATGCTGGCAGGTGCAGGCTGTGAGCTACATCATCAGCTCCTTGTTAGCTTAGACGGGCCAGTGGATGGGCACCAGGTAGGGCTCAGCCACGGAGCTGTTGGCCTGGTCCTAACTCAAGTGGGAAATGGCTTCTGAGTGCTGGTTATTATTTTGAAGTCTGAAAGAACAGTGAGGAAGTCTTTTCCCTGCAAATGATTTTGGCCAAATTCCAAGGTAAGGGAATGCCCACTGGGGCCTGGTCAGGCTAAAGGCCATGGCTTGCTGGGGGAGTGATTTGGTCTCTTTCTGCATCAGCTAAAGACATGTAAAGTGGATCCAGGGCCCCCACCTACCTGAGCCACCACCATGAAGCTTAATTAGTGATTGCAAAGTGCTCTGAGGCCTCGGCTGAGAGGCCTCACATGAACGCAGAATATCCTTATTAATCACTGTCACAGCGCCAAGTGGGGTGGCCTGTGGGGCAGTTGCTTCCGTGCACAGAACAATGGATGCAGCTGAGCAGTTAAATTTGATTTTGAAGAGTGGTCCTGATCAGCTGGCTCAAAAGCAGCTTAGCTGGAAGAGGCAGGCCTGTCTAGCAGCCACTTAGCTCACCTGGCCATTATCTCCAGTATTAAGTAGAGTCAATAAAACTTCCCACCCTGCTGGGCAGGGATAATGGGAGGTCTGTCAGGGAATGGTAAAACCTCCCTTTAGTCCTGTGTAACCAGGCCATTCAGCCTTGCCAGGGTCAGTCAGATAGAGGAGCAGGCTGGGCGTGTTTGGACAAGCCCCTCAACATCTCTGAGTCTGTTTTCTCATCTGTAGAGTGAGATAATAATAATCATACTTTCTCCTTTATAGGATTGTGAAATTCAAATGACATAGTACATGAAAAGGCCTTATACCTACAATGATATCAATAGTAAGAATAGTAATAATAATAGCAACAGCAGGTAAGGACACTACCACGTGCCTGGCACCCTTCTAAACACATTCCATAATTAGTTACTCTGAGTCCTATTTTACAAATCAGGAAGAATGGCACAAAGCAGTCAAATGACCTCCAGATTCCCACAGCTAGTGAGAGATGGTGCCAGGATGTGGGCCCAGGCAGTCTGGCTCCAAAGTCTATTCTCTCCTCTACTTCCTGATTCTGCCTTTATCAAGATTGTCATTATACTCATTTTAGGAATAAGGCTGTGTGCTTTATCATCATCATCATCATCATCATCATCACATGAGGTAAATGTACCAGCCAGTACTTGGGAACTGCATGCACCCTGAGGCTTCTGTGCTATGTCGGGCAAGGGGAGGGTTCGTAATCTTTTTTGACACTCTGTCTTCTATAAATTACACCTCCTACTACGAATTTCTATAGGAAGGGAAGAAACTTGTTATCAAGATGAAGGTCATGTACATGGGTTTTCTCACACATCAAAATTCTGGAGGTGCAAGGAAATGTGTAAGTAACAGATTTTTAAGGACATCAGTCATTAGATGCTAAAAGAGATTAAAACTGCAGCCCCACCCTGCCTCCTTCCTCAGCCTATGCATTGAGGGGGACATTGTCCCCACATGTGGTAGACAAGGGGCTCTATGTGATAGAGCAAGAGATTCCTGGTTCCTCAGAAATCGACTATTCTTCTTGCACTGGCCGATCCTCAAGGAAGGCTCCTGAGACTTGACCCAAACTCCTGAGCCTGGTTAATATGTTGAGTCCATGTCTCAGGATTTCAGCCAGTCCCTGCAGGGGCACCCTGGCTCAAGGGCCGTCATCCCGAGCTTCTTCCTGTCTCATTGGTGGCCACAGCAGCTCTGAGGCAGCTTCCTCCAAAACCCACCTGGCGCCTCCTAAACCAGCCCAGGTGTGCAGCCCAGCAACCCTCACAGCTCCGAGACTAAAAGGCCCAGCCAGATACGCGCTCTGCCCGCAGGCTCCCTCTACTCCCTTGTTCCTCTCCCCCTTCCCAAGGCCCACTCCTACAGATAGATCAGCCAGGGCCTGCTCTGTGCCCAGCTTTGCCCTCATGTCACTTACTCTCCATTCCTGCCCTTGAGCCCTCCTCAGCATCCCGCCATCACACCACCACCCTGTCTTCTCAAGGAGGATACACCCAGGAGGCCTGTCCTAGACCTGGCTCAGGGATGGTTCCCTTCTTCAGACTCCTTATTTCCAAGAAAGACAAGGAACTCCAATTTCACACCCATCTTTGGATGAGCTCTAGACTAAGGTTCAGGCCCATATGGCATTTAATAGGGGGCAAAGCAAGGCGCTGGTTGACTTTAGGAATAAACGAAAGAAAGACTTTCCCAAGCGACCTCCCCTTTGAAATGAGCTTTTCTGTTCCAATGTGGGTTCTAAACTGGTTTGCACGGTAACATGTGACATATGGGGTGCTAGTGTAGACTACAAAATGTGTAGAATCCTCCTAAGCTGCCTAGAGGGGGATGTGATGCCGACATGGATGTTATTGTTTGCATTCCTCACTTGCCTTTTGGGGAACATGTCCCTATAAAGAAAGTGAGTCTCTCACTCTAGGAAAGATCTCAGCTTTAGAAAATTTAGTGCAATTCTTTTTATATCAGATGGTTATATTTAAAGTATTCAAAGGCCTAGATTTACATTGTCTTTGTTAAATTACTCATCACCAATCTCTCATCTAGATACTTTTTTTCATTTTATAAAGGCTAAGTTTACATAGAGTTTTATTTTTAATTTTTCTCCAGCCAAGTAGATGCTCATTTATTGTGGGTGTTTTAATAAACAATCGGTGAACATGTCCACTGTCTCTTATCCTGGTCCACACAGTCTGCTGGAAGCTGTGGGTACCCGCGTAGGCATCTTTCTCACACAAGAAAACAAAACCTTACAGCCAGAAATGCACCTTGGCCCACAGCCAACACATGACAGGAGAGAAGGAGGGAGATCTGACCCATGGAAGGTCAGGTTCCTGAACAACATGATTTTACGAAAAAAAAAAGAAATTGTTATTAAGCTCTCCCATTTAGTGAGGACTTGATATGTACTAGGCACGTGCTTATTGTATTTGTCTTCAGGCATCAGATCCACTCCTTGGCTGAAGAAACTATAGTTTAGAGAAATTGTGTCTTAGTAAATGTCCCAGAACTGGTAACCAGTATTCAGATTTGCCTGACAGGATAACCCTATATTTATGTGTGTTTATTCATTTATACCCCACCTCATGACTTTGAGGCAGCTCAGAAAAAGCTGTATGATAGAACAAAACAACACAAATAACAATGGTGAGAAAGATATGTTACGGGAACTTAGAAGGTGCAACATATGGGCCTCAGACTGGGCTCTGAGCTTCTTACTAGCCAAAGCAAAGAAAACCCAATCTCTTCCCCAATTGTTGGTGTTGGTAGCAGAAACACAAATCAAACACAGACCAAAGGCCCAAATAAGCACAGTTTTTCCTAAGTTCAAGTCCAAAATCAAACAAATGCCTCCCAAGTGACCAATTAGGGAGGCCTAAGCATGACAATAGAACAATGGCAATATCTCAGCAGCCCCAACACAGCATGGCCAGGGTGGGTCTGGAGCGGATGAGGAGCTGTGGGGCAGCCCAGCCTCTCTCTCAGCTAAGCCATGGCAGCTGTCTTAGACTTGATTCCACAAGTTGTGTGCAGATTTAATGTTGAATGCAAGGAAGTAACGAAGATAGCATCAGGCAGAGGGAGAAACTGACCCAGACTGTGGTTGCACCTGAGGCCTCAGTGTTCTACAGGGAACTAAGGAGCTGAGATGGCCCCTCAGACTTGTTCCAAATGGAGGCTGAGGACACTGGCCTTGGTGCCCCCTCCCCATCAGCCAGTCATTGGCCACAGGCCAACCTTGAATGAGGCGCTTTACCTCTGCTGAGGGCAGTGCCCAGGGAGGGATGCAGCTGTGAGATAGTGCCAACATCTAGAGGATGAGTGTGCCAGCCCTGAATTGGGGTCTGGGCAGAAACCACAGGAGCCACTACAAAGAGCCTTGAGATGTAGCATTTGTGAATAAGAACCCCAACAAGCCATAGGGAGCTTTCCAGCCACGGAGCTCTTGTGGGGACTGAGGCATCCTCCAAGGACACAGGCCTCCCACAGGCTTGGACAAGGCAGACCTTAGAATCAACCAAGGTGCCCAAGGAATGTAGCATTGCCTGTGCTCTGGCACACCAGGCAGACATGGCCCAAAGCCCCAAAGGCTGCTCCTTTGAGCATGGACAGCAATAACTTCAGCCTGGAAACTTAAACACCCACGTAAGGCACTCCTACCCACACACACAGCTTCAGAAATAAAAGGTCCATCAAGCGCCTGGCTTTAGCAGTATTATTGCTTCCTGGTGAACTTGCCAAGATAAACTGTTTGCTAAGCATACAAGGAGGATGCAGAATGAGGGGATGAGCTGGGTGGTGCTATTCAGAGGAAACCTGCCAGGGTTGGAAGACAACAATGAACTTAGATTTTGCAGTTTGTCAGTGACATGCTGGATGAAGTCAGGAGGGATTGGGGGCAAACACTGCTGGGACAGCTGCAATGACTTGTGGAGGGAAGAAGGGACAAGGAGTATAGGCCTGGGACAGCTCAGGGTCTGAGGCCCCGGAGAAGGGAAGATGGGAAGGGGGTGGCAAGGGACAAGGGGGAGCTAAGTGAGATATAGAGCAGGGGAAAGTCTCTGGCTCTGAGCCATGCTCTATGAGAGCTTTCTTTCATAGTGGTGTCCTCCCTGACCTGAGCCCAGCAGGAAGCAACTGGCACATGCCTGATCACCAGGCACAGTGGCGACAGCAACCTTGTTACTTTTCTGAATGGAGGTCTGGTCTCGGAGCCTCATGGAAGGCAGAATCCACAGCTCCATTCAGGTTCCACTTGGTTCTGCCTGGCTTCGCCTAGCTGTCCTTGCTGCACAGATGTTGTTGATTTGAATCTGATGTGATGAACTCTTTAAATAGCTACCCTAATGGATAATCAATCATTTGAGAGATTTAATACTGAATCAGGCTGTTGAACACATTTGGGGGCAAAGCTGTTGTATCTGAGCCAAAAGCTCCCCTTTCTCTCTTACTTTGCAAAGCAGAACATGTCACATTAAATACCTAATGGTCTAAGACAGATTTCTGTGACCTAAAAAAGAAAAAAAGCTAAAGAGGTAGACTCTCTAAGAGTCTACAAATTATATATCTAATTTACAGATCTTTTAAAATTAGGCTCTTCACATGAGGAGTATAAAGGATAGTAAAATAGATCTTCATGTTGTTTAAAATAAGCATCTGCTATAAATATTTTTAAAAGTCAAGATTAAAATAATATAAACATAGTGCCTGTGGTTATACTTTTCAGGTTACCTAAAATAAAAAGGTCCTAGTGAGGAGAAAATTTAAGACATAAGATAGTTTCCATAGACAGATCTCCTGGAAACCTCCAAGAAGCCCACTTTGAACCTTCTATCCAGGAAAATAAACCATCTGCAAAATTGCGGAGGTGGCTCAAACCACAGCATGAACGTCAATGTTGCTAATGGGGCCGAATCCCTCTCAGTCATTCACAGGTTGACACAGCTATGAGCCCAACCTCTAAGGCAATCTTCCCTGCTGCCCCCACTCCTGTAGACTCCTATCTTGGAGTCTCTTTGACTCCACACTCTCCCAGTCTTTCTGCCATCTCCTTAGGCTTCTCCACTGAGTCTGTTTTCTCAAACTTGAATGTCAGTGATTCCTGGAGCTCCTTCTTGGTCCTTGGGTCTCACTCTGCCCTCGCCCCAAGGGAACTTGTCCACTCTTTGGCTTCAGTTACCAGCCACCTGTGCACTGGCCTCATCTACTCTTCCATCTCTGCTTTGATTCTCTTTCTAACAGTACTTTTTTTGTCCTATGGTCTCACAGACAAGTCTAGCTAGCTGTCCTTCAGGTACCTCACTTGCTACCTGTCTAACTCTGACTCACCACAGATGCCCAAATCCATACCACCCCTCCCCCATCTCATCTCATATTAAGGCCTCACCATCCACCCAAGTGCCAAGGCCCCAGGCCTCAGAGACTTCCTCCCAGGCCTGTCTGTCCCTTAGCCTCCACGTTGCACCAGTCATTGGTTCATCAGTCCCCCAGAGTCATTATCTCCTGTATCCGCACCACCACATCCTTGGGTGACAAAGGCCACCTACTACCTGGCCCTGCTGCCTCTGAGCCCTTCTCCTCCTGGAGCCTGTGTGACTTTTGTGGAACACAAATGAGACATGTTACTCTCTCCATCTGCAATCTGCAGTATCTGGTCACTGCCACCAGCCTCCCTCATTTCCTCTCTGTTGACCAGGCCCAAGAGCTGGTGTTCTCTCCTGTAGATTTTTACACAGGCCATTCTGTTCCTACTTGGACACAAATCAGGAAACAAAAGCCAACTCCCATTTGTGGGGCTAGGCTCCCAGGCCAAGGGCCTGCCACCAGAAAACCTGTCTTCATCTCCCAAATCCCCACCTCTTTCCACCTGTGAGTGGGCTGAGAGAGAAGCTGGACCTGCACCACAGGCAGGGCTGCACAAGATTGAGCAGAGATAGAGCCTTGATTTGATAAAGAGGAGACACAGCTGTTCCTTATCTTCCCAAGGACACTCAAAGATTTTCTCCAAGTTCTTAAATAATGAAGAGGAAAGTGAGGATTTTACTGTCCAGGCTGTGTTTTCAAAATACTCTATCATTTTCCCATCACTTGCTCAGCTTCACAAAAGCTGTTAAATTACCAAGTGCCCTTTTTAAATGTCCTCGTGATGGGGATCTTGCAGCTACTTGTTTATCTTCCAGCTGCAAGGACTTCATAGGTCACCCAAGTCCATGCACAGCAGAGCCCTATCAGTCTGGGGACATCCAATGGCCAGAGGTGGGTAAAGAGGCCACAGCAGAGGATCTGTCTTCGGGCTGTGGCCTGGCAACGCCCTCCTCAGAGTCTGTATTGACAGGAGGCCAAGCCAGGCCTCATTGCTCCAGCTCTCAGGTAGAAGTCATGGACAGGATTGTGGGAAGGTTCTTCATGTGGGAGGCAGGGGGATCCTTCCCCATTTTGCAGGGGAGGGAACTGAGGCTCAGGAAAGTGAGAATACTTGCTCTGGGTTTCACACTTGGTGTGTAGCAGATGCTCAGAGATTCTGATCCAGGATCCTGTCTGTACAGTCTACACTCTACCCATTGAAAGTCACTTACTTCGTGTCCTTGAAACTAAAAACAGGAATTTAACACACATCAGGAGAATAGAGAGGGGATTATTATGAGCTATTTCCAAAGGAGGAATAAATCCTGTTTTGGATCCATTTTAATACACTGCCACGTTTTCATGACTAGCCTGGATTTCTCTGAGTCCACTTATCTTTTTATAGTTTGACCTTTACACAGGAAAAACCTCAATGATTTTCCACTGTTTTGAATAAAATGAAATGGATGTATTTTTCTTAACGATTAAAGAATAAAAAATAGAGTCTGTCACCATCAAAGTTCTTCAAGAATAATGTTCCCTGGAAGACAGGGTTCACAAAACTACCCTTCGTGATGGGGCTCTTGCAGCTGTTTATCTTCCAGCTGCAAGGGTTCCGCCACTCAAGGTCTGCCCACAAGGGGAGGGGAGTTTCATCTTGGATTCAGAGGCAGGAGTGGGGCTGGATACCCCTACCCCTGAGCCCTTGGAGGGGCCAAAACTGTGAAGGCCAGGGCAGGAACATGGGTGACAGTATCACCCCCACCCTGGAGGGCATCACCTGAGCTCAGGCCCAGTGGGTCCACCTGACGTCAGAGAGCGGGTATTGCACACAAGGACTTTGCTGAAAATTGGAGGGAGACAGATGGTGACATGAAAAAAAACATTCATGGTGTAAACTGGGATGAATCACTTCAGCTCTCTAAATCTGTTTTCTTTTCTATAAAATGGTAAAGATAATAGTACTCATAAGATTATTAAGAGGTTAATGTTCTTAAGATGGTGAGTACATAGGGTGCTCAAAAATGTGGTTCCTTTCCCTCTTCAAGAGCTGAAACTTTTCAAAGCACAGCTTCCTGACATGCACCATACATGCCCCTGTCTTCTTAAGTGACATAGATGGAATATTATTTCACCATGTCTTCATAGCGGGGAGATCCTATTTACAAAAATATGGGAATCATAGAATATCAGTCTTGAGTGGGAATTGGGAGTCTGTCCAGGCCAATTCCTCATTGTGATGATCTCATACATGTGAGATGTGCAGCCACTTATCTAGTGCTTTTTCTTTTGGGTTTGATTTCCTTTTTTTGAAATTGAAACCAGGTTTTAATGTTTGTCAGAACTGTGTGTTAAGTAAAAGCAGGTTGGCTCTGAGTGAGGGCTTCAGGGTCCCTCCTTACACAGCAAAGCATGCTAGTGTTGGAGGTGCTGTGGCAGTCATTTTGATTATTCAGAAATGGTTTCTGTTTACTTCTCAATTCCAGCTGTGTTTTGGAAGTTAGATATGGCTGGAAATCTGTTGAATTTCATGATCTCGATCTTTTATATATGTTTGCTGTTAGGTGGTTTGATCACTTGTAGGACTTGGCAGCTGTCATCCTGGCTCCCTCCCTGCCCACTCCCAAGGCCTGTATCTGACAGCCAGGAATAGTGGTATATCTTGGCTCTGGGCATTGGGCCAGTAGGCACTCATGTTCTTAATGCTGTGAGGTTACCTGGATAGTCAGTAAAATTTTCTTCCATTTCCTCGCCATCCACTCATTCCTTATAATGTGCAGTTCATGCCCTCCTGTCCTTGTTCCTTTCCCAGGAAGGTGCCCCAGGTCCCCCTCAGTCTCTGCATCTGCCTCCCTGGCCTCCACTGCAGTGCACTTTCATAGCATCTTCCTACCTGTGCTTCGCCTTAGCTCCTGTCTCCTCACTGGTTTTACATTCAAGCCCATCCCACAGCATCATCTTTGGCTTGTTTCTCTTTTTAGCAAATGCCCCTTAGCTGCTCACAACATTCCTAATGCAACTGACCCTCACTAACTTCTTGCTCTCCTGGTCCAGGCCCACATTCCCAGCTATGTACTGCTTTCTCGAACTCATCGTGTCTCAAAATACATTTACTTCTCCCATGCCCTCATTTCTGCTCAAGGCACACTGGCTTCCCAGCCACCCTGTCTTAAAACCTGATGATCCAAACTTATGTCTATGAATTCTTCATGTCTATCATTTCCATTCCTAGCCCTCAACTCCCACCTCCTTCTAGCCCTCACCAGTTCTTGATGGTCACCCCACTGCCCTGGGATTCACAGGGTATTGCAGTCACTTTCCTTGGGTGCCACCAGGGCAAAGCAGAGAAGGCATTAGGAGCTCCATTTTACAGGGTCAAAAACCGAGGGGAAGCATGGGGCTTGCTTTAGTGGCCCAGCTAGTTTTACAAGGATGCTCTACATGTTGGCTGAGTGTTCCTCCATGGCTGGGCATGGGCCTCAGCCTCTCTGATTATTCATCATCACTTCCTTCTGCCCAGCCTCAATTCCTATGGGCAGACTACCTGGCCAGCAGCTCATACTCAGTCCTTTCCCCCTCCCTTCCCCTTCTTCTACCCATGTCTGCAGCGGGAGTAGGAGGGGGGACAAGGGGTCCCAAACAGGGAATCAAGACAGGGGCTGGTCTTAGCTACACAAGCCCAGGCCTCTAGCCTAAATTGTAGTGGTCCCTTTAGCAGGGGATGGTTGAGGGCGTCAGCGAGTTGCCCTCAGACTCCAGCTCTGGAGCCCTGTCTGGCAAGGCAGCACGACCCCCACAACTGGAGCTCCCCACTCCAACCCTGCAGCAGAGCCCAAGTACCAGGTGTCCAAGGAACTGGTGCCCGTCTCTGATCACTGGACTGAGGTGGTCCTGGCAGGAAGATAGGTCTGGGCCTGGTAGGAGTAGAGGAAGAGAGCTGTGCTGACCATCCCTTGCATGTCTGACTCCCTTAGGAGCCAAACACAAGCTTGCTCTGCCTGGGTGCTGCCCTCCCCGTGCCCACAGGGGCAGTCCAGCTGCAGAGCAATAGAGCAACATAGTCTCTTCCTGCTGGTCTTCTCAAACTGGTGCTGTTCTCTCTTTTCACACCTTAATGCTGAGCAGCAGCCACCCCCACTCCCCCACAGCGGCAGTCAGTGACGCCCAGCTGATTCCCCACTTGGGCAGAACTCACTGGCATCTGCTGCAAAGCATGAGCAATTCATGACCCAACACTTCAGATGTCACAATCGTGCCCTTAACGAGTCTTCACTCAGCCTAAATTCTCTCCATCCATAGGATCAGGGCTCATCAATACTGCAGGTATCCCTATTACTCTTTATTTTACCTAAAGTACTTGTCAAAGGAGTGTTAGGCCCTTCAGCTGGCTTATAAGTCCTTTTCTGTGTCTGGGAAACTTTTAAATTAAAAAACAAAAACCGAACAAACCAAAAATCTAGGATCTACTCCAATATTTCCATCCATAGTGACAGAGAAACAAAATGACTCTCAGCTGAATCCTGCAGCAAAGTAAGGATTTGTAGTTAGGAATGCTTACGCACTCACAGCTTTTCATGAGTCTTAGGTGTCCCAAAGTCAGGGTGATTTAAATTCAGTAGCTCATCCAGTTTATTCTTAACCCCTTCGTTATGGTTGCCAGATTTAGCATA
Organism: Eidolon dupreanum; assembly: GCA_028627145.1. Classification (NCBI taxonomy): domain Eukaryota; kingdom Metazoa; phylum Chordata; class Mammalia; order Chiroptera; family Pteropodidae; genus Eidolon; species Eidolon dupreanum. Next base: position 119,608,622 of record CM053508.1, on the reverse strand, counting down.
TAAAAATATAGGACAATCCTACCCCTAAGGCTGGAGGTGGCAGTGGTGAGGCCCACGGAGGCGGAGATTGGGGGCTAGATTCATGCGGCATTTGTGCCTAAACTTCAGAGTGGCATCTGGGGTGATAATACCAACAATGTTCAGGTTGGTGGGGCCATCCCAAGTCCACCCCCTCAGCCCTCCCCTTTTCTCTCCCCCAGGAGCATCTGCTCCCTGAGCCCCAGGCTTCCTAACTCCCATGTAGTGACCCGTCTGTAATGTGAACACCAGCACTCACTGCGCTGGGCACTGCCCTGAGGGTCCTCAGAATGCTGTCTTCGGTCCTCATGAAGCAGAGTTGGGGGGTCAGGGGCCTCTTCAAGGCTTTCACAGCACTTGAGTCTCACAGCCTTCAGAGAACAGGCAGGGCTCATGTCAAGGCTAGGGTGGGAGCTGGTGGGTCCTTCAGCATTCAAGGAAAGATATTGCCCACAGAAATGAGGACCACGCCATCTCTGAGCCAGGCACTGTGACCCAACTGTGTGCTTTTTACCCTCAGGACACCTTGATCTTATGTTACTAAGGAACTTTTCAAATCCCCACTTCAGATATGAGGAAAGCTGAGGCCCAGAGAGGAAACCTGACTTACCCACAACCTCCCAGGCATGAGACCTGTTGCCACCTGCTGCCAAGCGTGGAGGCAGGGTTCCTGCTCTGTGCTTCTCACCTCAGGCACGACTGCCCC